>CM035407.1:4266824-4339324 GCA_020310875.1 Ceratopteris richardii
TTCCCATCATCTCTTCAAAATGGTATGAGATCAAAACTAAAGACTAAGCATCATGGGTGATGGATTCCCCCTAATCCATTGACAAATTAGATAGAGTTAATTACTCAACATGGTCACTCAAAATGGAGGTCTATCTACAAGGAAGGAACCTATATGGTTACAATATATCTAGATATCAGATGATGTCAATACTCAGAAGCAAGGACCAACCAACATAAAATTAGCAACAAAGGTTGAATGCATGGTGCGCAAAGGATGCTTTGGAAAGGTCATATATTCTCATCTCTACCTATGATTTTTTACTCCCTCACATTAGGAATTACAAGACAACTCAAGAGACATGGAATGCTCTAGAACCTATTCAGTTTGTTGTCTCTCAGATGAGTAGGTTTATGCATTGCCAAGGTTTCAAACATTGGCAAGTGGTTAAGGGCATCTTTCGCTACTTGAGTGGTACCTAGCTACTTGGATTGTTTTATACCAAGGGGGATAACTACCAATAGATGCATGCTTCTTCTGATTCTAACTACATTGGTTGCTATGACACTCGTGTGCCCACTAGTGGTTTTTGCTTCATGCTTGGTAGCTCATGCATATATTGGTTGAGGAAGAAGCAGCCTATTGTGACCACTTCTAGTTGTGAGGCTAAGTATAACGCAACTTTCGCAGTGATTGTTGAGTGTGTGTGTGTGTGTATGTGTGTGGCTCCGATGCCTTTTGGCGGATTTGGGTGTTCATCAGTCGTTTACGACCACCATCTTCACTGACAGTCAGAGAGCATTGGTAGTTGTGAGGAACCCTATGTTCCATGCTCACATTATCATTATGTTAATGGAAGGTTCTCTACTGGGGAGATCAGTCTTGCATATGTGCCCTCACATGAGAACATTGCAAACCTTTCCACAAAGGCTCTACTTGAGAAGAAGTTTGAATCTTTCTAAAAAGCTATAGGATTACTTTCTTTTGCAAGTTGATCTCTTTCCACATAGCTTGGCACTTCCTTATACATGAGCACCAGCTCCTTGTTGTGACTGCATCAGTCCAAGGGGAATTTATTGACATATTTCGATAGTGATGTGTGTGATAACACTAGGACCACTAGGGCACTTTTTTCCCTCTTTAGGAGGTCTTTTTCCCCTAGTTTGTATGTATGCCTATAACTTGCTCCAAGCTTCTTCTTCAAATCATCCGATTGTTTGTGTGCTTCTGCAGACCTCAAACTCCAGCAAATGGGAAGAAAATCCCCAACTACTTATGGAAAGAGGCAGTATTAATAGACACTTATTTTATTAATATACTTCCATTAAAGGCTCTAGATGGAATGACTCCATATGAGGCATGGAATGGAAGAAGACCTAGCTTGGAGCATTGTAGGATCTCTAGGTGCATTGTGTGTTGTTCAAGGCAAAGATCAAATATTGGTTCTCATCATAGAAGAAGAGGAAGCACCTAAACTACTTAGAAGATTTCATCATGGCAACAATGATTTTTATCACTAAAATTATGTAATATATGTATATATATCCAATTATTGCGAGTGCGACTCCATTTTGTGCAAGTCGAGGAGTCCTCGAGCTTGAGGAGTCTAAGTAGAAAGCTCATACCAGTTTTTGTAATTTTTGGAAGCCGTTAGATAGTTCAAAGTAGAGGAATACCCTATTTTTTAATTATGCCGATCACTAGATGTGAAACCGGTCAAAACTAGACAAAAACTATAAATAGAGCTAAAGAGCTCATTTTGTTGTTGTTGTCAGTTTATAATTGATCCTATGAGCTAGAGCTAGAAGAGCCATTGTAACTAGTTGATGATGAATATGAGTATGAGTACATTTCTTGTCTTCCATTGATCTCCATCGCAACTTTCCTAGTGTGGGTGTGTGTGTGTATGCTCTTTGCATTTCTCATCATGTTTTTCATGCACATCATTCGCTCTTGATCTTCATATCCGCCTAACCTCTCCACAGATTGACAATTACGAGGTGAAGCTCCTCACATTCGTACTTTCCATTGTGCTAGAGTGACACCAAATTTGGCACCGTTGCCGGGGAAGAGCTCTAGGTTGAACATGTGATTGTAAGTGTGTTGGAGAAAATTGTTGGAAGGTAAAATCTCTTCATTGTTTTGTTGTTTGTAGTTAGTTTTTATGCACTTTTACTCTTCCATTCCTCTAGTATCATCCCCTATCATTATCTCAAAATCCAAGAAATCACAAAAAATCAGTCATCTTTCCCCTTTCGTTTCTCTTTCCCTCATTTGTGTGTGTGCGAGAGGAGAGAGAGATTTTGCAGGTATATGTTTGTGTTTTCTGGTGCACTACTCTTGCAATGCAACCTCTAGACACCACGGATTTGCTAGAAACACACGTAAAAAATCTATTTTTTCTCAGAAAATTGCCATTCAAGCTGACCATTGTGACTGTCAGGCAAGGTATGAATTTGTGCAAACTAATTTTGGCATGAAGGAGGAGCCTAGGTAGGTGCTTGCACATATCCATGCATGTTTTTGTGAAATTGGATGATTCTCTGACCATCATGATGATGACACATCATCACGACTACGTCTGACCATCGCGACGGTCATTGACCATCGTGGTGATTGGCTCACACCATTGCAATCGCATCTCACCATCACGACGGTGACTCATCATCACAACGGTGACTCATCATCGCGACGGTGACTCACCATCGTGAGGCTGCTTGACAATCCCGATCTTGACTCGCCGTCGTGGCTTGATCATCACAAATGTGCTTGACCATCATGACCTTGATCATCATGACCTTGATCATCGTGACCTTGATCGTCGTGACCTGACCATCACAATCCTCAGTGATCGTTGTGACCTTTGACCATTGTGGGTGCTACACCATCGCGACGGTGCTTGATCATCGCAATCCGCAGTGATCATCGTGACTTCACAGTCACGATTGTGACTCACCATCATAAGGCTTGACCATCATGACCTTTGACCATTATGGGTGTCACACAATCGTGATGGTGACACACCATTGAGATTGTGTCAGACCATCACGACTGTCACACAAAACACAAAAAAAGTTAGGGTTTTTTACAAATTTTCAAATTTTTTGGGGTTAATTTTGGACATTAACAGTGAACTCTTGCATGTGGCATAGAGCAAAGGAAGAAGCGAGGAAGCATCTCGATTTCTCGGGCAAGGTCAAAACATCCGCTTCTTGAGCCCAGGAGAACTTTGTAAGTGGAATCTCCATTTCTTCAATCGTTGAAGAATTCTTTGAGCAAAGTTATATTGTGATCAACGGAGTGTCTTAGGAATCCTAGTGTAGCCAGGTATCACCCTAGCTCATTGAGTGGTAAGTAGCTGACAAAAGAAGACATTAGTGGGTGAAGGGATCAAGCCTAAAGGAATCTTGTGACTTGAATACGCAACGCTCAGATGAGTTAAAATCAAAACATATCAAAACGATTCCTTGCGAAAAATGTAAACAAGATAAGAAGCTCTGAAGAAAATTCAAAAAGAACTAAGTGATTGACCGAATTAAAGGGGTGAGTGCGATAAGGTGAGATTAGGATTAATGAACCTGAGGTTTGGAAAATACTTAGGGAAAAGTGATAAATGGAGTGTTCGATCTTCCGAGGCTAGCGTACAAACTACAGCACGATCGTGGGCACAACAGTTAGGCAGCTATCCATATGAGGTTAGTTCAGATACAAGTTACTCGGGTATGTCTTTCAACACAGGTAGACTAGGGATATCATTTAACGTTGCACACCTAGAGAAAATGGAGGAACCCTAGAAGACTCAATTGGAGTATATTCATACAAATAGATTGGGTGCTAGGGTATATGAGGATGGCCTTCATAGGTCAATGCTTCAACTACATAATCCCGATCAACTTATGGGATTAGAATATCCAGCCGTTAAGTTTGAAAATGAGGCTTACATAGACAAGGAAGGGACCATGTATATCATCACAATTAAGGCATACTCAACCAATGAACTAGGTGAGATAGTAGAAAATGCAAACATAGATGTGCAAGGACATGGTAAATAGATTGAGGAACCTCAAACACCAAGAGGAAAATCCATATTAACAAGGGTGATAACACCTAAGTGGATGCCCCAAGACAATAGGAGTATAGAGTTGTTCTGGAACAAGGAGACCGATGAAGCCTTTTGGAGATATAGGCCAAAGCATCCTATTGCGGCAGGAACCAACACAATTTATGAACTAAAAGACCCAAAGATTCCAAGAAAGGTAGTAACTTAGATGACACCTCATAACGAATTTATACGGTAACAGAACATGGACGACATGTGTATACATGGGGAGGAGAATTAGTTTTTTCTCTAGTAAGATCGCAAGCACTTAAGGATGGTTTGGGTGTTGCTATGACTCAAGGACAAAGAGAGAAGAACAAGGAAGGTGTAGAGAGTAGTTTCATCCATCTTGAAGAAAGAGAGAGGGCCCCCACCGAAAGTGGAAGGATTGAAAGAGAACCTCTCAGGGATCATAGGGCTTACAGGGGTGGGGATGGATTTCCCCAACCTACACCAAGAGACCACCCTAGAATCTTGAGACCTACTTAATTAGTGAAGGCTATGAAGAATTGTTTTGATGGGTCGGGAGATCTCTATGAGCACGTAGCAAAATTCAAGCAAGTGCAGTAAAATTCAAGCAGGTGCTACAAGCTGAACAAGTTGAAGACATGTTTACACAATTTAATGCCATTGGACTCACTCTAAAGGGTGATGCATTGGATTGGTTCCGACCATTTCACCAACATCAATTTAGAGATATCCACCACATGATGGAGTCCTTCATTATGGACTTTTCCAAAAGTGGAATCAGACACAACACGTCTTCTTTGATACACACATTCAAACAAACTCCTCAAGAGATAGTACGGATGGCCAGTCCAAGATTTAGTCGGTACATAGAAAGATGTCCCCCATTGGAAGTACCCACTCAAGCTATATTGATAGATTTGTTCATAGACGGCCTACTGAATGCTAAGCTGACATCATACGTCTTCTTGAAGAAGCCAAGAACCTTGGACCAATGTTTACGTATCTGTGTCGACATAGAAGATAACTTAGGAGATGAGCTAGAACTTCCTAAGGTTTGTAAAGACTCGGATAGCGCTACAGAGACTTCATCCAGACGTTCCAACTCAATAGAGGACTTAGCGAAACAAGTGGCCAAATGATTGGGAGTTTCTAGCAAACCAAGCATCAAATTAGCCTCCCCTCAAAGACGTTATACTTGTGGAGGTGACCATAGTGCAAACGTGTGTCCACATGCATTGCAACCCATAGGAAACTCCAACAAAGTGTATTGTACTATAGAGTGAAAATACACAAACCTCAGTGCTCAAGATTGCCCATATAATAAATAGGTGGTTAGCTTACCCTCAGCAATATCAGTTAGGTAGATACCAAGGGCAGTACTAGCCATAGCAATATTATCGAGCCCCCCCTCATTATCAAGCGCCATATCAAACACAGCCAGACTACAACCTGTCCTAGGGCAACAGCCTCCACCCCCCGTTAATGTAGTTTCGGTAAAGTATGCTACACTAGAGAAGAATTCCAACATGGCATTAGTACCAACGACCCCTTTGATCATAGAAAATGACCCTAATGCGAACAATTTTGACTCCACTCATGTGGATAGCCCACCAGCATATTACACGAAGTCACTGGAGAACTCAAAACCTTACTATGAGAACCCTGTGTGTGAGCAAAACTAGGATTCAGATTATGCTCAGGTCATGTACACGAACCCCAACCCGAGACCGCAAGCTAGACAACTAAGATCACATGCACGGAAAGGGCCATGTTATAAATGTCAAGGAGACATTGTCCACACGCAGGAACTGTTGTGCGGTCGCAATATTTGAATATTCAAGGCTTTTGCCCTGAATGTGGAAAGGATCACTTCATAAGAGAATGCCCCAAGAAACCTACGAACACCTCTACAAAAGTAACACCCATCAAGGTGATAGGCATAGTGCAACATTTTGAAGGCTCCATACCTAAGTACATACCCATCCAGGTAGTTACTAGAGCCCAAGCACAAAGGCAAACACAAGAAAAAAACCTAGGAAGGATAGGTGAAGCCAGTGAAGTAGGAGAATCAACAAGAAAGAAAACTAGAACTTGGAAAGAGTCACGAGAGTGACACAAGAGGAAATGGGGTAAAAAGATCAACGAGTTAGAAGAAAACCTAAGGGAAGTCACCTCTAAACCAAGATCAATACTAACAGACCCCACCCTAGAAAACCTTGATATGATGTTCAAAGCCTATCAACCGAGAATACAAGAAGGACCACAAGTAAGAGAATCCAACAAGAATTACCCTCGAGTTGACTTAGAAATTGAGAGAACCAAACTGTGCATGAAAAACTGTGGAATTAGCCTTCGCAATGTTTGAGGCATCACAATACCTCAATTGGGAAATTATGGTCACGCTTGAGTTACATTTTCAAGGACTCCTAGAAAAACTAGGGCAAGTCGTATCTAACCCTCTAAAAATCAGTTCTCGCACACAAACCAGCCCGACTGAACCTTTGAAGACCACTCTATTGGAACGGGCTAGATTGGACTTAGAAAATCATCAAACATCACACACTATCTTGAAAGAGATTCAAGAAGAAAGATGGAGACAAGAACAAGAGTCTTGACCACCCATACTCGAGATTGATGACTCACGAGGATCCCATCTATCTATGGAGATCAAGTGGATGATTGTCTGAGTGAGCACACTAGTTTTGAATCTAACTCTTTATTAGAGTTACCTCACTTTACGGACCCTTGGGAAGACTTTTTAGTTCAAGTGAAAGCCCCCACCATTCGAGTAAGGGGAGAGAACTCAGTTCTTCCTAGGAATACAAAAGATATTAGGAACACTAAAGCGCAATGCCATTTGACCTTGGATGAATTGTTGAAGATCAAACCTGAACTATGGAAACATGTAGCAAACCAATTCCTAGAAATAGCCACAACCTCCTCTAGACCAGGTGCATGAGGAAAGGTGCTTGAGATACCCCTAGATAAAGTGGGAGATGCGAGTGAAGGAGAGGAAGGTAACGCTTATTTGCCCATTACATACAAGGGTCACACTATCAAAGCCATTCTAGATACAAGTGTGGTAGTAGTCTCTGTGGAAACGTTGGGGAAAACAAGCCCTTATACCTACTAGGATGAAGCTGCAGATGGCAGACCGACACATAGAAAGACCCTTAGGACTATTCAAAGGAATTACCCTATCCACTTGCAGAGTAGAATTCGATCACAACTTTGCAATATGCGATTTTGGAAAGAATCAAGCATATGAGATGCTCTTAGGTAGACCTTTTATGCAGCAGTTGCAAGTTGTACAAGACTGGGGAACCAACTCTTTGTGCTTACTACACCTAGGAGTAACCATGAAAGTGAACCTTACTGACTATTCACATTGGGATGTACCACCTTTGCAATGGAATACAGTACATAGGAATGAAGAGGAGAAAGAATCGATGCATTCCTTAACATCAGATCCATCTTGGTTGCATGAGGATACACACCTGTGGATGTGTAGAATCGCAACCAAGGAAGAGGAATGCGCTACAATAAGGACGTCAAGAGTAGGACACACTTCTAGACCCATTGAGGATCCAACATATGTCCCAGTAGTATTTCCAGACGAGAAATTTGAACCCCATGGCTCGGGAGAGATCTTAGCGACTATGGATATTGCAATTAACGAAGAACAATGGAACCCCCCATTGTGACAAAGATGGTTATGATATATCCATCTTCATTGTAGACCTAGTAAGAGAAGAAACAGAAGTAGATAATCTTAAAGAAGAAATCTCTGAATGTAGTAAGCCAGTGAATGACAAGGAATGGGAAGTAGATTCGAACAGAACTGAATGTTCATTGAAAGAGGAATTCCTAGGCTAGGTAGAAGCCATGTCCCTAGAACTCACCACCCCTAAGAAGAAAAAGGAAAATTCAAGTTCTAGTCAACGAGATCAAAAGGTGAGGAAGGAAAAGAGCATGAAAATGGAGGAAGAACCCTTGATGGAAGTGCGAGAAAACTTTAGGATATATGCAGTGGAAGACTGAAAGATCATGATCAGTATGCCCAAAAGAGATAAACGTTTGGGAGAAGCCTATGGCAATAAGGAAACCATGAAGAAAGTCATAGTGGCAATCGAGGAAGGAGAAGAACGATGCACATACATAGGGCATGATTTGACTGACGAGGAGGAAGAAAGTTTAATTGCTCTATTGAAGAGGTATAGGGACGTGTTTCCATGGAGTTACAAAGCTTTGAAAGGGGTAGATGTTGACATATGTTCTCATAGGATACCCATGACCATCGAGGCAAGACCCATCAAGCAAAATCCCTATACGTATAATGAGAATTATGCCTTGAAAATCAAGGAAGAAATAGACAGACTCATAGAAGCCGGATTCATCTACAAAATAGAACACATTGTGTTGACACTCAAGGTTAAGGACAAAGCAGGGAAGTGCATCAAAGAAATGGACACACAAGAAGAAGGATCATATAGGGAGCTCCAAGAAGCACATGTCAAATTTTCATAAGAAATCCCTATAAAAATAGTGATTTTTATTACTAAAAACCATTTTAAATATCGTTTTCCATTTTTTTGAACTCCATTTTGTTCAAGCCGAGAGAGTCCTTGAGCTTGAGGAGTATTAGACTATCATCTTGCTGATTTTCATAATTTTTAGACTCTGTTTGAGCCCCCAAATAAGCTATGAAACCTATTTTTTAACTAGGTTGGACACTAGGTCTGGACAAGGGCCAAAACCACTCAAAAAAATATAAAAAGGGCTAGAGAGCTCATTTTAGGGGGTTACCTTGTTGTGGTTTTGAGGTTTGTAAGAGATTTCTTTTGTAACCAAAGTTCTTCCGTTGTTCCACCCTTTGCTCTTACCTTGTGTGTGTGTGTGTGTGTATGTGTGTGCATGCTTGTGTGCTTTCACTCACACACTTGTGCCATCACTTGCTCATGGTCTTCATACCGGTCCTCACATCTCCGCGGATTCACATTTATGAGGTGTATCAATCATCACCACCACTGTCTCCTCTCATCTTCACCTTCTCTGCTTTTTTTTCACTTTTTTGACTGTATATCCCCTATTTTCACCTCTTGTTCTTCATTCTTGGCTGTGCAAGGAGTTCAGAGAGGGTTCAGAGCTCAAGCGTGGATGAAATACGGAGAATCATGCTGTTAAAACATCGCGACCGGCCGTTGTAAGTACATACATGTATCAAAATACAGTGTGGAGCAAGTAGGTGTAACCGTAGAATTTTATGGCGGTGAATTAGATGGTGCTAAGGAGGACACAAGGTACACATATCTGCAAAAAAAATTTGATTTTGGGTGTGAAAATCTCCAACTATCGTGTTTGGTTGAGTTTTGGTATCCTGATACCAGAATTCTCGTGTATCGCGATACTTGTCGAGGTATCGTATCGTGCATGCCCACTTGAGGTATCGCGATACCATTCTGATATCGTATCTTCAAGTGTTGGTATCGCGATCGCGATCGCCCCCGTGGTATCATATGGCAGACCACCTAGTATCGTATTGTGTCGGCCATGGTATCGTATCGTTGACTAAGCGGTATCGTATCGCGTGCATGGTTGGTACTGTATCGCCAACTTGGTATTGTATCGTGCCTATTCTAGTATCGTATCGTGCTAAAAAAGTGGTATTGTATCATCCGATCCTTCGGTATCATATTGTCCATAGAATCAGTATCGTATCGTGAGAGTTCTAGTATCACATGGTGTAAATTTTTGGTATCGTATCGCATGTCACCTTGGTATCATATCGTGGGCAATCTGGTATCATATCATGTAGTGGTCAAGTATCCTATCGTCCACTAACTTGGTATTGTATCATCAAATGCAGAGGTATCATATCGTGTGAGTTCTGGTATCATATCGTGACCACTTTCAGTATCATCTCATTTGGATAGGGGTATCGTATCGTGCAAGTTGGTATCACCTTGGTGGTATCGTATCATTTGAGGTGGTATCATCCAAAGAGAAGTATCGTATCACGACCGTCCAGTATCGTATCGTCACACCCAGTATCGTGTATCGTCTCTTTTGAAGTACTTCCAAGAAGGTCCTGTTTCCCTGTTTTAACCCTAGAACCCTAAACTGGCATAACTTTCTCATACAAAATCCGTTTGGAGTGATTTTGGGTTCGTTGGAAAGCTCATGGATTATTAGATATAGTATTTTGAAGTTGATCCTCAGGCTGGACTAGGAAGCAAGGGCTTCCACAAGAGTTTGAGCAATACAAAGGACAATTTTGGACTTGTAGACAAGGTTTATGAACCTAAGATCAAGTAGACACTTAGGAAGAGATAGATAAAGTACCAAATCATCTAAGGCTAGTATCAATGACACAATCAAGTCGAGTACTCACAACTCAGTGGTTAGCACTATGTGCTGAGTTCACAGACGAGTGAGAGAGAAATGTCATTTAACTTGGAGAGACTCTTGGCTTCTGAAGACATGCATACTTCAGTACCTAGGGAAGGTTTTATGTCTAGAGTGGAAGGGGAAAATCGGATGTCTCTTCAATACATATCCATTAACTTGCAAGGAATGACCATCTACCTCGATGGTCTACACAGGTCAGTAGCAAGAATGATAAACACTACAAAATCTAAAATAGTTCCAAGACCAGTTGTCAAGTATGAAGGTGGCGTTTACATGGACAAGATGGGCCAGATATATGTAGTAATCGAAAACCCTGATCAGATTAATGAAAGAGGAGACTTAGAGGGACAAGGAACTTCTGCGAGAACCAACAGTGGAGATACATTGACTACCCCTAGGGGAAAGTGAGTAATGACTCAAGTATTTCAAGTGGACAAGATACCCCAAGATGACTATCTGATGCTTAGTACATGGATCAGACATACTCCTACAAACTGATTCATTGACACATGGAGAAGGCATTAGCCCAATAACTATATACGAGTTTAGGAATCTAGAAAATCCTTCGAGAGCTACATACCTAGACCAAAATAAAAGGAGATATTGGCCTGTAGATGAAGTGGAGGGGTCTAGATTAAAGTACCTGGATCTGCCTATATTCCCTCCTTGAGATCAGGCAACTACCTCACAAACCCATTCCAGATCCAGCAAAGAATGGAAAATGTGATGTTAGGACAAACAAGACAACTTAGTATGCCAAACAGACCTCAGGTGCAATTCACCATGCCAGGAATTAACTCCCACAACCAAACTAGCCAGGGAATAGGAAATATGAATAGAAACACCCTTAGGGCAGAACCACCCCAAGGTGTAGGAGCTGGAATACACCCAGTAAAACCTACGTTTTGCATCATAATTCGATCCCCAGAGCTAGACAAAAGAGTGAGGCCAATCCAATTGGCCAAATATATGCGAAATCATTATGATGGCACAAGAGAGCCCTATGACCACACATTGCAGAATACATGCAGGTGTTGCGAGCAGAGCAATTGGATGACTTTTTCGTGCAATATGAATCCTTTGGGCTAACCCTCACAGGAATAGCCTTAACTTGGTTTCAATCCTTGGATCCAAATTTCTTTGGCCATATTGAAAAATTCTTCCAAGAATTTATTGGGGAATCCACTAAGCGAGGGATCAAGCACAATTCGTCATCCTTAATACATAGTTTTAAACAAGCTCCTAATGAGACAATAAAAGGTGCAGCATGAAGATTTAATCAATACATAGCCCGATGCCCTGTGATAGATAGACCTTCTCAACAAAAAATGATATCCCTATTTTTAGAAGGTCTAACAAATGGAACATTGAGAATCTTAGTATATGTAAAATGACTGCAAACCCTAAGTGAGTGTCTTTAGGAGTGCATAGATTTGGAAGACAAATTAGTTGAGGATCTCAAAACCACACAAGATCCTACCAAATCAGAGGATACAATGAGCAATGAGACTTCTAGTTCGACCTATGTGGAGGAAGTGGCAGAGTTAGTGGCCAAGAAATTAGGGGTACAAGGACAAAGGAACTACCAGAACTCTTCCTTGAGAGTGCCAATGTTAGGAAGTTGCACACGTTGCGGTGGAGATCATCCATCTCATGTCTGCACCATAGAAGGATTAGGGTTATCACAACCTTACCTTTACGATAGACAACCAACTCAGGAGCCTAACATATACTCTTATAGTGAGCAGAAATACATCAACTACAACACCAAAAACTATCCAATGAATAGACAACCACGACTGTTTGTATCATCTCAATGTAGACCATACAGGTACCCTCCTAGAGAACAAGGCAGAGAAGTTCCTAGGTATAACCCATGTCCAAGACCGCGAGGAGCAACTAGACCATATGAACATGGAGGATATAGCCAACCTCAACCTATAGCAAGACAACAACCACCCCACCCACTAGCTCCGATACAAGGGTAGAACAACTCCTGAGAGATTGTCCTGGACATCCCTCTAGTGCACCAAAGGTTACACTCATTAATGTAGTAGGTTTAGTAGGGGATTCAAGTTATAGTAGTGATAATGTGGCTCCTATACATGTAGTTAGTAGGGCACAAGCCTTACAACAAGCTAAACTAGCTGAGCAATCAGAGCCAAGTGAGTCGGGAGAGCCTAGTAAGAGAAAAACAAGAACATGGAAGGATACTAGAGAGAAGGCCAATCGTAAGTGGACCAAAAAGTTATCTAAACTAGAAGAAAGCTTGAAAGATGCAAAAACAAAAATAGAAGATATTGCCTCTCAAAATCTCTCGCATGTTGAAACTCCATCCACACCTCCTCATCCCCCGCCTCATCCCCAACCTCATCCCCACCCACCAACTATTGTAAATAGACCACATCCAGGATCTGTTCTTGCAGATCCAACCCCATAAGACTTAGACATGATGTTCAAGGCATACCAGGCTCGACTTCAAGAAGGGCCAATGCCGGCAAACCTAGACAAGAGCTACCCTAGAGCAGATTTAGAGATTGAACGGACAAAAATGTGCATAAAGATGGTGGAACTAGCTCAAGCTATGTTCGAGGCCAATCAATCATTCAATCAGACAAATGTTATTACACCGGGTTTGCACCTCTAGGGCTTAGTAGATAGATTAGAGCAGCTAGTAAATAAACCACAAGTTTCTTTACCTCCACAGGCTGAACCAACTATTGAAAGAGAAATCTCATCACCAAAGAAATTCTATGTTCCTAACTCCATAGATGATGGCGAACCTCTTTCAATTCAACAGCACACTCAAAAGTTCTTGCGGGAAATACAAGAAGAGAATGGGCCAAGGAGAAGGATGTTTCCCCTCCTATTCTTAAGATTGATGACCTTCACGATCAATTTCTGCAAGACATTCCATCTATTTATGAAGACCAAGTAGAGCAACAAGGAGAAGAAAGGTTAGAATTTGAATCCAATTCTTTACAAGGGTTGCCACAATTCATAGGCCCATGGGAATCTGAATCTCTCCAGGTCAGAGCTCCCACAATATTGATAAAGAACGAAGACTCGGTGGTTCCAAGAAACACTGAAGTCATGAAGAACACTAAGGTTCAGTGTCATCTCACTTTAGAAGAGCTGCTCAAAGTAAAACCTGAGTTATGGAAACATGTGGCAAATCAGGTTCTAGAACTTGATTCCAAAATGCCAAAAGCAGGCTCTAAAGAGAAAGTACCAGAGATACCTTTAGACAAAATAGGGGACATGAGCGAAGGTGAGGAAGGTAATACTTATCTTCCGATCACCTACCAAGGTTACACAACCAAAGCGATCATAGATTCAGGTGCCTGTGTTGCTATTGCAATCACATCCTTGTGGAAGCAATGGGGTAAACCCGCATTAAGACCAATTAGAATGAAGCTTCAGATGGCTGACGGCCATGTGGAAAGACCTCTAGGATTGTTAGAAGGGATAACTCTAACCACTTGTGGTGTAGAGTTTGAGCACACCTTTGCTATATGTGACTTTGATAAATAATACCTACAAAATGATCCTAGGAAGACCCTTCCTACGACAACTGCAAGTTGTACAAGATTGGGGGACCAATTCTTGTACTTGCAACACTTAGGGGTCACAACCAAGGTCAATCTGAAGGATTAAACCTTCAGAGATGTACCACCCCTACAGTGGAATCCTATCCACAAGGAGCAAGAAGGTTCAATCTCTGTGCATTCTAAAATTTCATTTGATACATCTTGGATGCATGAAGATACTCATTTGTGGATGTGCAAGGTCACAAAGGAAGAGGAAAAATGCCTAAAAGCAAGAGAAGAAGGAACTTCTCGAGGCAATAGACTAGTTAAAGACCCAACCTATACACCAATGATCTTTCCAGATGAGGAATTTGAGCCTCATGGTTGGGTAGAAATCTTAGCCACCATGGACATTGCTGTCAATGAAGAACAATGGACACCTCATTGTGATGAGGAGGGATATGATATTTCAGTGTTCATGTGTCAGCCCTTGCTAGAAGAATTTGACCCTAGTGACTTAGTAGAAGAAGAAGACAACAATGATGATCTATAGTCCATTGTGATGGATAGTTGCTTTAACATGAAAAAACACTATCTAAAAGAGGTAGGAGTATTTACCCAAAATGAAGACGAACCTCTCACAAGCATCAAAACGGTAAATTCAAAGAATGGAAGTGAGGGTGATCAAAAGAAAAAGAAAAGAACATTAGTGAAACAGGAAGAGGAGGAACCATTGTTTGAAGTACGAGAGAATTTCAAGAAATACGAAGTTGAGGACCAAAAAATTTTGGTACGAATGCCTAAGAGAGAGGCCACCACAAGAGAAGCATATGATAACAAAGAAAAGACCAAAAAAATTGTAGTCACCATAGAAGAGAACGAAGAGAGATGTACGTACATAGGAGATGACCTAAATAAAGAGAGGAAGCAGAGTTGGTAGCCTTATTAAGGGAATATGGAGACGTGCTTGCATGGCACTATAGAGACTTGAAGGGAGTAGATCCAAAAATTTGCTCTCATACGATCCCCATGATTGCTGATGCCAAGCCCACTAAACATAAGCCCTACACATAAAATGACACTTATGCAGCTAAAATAAAAGAAGAAATCAATAGATTGATTGAAGCCGGATTTATCTATGAGATTGAGCATATTGACTGGGTGTCCCCCATTGTAGTGATGCCCAAGAAGAATGGAAAGTTGTGTGTATGTATTAACCTTAAAAAAGTTAATGCTGCCACAATAAGAGATAGTTATCTGCTTCCAATCACTAAACATTTATTGGAGCGTGTTGCAGGCAAGGAAGTTTATAGCTTCCGTGATGGATTTTCAGGTTACAACCAAGTAGCCATTGCCCTAGAAGATCAACACAAAACAGCTTTTTCCATAGAATGGGGAATCTTTGCATTATGTGTGATGCCGTTTGGGCTCACTAATGCACCTGCAACATTCCAAAGGCTCATGTGTCATTTCTTAAAGGAGTTCTTGCAAAAGAGCTTAGAAGTATATGTGGATGATTTATGTGCTCATTCCCAACAAAGAAAACACCACAATAGTGAGCTCAGACAGATCTTCAACAAGTGTAGAGAATATTGAGTGTGTCTGAATCCAGAAAAGTGTGTGTTCATGGTACATCAAGGTAAAATCTTAGGTCATATTGTTTCTAAGAATGGAATATCAACAAATGAGAACAAAGTAAGAGCCATAGCCGAGTTGCCGAGGCCAAGGAATGTTAAAGAGGTCCAAGCCTTTATGGGTCATTGTGGATACTATCACAAGTTTATCCATATGTATGTGATCATAGCTAAACCTCTTTATGCCTTGTTGACAAATTTCAAATGGAATGATGAATGCGAAAATTCCTTCAATGAGCTGAAGAGACGTTTGTGCACAACACCAATACTGACCACTCCTGATTGGAATAAGCCATTCCATGTACACATGGATGCATCCAATTATGCAACAGGATGTGTGTTGTCACAACCAACAGGAGAAGGAGTTGTGAAGAAGTTTAGACACTATCTATTCGCCAATAAGTTCAATTTTTTCACTGATCATCAAGCTTTATTATACTTGGTCAATAAACATTGCAATATAGGATGCTTAGTAAGATGGTTCCTCTGACTAATATGACTTTGAAGTGGTTGTTAGGAAAAGTAAGACCCACCTCAGAGCAGATCATCTTTCTGGCATCACTTCAAGCGAGTCACCGCAAGGAGTGTTTGATGAATTGCCCGATGCTTATCTATTCAATCTAGAAGTTGTTCCTAAATGGGCAAATAAGTTGGTACCAGTCCTAACCTTTGGACCTGCAAACAAGAATGTGAAGACAAACAGGGATGAAATTGTACGATCACAAAAATATCAAAGATTGGCAAGAAACATGTACAAACAAGATACAGAGGGTGTACTCGCTTGTTGTGTCAAAGATGATGAACATAGTAGTTGGTTGCAACAAGCCCATGAAGGATTGCTAGGAAATCACTATTCTAAACAATGAACATTGCAAAATCTAAAATGTTTAGGAGTCTATTGGCCTAGCATAAACAAATAAATTCATGATTGGATTAAGAATTGTCCAACGTGTAAAGAGAGACCCCTAGTGGAGCATGCCACCCTTTATCACGTGTCCTTAATTTCAGATTGGAGAATTTATGAGATCAGGCCTAGCAAGGCTAGTCTAGCAAGAAAACGAAGCATGGAGCAAGAGGCTCAGAACTATGCCTTAGTAGGAGACAACCTATATTGGAGAGGCAAAGATGGTTACCTAAGACTCTGCATTCATGAATCAGACTACTTGAAAGTCTTGGAAACTGCACACAACGGTGTTGCAAGTGGACACTTTGGGCTTGACAAAGTAACCATCCTATTCTCAGGACTTTGGTGGCCCATTCTTCATATGGATGCACATAACTATGTGAAGAAACGTGACACATGCCAACGTGCACACTATCCGATAAGAAAAGATGAGATGCATCCGAGGCCAATGATGGGAGGACACGCATTCTCGAAGTGGGGCATAGACTTTGTAGGTCCTATTAAGCCCCCAGCTAGAAACTCCCATGCAGAGTACATTATTGTAGCCACTGACTATCTTACAAAGTGGGTAGAAGTAAAAGCCACAACGAAGAATGATGCTCAAACAACGGCAAAGTTCTTATTTGAGAATGTGTTCACGAGATACGAATTACCAATAGAGTTAGTAAGTGATAGAGGCACACACTTCTTGAATGAAGGCATTGAAAACCTTCTTCAAATATTCTTGGTGATACATAAGAAGTCGGCCCCCTATCATCCGCAGGCTAACGGACAAGCTAAGAGCACAAACAAGATCCTATGTAATGTATTGACAAAATTGGTAAATAATAAGCGCTCTGATTGGGATAAACAGCTTCATCACACTGTTTGGGCTTACCGAGTTGCCTACAAAACAGTACTCAATGCCACCCCATTTTAGATGATCTTCGGACAAAATGTTGTGCTACTTTTGGACTTCCTAATCCCAACTTTAAAAGTAGCACAAGAGCATGAGTGGAACGGACACAAGTTATCCTCTAGGATCTTTGATCTAGAATGCTTAGGTGAGACAAGGGTACGAGCAGCGGCAGGCATCTATGCTGCAAAGAAAAGGCAAAAGGCATACTTCGATGCACATATCAAAGATAAAGGCTTGAAAGAGGGAGACCTAGTGTTGGTTTATACCCTAACGCAATATGCCCATAAATTGGAAAAAAGAGGATATGGACCCATGATCATTAATAGAATTTCCACTAGTAGTGCAGTTCAATTGGCCACATTAGAAGGTGATATCCTGCCAAACTATATCAGTGGATGTCGAGTCAAATTGTATCAAGAACCTCTTACAGAGGATATGCTAAAGGAACTCAACACTGCTAAGAAGCAAAAAGAAGAAGAATTAAGGGTTAGAGAAGAAGCACAGGCAGAGGCTAGAGAACACATTAGGAGAAATAAGTTAAGACCCTAGGCCTAGATATCAATCGTGAGGCCCCAAGATACCACATGGACATGTTTCAAACATCAAGTGCAATTGCTTCACAAATAATTGATCGACATCCATTTATGACCATAACGGTAGGAAAAGGGAAGAATGTAATTGACTCAGGTGCAGCAACTAGTGTGGTTTGAATTTCATACTACCAAGATCTACAATTTAACACCAATTACATTGAAGCCTATCTCATAGGATTAGGAAGTGTGGAGACCCCGTGTTTGGGTGAGATAGAGCTGCCCATCTATATTCAAGATGTTCCAATGAGAGTCAAAATGCTAGTGTGTGAAGGTGAGGACCTTACGGACCCACTTGTCCTTGGTCAAGATTGGATCTATGACCATGCAGTCAACTTAAACTTAAAAGCCAACTTCTTTAAGTTTGGGTACATGAACAATGTAGTTCTTCCAAAATTAATCTTCGCAAAGAAAAGGTTGTGTGTGTTAATAGCCCTATGAAGCAAAAGGACTCATTCATGGAAGCACAAGCTCACATGCTAGTAGACCTCTCTTCTTCTTCACAAAATAATGCAAGCATAACTCAAACAAAGAGGCCAGCAAAACAGACATCTACTATATTAAATAGAGAGACAAAATTCAAGAAGAAAGAGGTTCAAGGCATGAAGCAGATTTGGGTACAAAAAGGAGTAAACCACCATCCTTGCCAACACAATTCCCACTCAAGCAAGCCAACCATGTGAAGACATGAAACATGCAACCAGGACCACCTCAACCAAAAGATCTCCGACAAATTTGGGTGCCTAAGAAATTAGTTTATTCTCAACAGCGGCGATTACACATGTGGGTTCCCAAAGGACTCTTACATGCACAAAGGCCTATGCTCTCCACCATGCAAAATGTCTCAACAAAGAAGCCAAGGAGAGGAACGGGTGAGAATCGAGCACAGAGACCAAAAGAAGATAAACTCAACCTTTTAGCACAAGTAAGAAGACAATCATCAAGGATATGGGTTTGGAAGCCAAAAGCATCAGTCACACCCACAAAAACAAAGAGCCAAACATGAGGGATAAAAAATTCAAGCAACCATCCATAGATGAAGAAGCCTAAGCTGATCTCTACACAGTCAAACAGTGTTCTCAAATGGATCCCTAAGGGGAGGAATGGTCAGTTCTCATTTAACCATCAATTTATCACATCATTTCAAGATCCATTGGCTACCTCCAACAAAGACTGCATCAACGCCCACCAACAGCATTGAAAGCCTCGACATGCAGCAACCATGTGCCTTTGGCATAACCTTGTCTTTTTCACCATTCAGGTCATGCATTTCCAAAGTATGCATTAACATAGGGCCACCTTACACAGTCGTACATAGACACAACTGAGAATCCCAGGCACATCCAACACATCTAACATATGTAAAATATTTTATCGATGCTAAGACCTTTCTTATTGTTTTATTCCATTGTTCCAAAAAAAACAAAACAAAACAAAAAAAACAAAAAAAAAAGACAAAGAAAGAAAGAAAGATAAAGAAAAAAAATTATGAGAGGAGACATGACCTTGCGCTTGAAGAATCTCATTAGTGAACCATTAGCAAGGACATCCATCAACAAAAACTACAAGCCAATGGTCAAACACCATGATGGAAGTACAACATGAAGAGATGAAGATCAACAGACCTTTCACCATGGTAAGGCGTGTATGTTTCAATAACACTATGACCATGATAGATTAGGAAACCTCTTCGTTGGCATACCCTTGCGCACTTAGCTCAAGACCCAACTTCTTGCACCATAATTCTTCCAATGCATTTCCCAAGTATGCATGCATAGGGTTACATTACAAACCCCTGCACAAGGCACATAATATTTTCAACCCATGCACTAACACACTTACCCATCCTTCATTATGGGTCATGAGTAATTGGCATGAAAACTTGGAAAGCCATCTTTGATAATCAGAGGACATCAAGGTGACCACAGCAACAACAAGGAAGCAATCCACCACCGAGAGCTACTCACAATCAACTGTGACAACATCTTTTGAGCAGCTCACAAATTATGAAAACTCAACCATATATTCTCATGCTAGAATTAAGGAAGAAATATATATAGAGCGACTAAACATGAAGAATAATACAAGCGACCCCGCTACAAGTGGAAGACAGACCACTCTATCGGAGCCATGAGGAACTCCACCTCACAAAGTACTACATGGAACAACCACTACAACACGGGTCTATCAGGGACGACAGACTCTAGAGGGGGGGGAGTGTTGACACTCAAGGTTAAGGACAAAGTAGGGAAGTGCATCAAAGAAATGGACACACAAGAAGAAGGATCATATAGGGAGCTCCAAGAAGCACATGTCAAATTTTCATAAGAAATCCCTATAAAATAGTTATTTTTATCACTAAAAACCATTGTAAATACCATTTTCTATTTTTTTAACTCCATTTTGTTCAAGCTGAGAGAGTCCTTGAGCTTGATGAGTTTTAGAACTATCATCCTGCCAATTTTCATAATTTTTAGACTCCGTTTGATCCCCCAAATAAGCCTCGGAACCTATTTTTTAACTAGGTCGGACACTAGGTCTGGACAAGGCCAAAACCACTCAAAAAACTATAAAAAGGGCTGGAGAGCTCATTTTAGGGGGTTAGCTCGTTGTAGTTTTGAGCTTTGTAAGAGATTTCTTTTATAATCGAAGTTCTTCCATTGTTCCACTCTTTGCTCTTACCTTGTGTGCGTGTGTGTGTATGTGTGTGCATGCTTGTGTGCTTTCACTCACGCACTTGTGCCATCACTTGCTCACGGTCTTCATACCGATCCTCAAGTCTCTACAGATTGACATTTATGAGGTGTATCTCCTCATGTTGGTACTTGCCATTGTGCTAGAGTGACAAGGGTCTATCCAAAATCATCTCGTAAGCATGATTCTTTCCAAAATCACATATGGCAAATGTATGTTCAAACTCTACACCACATGTAGTGAGAGTTGTCCGTTATAGCAACCCTAAGGGTTTCTCAATATGTCCATTTGCCATTTGCAACTTCATTCTCATCGTGTGAATGCTAGCTTTCCCCATCGCTTCCATAAGGAAGTGGTAGCAATTGTGACTCTTGCTCCCGAGTCTAGATTGGTCTTTGTTGTATAGCCTTGATAAGTGATAAGAAGATATGTATTTCCTTCTTCTTCCTTGCTCATATCTCCTATCTTATCCAAGGGTATTTATGGCACTGGTTTCTATGATCCTACCTAAGATTGGGACTTATCTATTTCAAGCACTTGTTTACCTATGTGTTTCCATAACTTAGGTTTAATCTTAAGTAGTTCCTCTAAAGAGAGATGGCACTTTTAGTGTTTTTCACTACTTCCATGTTCCTTGGTAGAATTGATTCCTCGTTTCTTACCATACCTGTGGGGGCTCTCATATGAACAGACCTAGACTCCCATGGGCCTCTAAAGTGAGGAAATTTATGTAGGGAATTGGAGTCAAATTCTAATCTTCCACTTGAATACATTTCATTGTCTTGCTCTCTTGGAAACAATGTCCTAATAGGCCAACAATGCAGCCATAAGATGTGTTCTTGTAGCTTCACCTACAAGGAAACCACGTGGGTAACGTGGATAAGACAAAAGCCTTTCAAACTACCCATGAGGGTTCAGTCCTAATCAGCGGTAGTGCTAAACAAAAGCTTAGCAGAGATTTTTTATTAAAAAAGCATTAAAACAGTGGCACTGATTCTGATTACTATTTTTAGCAAAAGATTTTGTTTGACATGTGAACACTTTTGTTTTCTGATTTTAGAGAGTTCCATAGTGGGAACTCTCTAAAATTAGAAAAAAATGGAGTCTTAGGTTCATTGTTTGAGCATCACTCAAGGTGATCAATCTTCTCAAGAATCATCACTCAAGCTCTTACAACTTGGAGGAGATCTTGGAGGTCCTCTCTTAAAGGAGGTGTCTTACACACTTGGAGGAGGTGTGCTCTACATCTAGATACATATAGAGGAGTTCGTGTCAGCAACATACCGTGAGTAGCAAGTCTACAACTTCCCCACTTATTCATTCACTAGTTCCTTATTTAGATAATTAGAATTTGGGTTTGCTATAAAACAGTTGCAAACTATTCATATTGTCAATATTCTCACAAGCACTCTTCATACCTCATAGGCACACAATTTCTTGTACTAGTTCCTATTTCTTCCTAGATTTAGATATTGTTAGTTTATATCATAATCACACCTTTTAATTTTACATTCGAATAGATAGTGTAGGTGAGGATCCTAGATTATTGTTACACTTGAAAATATTGTGTATTCTCTCTCTATCACTCACTCATCTATTTTTGAGTCTTAAGATGCATCTGTTAAGGTTCATGTGTTAGAAGATCCTATAAACCTGTGCTTTATTGTCATTCTGGCCCACCCCACTTCCAACATTTGGTATCAGAGCATAGTTGACATACACCCTTAACAAGATGAGTGATTATAGACTTCAAAATGAAAACAAGCTTGAGGGAATGCCTAATTATCCAATGTGGAGTTTTATGATGATGAATCTATTAGTATCAAACGACATATGGAATATTGTCAATGGCACTTATCCAAGTCCAAGACAAGACAGAGAAGATGCTACTTCATCTTCTAGAAGACCTGTTATTTCTATTTCTGCTCAACACGAGGTTAGTGAAGAAGATGAAGACGGAACTACTTCATCATCAAGAGTGTGTACAACTATTAGATTACTTCTTACACAAGAGCAATCCAAATAGGATTCAATGGATGCACAAGCACTCTAATATATAGCTATGGGAGTCAAGGGGCATATTATACATCAAAATAGGTCTTGCAAAACCTCTCTTCAGGCTTGGTGTTTGGTTGCTCTAGAATCTATGAAAATACTTTGTAGGCAACAAATAGGTTCAGGGAATGGGGGTTAGTGGATAATCTCTAGTGTGTTTCTATTCCCTAACATAGTACAATCCTAGCAGTCAATATAGTATAATCCATCAAAAAAATAGACTACAAACTTAACATACAATACACATGAAAGGCATCAAACAAGTTTTGTATTATGATTGCAGACAATACAATGTTTTGTATACAATGTTCACTTATCTCTCTAGATTGCTCTGTGCTCACTCTATATCTTCTCTCTCTGTTATGTTCTTGCTCAACTCTCCTACCACGGGATTCCAATAGTCATATGAACATTACCTTCCCATTACAAGATACTTGGTACGTCTGTTAGATTCATCGAAAGGCTAATTGATTCATTTACAAAATATATAATATAGGAATTTACAATATATCTGCATTGGCAGCAACCTAACACTAGCATGCACAGTTGACTCAAACCCTAAAATCAAGCATCATCTGTATTAGAGGAAAAATTATTTATATGACTTAAATCATATAGGAATTCATCAAAAAATTCACGAAGGGTGGAGACTCCGGAATCAATAATCTCTTGAAAATTTTATGCATCCGAATTTGAATGAAGTTTAGAATTCTTGGTAGTAGCTTTTACTTTAGCTTCCATAAAATCACCTTTAAACTTTTCTAAAAATTCCAGTGTAGCTACCTTTCCTTCTTCATGACACAACTGCAATTTTTGTAACTATGCATTCTATTATTATAAATGTTATTCCATATCAGTGAGCTTTTTTGTAAATCATCTTTATTTTGTAACAAGTAGGAAATTTTGATTTCTTTTTCTACAAGCATATGTACATGATCAAAAATAGCTTGACTAGCCTCTTGCAACTAAATTTCTAAGTTTTTCACTCCATCCAATTCAGCCATCACCACTTTGAGACTTTCGATGAGAGAAACAACCTGATCATTGGCAAGATTCCATTTTGTCAATAAAGTATCAGCTTGATTTTGAATATCATCTTTATCCTTATGAATAGATTGAAGCTCTTCTTTAATTGTTGCTAATTGCTTAGTGACTTCGGCAATCTTTAGTGATTTCTTCTACATGTATTTCTAGAGTATTAATTTAATATTTTAGTTCCTCAGTAGAACAATTTACTCTTCTGGCTGACACATCCTCTAATTAGATATTTTGTTGATTTAATAGCAACACTTTAGCCTCTAACTACTCTAATTGACATTGAGTTGACATACGATTACTTTGCTCTTTCTCCATTTGAAGTTAACACAAAGTTAATAATCAAGCAGCATCAGCCATTGTACTTGTACTTGGTAATCATTAAAAAACTAGGGATAGAAAATAGGAGAACAATTTATAATGGGTAATTGGACTTTACCTACTTTATTCCTCCATGGATCACGATTCTACTTACTAAAGATCAAAAAATGAAGGCCCTAACTGCCAAAAGTGGTCCATTTCTATTTGTCACAATGTTGAAGGCTGAGAATCTTGTTCATGCAACAAGTTTTGAGGAGGGCTGCAAGTTTTGAGGAGGTTTAATAGGCTTACTACTCATTGGTGGCTGCTGCATTAAGGGGTCAGGTACTCCGATCTGACCTTGACCTTCACTACACATTTGTTGTTGGTATTGTTGTTGTCCACCAGGTCCTTGGTTGTGTGTTTGCTATTGTTGAGGTTGCACTTCTAGATCATCACCTTTCATCTATTGTTTTTGTTGTTGTTACTCCTCAATTGCATCCACTACTACCTGTTGTCGTTTTTGGGCATCAACAACTGCCACAACTTACTCCTGTTGTTTCTATTGGAGCTCTTCCTTTGTTTTCTCCTACATTCTTCTTATCATTCTTCTTTCACCTAGTGCATAACATCCTACATGATATGGACCTTTGCTCGCTTCTCTGCATTCAAAGGGTCCTACAAGTCAGGTACTACTCTTTACCCTATCTCTTACCTACCTTGAGAGAAATTTCTTCATCTATCATACTAAACTGACGCAAACTAGGTAGAGGTGTTGTAGGGACCAACAAAGCAAGGATCACATCTAGCTTTGTATCCAGTTGGTGGGGCTTAGGGGCTGGTTTGCATAGCCTTCATGTTACACTTATGTGTTCCTCGAGTAGCTTTGACGTGAACCTTTTCCCTATACATGGGCACTTTTTACTCTAGTGATGGCTAGAATTTTTTTCCCCATGTTACCACATACATGATTCACTCATATGTGGTGGTACTTTGTACTTAGGGATATTATTCAGCTCTTACTTCAGTTTAGATTATTTTGTCAATAGAGAGAGCTATTCCAGCCATCATCTTCTCCGTGTGTCTTGCTACATTTGTGCTCCTTGTGTGTGCTTCTTGTGTGTCTCTCGCACTTCTACACACACCCAACAGTGGTATCAGAGCAGGTTCATATCCTTCTCAAGTTTCAGTTTTTCGCATCGTCGCGTGCATGTACTTTAACAATGCAGCCATACACACTCAACAGTCACTGTGAAAGCTGCCCTATACTCAGCCTCACAATTGGAAGTGGCCACAGTAGGCTGCTCCTTGACTCATCCAAGATATACATGAGCTACCAAGCATGAAGCAAAAGCCACTAGTGGACACACGAGTGTCATATCAACCAGCCCAATTAGAGTCAGAAAAAGCATGCAAATCTGGCGGTAGTGATCCCCCCTTGGGATAAAACAACCCAAGTAGCTAAGTACCACTCAAGTAGTGAAAGATGCGCTTGACTACCTGCCAATGCTTGACTCCTGGGAAATGCATAAACCTGCTCATCTGTGAGATAGCAAATTGAATATCTGGCTGAGTAATGCATAAGTAAATCAAGCATCCAATAGCTTGCTGATAGAGAACAGCATCAAATGCATCTCCAGCATCATGAAGTCTCAATTGTAAACCTGTTTCCATAGGAGTGGCAATAGGTTTATAGTCTTCAAGGCCAAAATGCTGCAATACTATGTAAATATATTTCGTTTGACACAATGCCATTCCACCATCAATGTGCATAAATTGAATGCCCAAATAGTGATGCAAATGCCCCAAATCAGACATCTCAAATGAGGCATGTAAATCAGCCTTAAAATCAGCAATATGCCTCTCATGAGGACCAGTGAGTAGCATGTCATCAACATAAACCACAATGATCAGAAGTACATCATTAGCAGGCTTAACATATAAGGTGCTTTCAGTTGGACTATTCTCAAAACCATGTGCAATCAGATAGGCATGTATCTTCTCATACCAAGCACGTGGTGCTTCCTTTAAACCATATAATGCCTTCTTTAACCTGCACACCTCGTTTTCATGCCCTTTCTACACAAATGATGGAGAGTGTTAATCTCCAAAAGAACAAGTTGACCTTGAATTTAGACCACCTCTATATCAAGAACAACTTCAGACTCCACCAAATTTAGAGAACATTCATCAACTTATCAGAAAATTGACTATTCTGAAAAATTCAACTTCTCAGGAAAGTCTGCTGCAGATTAATCCTTGATTGACTAACCATTTGTGTAAAGTTTTTTATAAAACTTTGTAGGTTGCTTCACCTTAAGATTGCGCACCTTTTTCAATTTGAATCTCTTCAAATGATTCAGTATACTCTGAGAAATAACACAAACAATTTACCTATGTGTAAATCTCCTTCTCTGCAGTAGCAACTTCGACACCTGCAACTTCTTAGCTTTGGTTCTCCCAATGTCGAACCCCTTTGGTGAAATCCTTTTAGCTATAGATAGCTTATCTCTCAACTTAGATTTTGAGCTATCACATGTGTAAAACTTTACACTGTGCAGTGAGCACTACTCATTTTCCTGAATTTGAAATCTGCGCCTGTTTTAGATGTCACTCAAACTTTTCTACATACAAATGTTCCTAATCAAAATTCTCTCAGCTTAAACACAATTGGAAGCTAAAACTTTGTACAGTAGTCGATGAACTCTAGACTTAGACTTGTACAAAAGCATTCCACAAAAGCTTTACCACAGAAGGAGAAAATATGAAAACTTCGGTCGCAATTTTTCTGATATTTCTGAAGAAGACTACAAATCTATGAGAGAAAGATCTCAACTAACTTTCATGTGTCCAATGACACTACAACTGCTTATTCCTCTATTCCTATCTTCTCATTTCATCTCCTCACGACATCTTCTTACTGTCTTCTTACAAACCCGACATTTTTCCAAAATATGTATAGGCAAATATGTACAAATTTATGACTATTCAAAAGTCTAAGTGATCTATGTCTTCACTAATGTACATATGTGTACATATCCTTCATCCTGTGAATGTAACCACTTTCTTTGCTTCAAGACTTGATCTTGTCTCCATCTCTTGTCTCTCAAATCTTCAATTGGTGATTGGTCTACACCAACAGCTCCCCCTCAATCATCAATTGAGGTTTCTTTTATCTTCTTTATACCTGCCATGTCTTTGAGCTTCTGTAACTTTGGTCCATCCAAACTCTTTGTAAGCATATCAGCTATCTGATCTTTTGTTGAAGTATGTATAATTTCAATCTCCTTATCCATCACCTTCTCTCTTAGAAAGTGATACTGTATCTCGATGTGTTTAGTCCTGGCATGAAAAACAGGATTAGCAGCTGGATATAATGAACTCATGTTATCTCCATAAATGATAGGTATGCTCTGTATAGTTTCAAAACTCTTCATGAGAGTCTTAAGCCAAATCACTTCTTTTGCAGCTTCAACCATGCCTTTGTACTCTGCTTCTGTAGATGACAAAGCAACTGTATGTTGCTTCTTTGAGCACCAGGAGATTAACTTATCTCCCACATAACACATGTATCCATAGGTTGACCTTCTATCATCTGGATTACCTGCCCAATCTGCATCACTATATATTTTGATATTTGTATCTGATGTAAAACCATAATACAAACCCTCTTTGAGTGTACCCTTAATATACCTCAACACTCTTTGACCTGCAATCCAATGCTCTTTCCTAGGACAATGCATAAATTGAGACAACACCCCAACTGCATATGATAAATCAGGCCTAGTTAATGTAGCATAGATAAGACTACAAACCAAACTCTGATATTGCTTCATGTCCTTGAACTCTTCACCTCCAAATCTGCTTAATTTGTGATTCACCTCCATTGGAGTAGGTGCTACTCTGCAATCATTCATTTTAAACTTGGTTAACAAGTTCTTCAAGTACCTCTCTTGAGTCCCATACACTCCATGTTGAGTGTATGAAATCTCCATGCCCAAGAAGTATGACAAGTCTCCCAAATCACTGATTTTGAACTCTTTCTCCATTTGCTTCTTTAGACTTTGTATGTCTTTCTCATCTGTACCTGTAAGAATTATATCATCAACATATATGCATATGTAAATGAACCCATCATCACTTGCTTTAACAAGCAAGCTACTATCTGCTTTAGATACTTGAAATCCAAGTTCTTTTAGGAACTTTACAAGCCTATAGTTCCATGCCCTTGGGGCCTGCTTCAAGCCATATAAAGCTCTCTTGAGCTTACACACATGATCTGGATATCTTCCATCTTTGAATCCTTGATTGCTCCATGAAAACATCATCTGAAATATAACCATTCAAAAAAGCATTCTTCACATCTAATTGACACAATTTCCAACCTTTGCATGCAGCAATTGCTATGAGTGTTCTGATGGTTGTCATTTTTGCCACTAGACTATAAGTCTCATCATAATCAATACCATATGTCTGAGCAAACCCTTTAACAACAAGTCTAGCTTTGTACCTAGACACACTTCCATCTGCAGATCTCTTTGTCTTATAGACCCACTTACATCCAATGATCTTCTGGCTATTTGGCTTTGGAACCAAATCCCATGTTTGATTCTCCATTAATGCATCATATTCTTCCTGCATAGCTTTCTCCCAAATCTCTTTACCTTTTGCCTCTTCATATGTAGAAGGGTCTTCATCTGCTTTAACCATGTATGCATAATCCTTAGTAGTCAAAAATGAAGTATCATAGCTATACCTTGTAGGTTGACATTTGTGCCTTGTAGACCTCCTAAGTTCTCCACTTCTTGAGGTTTCTGGTTCTTCATATTCAGGATCAAATCTTGGTGTCTCTTCCACTTCAACCTGCACTTCATTATTCTCTTGCTCATCAAATATCTGAACCTTTGATTTACCTTTCCTTTGGCTCACAATTTCTTCATCATGTGTATTAATATTGATAGTACCTGCATACCAAGTACCTTGCTCATAAAATGTAACATCTTTTGATACAAGAAAATGTTTTGTGGATGGATTCCACAACCTGTATCCCATCTGCTTATCATCATAACCAACAAACACATATTTTTCAGCTTTAGGTTCCAATTTGTGCCTTAATTGTGATGGCACATATGCATAGGCCAAACATCCAAATACTTTGCAATGGTCTAGTGTAGGTTTCTTACCCCACCATGCCTCATATGGTGTCATACCCTGCAAGGCTTTACAAGGTAGCCTATTGACCAAATAAGTAGCTATGTTTACAGCCTCAACCCACAAATAATTTGGGCAACTTTTCTCCTTTAACATGGATCTTGCAAACTCAACAAGAGTTCTATTCCTTCTCTCTGTTACACCATTTTGTTGAGGAGAGTACCTGCAAGTAACTTCCCTTTTTATACCTGCATTCCACAAGTAATCACTGAACTCATTAGAGAAATACTCTCCCCCTCCATCTGACCTTAGTCTCTTCAATTTATGTCCTGTAATTCTCTCTGCATACACATGATAATGTTTGAATGTATTGAATACTTCTGACTTATCTTTGATCACATAGATAGTAATCCATCTGGTAGCATCATCAACATAAATCACATAATACCTTGATCCATTGATACTGAAATCCTTTGATGGTCCCCACACATCTGTGTGTACCAACTCAAGTTTCTCTGAATACATAAACCCATGCTTAGAATAGGATTTCTTATGAGCCTTACCTAATTGACATGCCTCACATCTGTATGTCATATGTTGACCTGCAACATTAGGCAATCCAAGCACTGAGCCATTATTAATCATGTCTTTAATACCTCTTTCATTGAAATGTCCAAGCCTCTTATGTTGGTGCATTTCAAGCCTTCACACATTGGCTTGAACACTTGGAAGATTTGGCTTGGAACCCTTGAAGGGTATTGTTGGTGCAAAACAAGCCTTAACACTTGGCTTTGTTGTGTGCCTTGAAGACTCAACATAAAGCTTGGACTATTGGACCCTTGGAAAGCATAAAAGTTTGGACCCTTGAAGGATGTATTTATGTGAACCATATACCATAGGAACACATGCCTATGCTTTATTATCTTTTATCCAATGTAAAAGTCAAAGTGACTTAACTCACCTCTTGTAATCTCACCCACCTTCAAAAGTCGTGGAAATTAGAAGTTATGGATGGAGAGAATATCTCCATGAGATTAGATGAGAGATTTGAGGGAGCCTACATTTGAATTTGAAATTCAAATCTCAAGTGATGACTTATAAAAAACTATGAAAAAGTCGCGGGTCTTATTGCTCACTCCCCGAGGTTAATCCAAGCAGATCATAGAGTGTGTGAGAGCTACTACTTAGCCTACACCTCTGAGTACCATTGGGCATCACTCTACATGCCAATGGGAATGTATATTTGATAGTTTCAATACATATACTCATAGTTCTTAACTCTGTGTTCTCTGAGTCATTCACCTCAAAGTCTGTCAACTTCAACAGGGCATATCTCAAGATCTACTGAACCAAATTTGATGATCCAGGGCTCATTGGAACCAGCTCAAAGCATTCTACAACACTACAAAATTTCAAGTTATTCTATTCAGCCAATTGGGAGAAATCACAGTCGAAGCAGTCACTGGTATATTTCTGTGATTGTTCCTAAAAAGTCGGGGATGTCTCTGATTTTGCTAAAGATCATGCTCAGTGTATAGTTTGTTATTTGGAGTGATTTAACTTGCTAATGGTAGCTTGTTAAGTTAATTTAATACTCCCAGAAGGAATTGAACCAATTGCAAGTGTGCTGGACACACTAAGCTTAGGACTGAGCAGGTATCAATACAGGAATAGAAAGTTTTTGAAGTAGTGAAGGTTCAAAATCATCTGTTTTGATTTGGTCATTACTCAATCATTTTGTAAAGCACATATATAGTTTCTTGGTGTCATTTGGAAGCTCAAGGAGTCTCCTAACCATATTTGAAAGGAAAAGAGGGCAGGTGTGAAGCAGGTCTAGCAGCACCAACTTGATCTTCTGATTGTACCCAACCATCACATCCAACAGTGGTATCAGAGCAAAACAAGGTAATCATGGGTGATGGTTTCCCTTCTTTCATTGACAAATTGGATAGAAATAACTACCAGGCATGGTCATTAAGAATGAAGACCTATCTACAAGGGAGAAGCTTGTATGGATACATATCAGGAGATGAGGAGTTGCCCTCATTCAAAACCAGAGGCCTACCTACAAAGGATGAGCATGAGAGACTTAATCAATGGTGTGCTAAAGATGCTTTGGCAAGGTCATATCTTCTAAACTCTATCTCTGATTTCCTTCTACCTCATGTTAGGAACTGTAAGACTTCCCAAGAGACTTGGGAGACCTTGTCAACATACTTCTCATCAAGCACAAGGGCCAGAAAGAATCAGCTATGGATTGAGTTTACAACTCTCAGGAAGCAATCAAAACAATGTGTCTCAGATTTTGTCACCAAAGTCAAAGACATTGCAGATCAACTTGCAAGTGTTGGAGAAGAAATTGAAGAAGAGCAAATAGTCAGACAAGTGATCAATGGACTCAAAGCAGATGACAAGTGGGAAAGCTTTACCACTGCAATGGACTTGTACATGGACATCCAAGCACCTGATCTAACAACTTTGATTGGACAACTATTCACACATGAAGCAAAGATCACAAAGAATGGAGAGCAATCAAAAGGTAACAATCCCTCTGCCCTATATACAGATAAGAAGTCTAAAGACAAGGGTAAAAGTAAGAAAGTTGATGAAGAAGGATCCACCTCCCAAGCAAACTATGCAGGGAGAGGTAGATCATCTAGAGGTAGCGGCAGAGGAGGTAAGTCAGGTAGGGGGAGACCCTATAATCAATCTCCATGCAATATTTGTGGCTTGTCTAACCATACTACAGATGAATGCTACAAGAACTACAAGAATCAAAGAGGAAGAGGTCACCAAAGAGGAGGATACTCCCAAGGCAGAGGCAGATTCAATCAATCTCAAGGCTACCATGGCTACAACAATAATTACAACAATAACTACAACAATAGCTACAGTCACAATGGCAATTATCAAGGAGGATACAGGAACAGAAAGGATTACAACAATTATGCAGAGGATCAAGATGATTCCTTGTTGATTATGAACATGACATCTAAATCATGTATCAATGATGATCATTTGTTCTATATTGACTCAGGTTGTTCTAATCATGTAGCTGGGAATGTTGCCTTACTCTCTGATTTGGAAGAACCTAAAGGCAAGCACCAAGTGCAGACAGGTGATGACACTAAACACTCAGTGGTTAAAGTAGGTAATGTCAAAACAAGTGATGGTAATCAGAATTTGCTAAGCAGAGTATTGTATGTTCCAACAATCACCAAGAATCTGATGAGTGTAGGTCAGATTGTTGAAAAAGGTCTACAGGTCAGGTTCACTCAACATGGTGCTTATGTGGAGGATCCAAGACATGGATTCAGAAGGATAGCCAAGGGAGAGAAATCAGGTAGACTATTTACCTTTGAACTTGAAGATACTAAGAACATTGCCTTGTACAACTATAAGGACCAAACCCTATCAGAATTGGAGATGTGGCACAAGAGATTGGGTCACATTGGAGAAAGGACCATAAAGCAAATGAGTAGAGATCAATGTGTGCTTGGGATACCTAATGTATCCAAGCAACACATGATATACAAGTGTGGGGCTTGTCAGTTTGGTAAGTCACACAGATTGCCATATACCAAAAAAGGTTTTATGCATGAAGACTACTTGGAATTGATGCATACAGATGTTTGGGGACCAAGCAAAGAGCCATCCATATCAGGATCAAGGTACTATGTATCTTTTATTGATGACTATAGCAGATGGACTGTTTTGTACTTCATGAAACATAAAGATGAAGTATTTAATTGTTTCAAAAGGTATCTTGCATTAGTAGAGAATCAAACAGGTAGACATTTGAAGAGGTTAAGGTCTGATGGTGGTGGAGAATACTTCTCCAATGACTTTGAAGACTTCTTGCAGGAAAGAGGCATCAAGAGGGAGATTACCACAAGGTACTCACCTGAACAAAATGGGGTAGCTGAAAGAAGGAATAGACTCATTGTGGAAACAGCTAGGTCTATGCTTAATGAGAAAAAACTACCAAATTATCTTTGGGCAGAGAGTGTATCTACTGCCACATACTTAATCAACAGGTTGCCATCAAAGACACTTGATGGAATGACACCCTATGAGGCCTGGCATGGTAAGAGACCATCTCTGGATCATTGCAAGATCTTTGGGTGTGTTGCATATGTGCATATTCCCTCACAGGTAAGGGGAAAGCTAGACCCTAAGGCTGAAAAGTGTATCTTCATTGGTTATGATTTGAATCAGAAAGGATACAGGTTCTATAACCCCTCAAACAAAGGCTTCAAGGTAAGCAGAGATGTAATCTTTGATGAAAATGATTCATGGTATGATAATGAGTGCAGGAAAGTTAGCCTACCTTATGATATGGAGGAAGACTTTCCAAAGCTTGTCAGGCAAGAACCAACTCAGAATGAGGACACAAGCTCAGATGATGAAGACACCATCAACATTGAAGAATTCAAAGCTTGGAAATCCAAAGGGAAGATGAAGATGAAGCAACTTGAAGATAATCCAGAATCCTCAACTCAAGCTATGAGGAGATCTTCAAGGGAAAAGAAGAAACCTATTAGGTATGGTTATGATACTTCACTTGTAACCAAGCACTCTGTATATCTTGCAAAGGATATCTTAAGTGAAGAACCAGGTACATTTGAGGAAGCTATTACTAAACCAGAATGGAAGGAAGCAATGGATGAAGAAATGGAGGCTCTCAAGGAGAGTGATACTTGGGACTTGGTACCCAAGAAGGACTCCATGAAGGTGATAGGATCCAGATGGATCTATAAACTCAAGAGGAACTCAGATGGGACAATAAACAGATATAAAGCTAGGTTGGTAGCCAAGGGTTTTGCACAAACCCAAGGCATTGATTATGAGGAGACTTTTTCTCCTGTGGCAAAGATGCCAACTATCAGAATCATGGTGAGTGTAGCTGCATCCAAGAATTGGAACATGTACCAATTGGATGTGAAGAATGCATTCTTGAATGGATGGATATCTGAAGAGGTCTACATGTCACAACCACCTGGCTATGAGGATCCCAATAAGGTAAATCATGTTTGCAAATTGAAGAAGGCTCTGTATGGATTGAAGCAGGCACCTAGAGCATGGAATTACAGATTGACAACCTATCTCTTGGATCAAGGATTTGTGATGAGTAAAGCAGATACTTCATTGTTTATAAAGAAGAACAATTCAGAGGTAATATACTTGTGTGTCTATGTTGATGACATCATTATTACAGGAAATGATGTTCAAGGAATTAGACACATCAAAGGTCAAATGATGAAGGAATTCAAGATCAATGATCTTGGATTATTAAAGTACTTCCTAGGGCTTGAATTGGTCTACACAAATTCAGGTATATTCATTACTCAGAAGAAGTACATTCAGGACATGGTCAAGAAGTTTAATTTGCAGGAAGCTAAAGCCTCAAACATTCCTATGGAGGTCAACCACAAACTCAGTGCACATGAAGGAGAAGAACTCAAGGATATTACAGGTTACCAAAGTTTGGTAGGTAGTCTTAATTATGCTACCTTAACTAGGATTGATATCTCATATGGTGTTAGTGTACTTAGCCAATTTATGCATAAGCCAAGAGTACCACATTTGGAGGCAGCTAAGAAGATAGTAAAGTACCTAAAGGGAACACAAAATCATGGTTTATATTATCCATATTCATCAGACATTGACATCAAGGTATACTCAGATGCAGATTGGGCAGGTTGCAAGGATGACAGGAGGAGTACATCTGGTTACATATGCTTTGCAGGTGATAAACCAATTTCTTGGTCATCCAAGAAACAACCCATAGTAGCCCTATCATCTACTGAGGTAGAGTACAGAGGGCTAGCCAATGCTACTCAAGAAGCAATATGGTTGAAGTTACTCTATTCAGAATTGGGCCTATACACAAGGCCACCAATCATATTTGGTGATAACACAAGTTCACTTCACCTAGCTGCTAACCCTGTTTATCATGCTAGGACAAAACACATAGAGGTTCATTACCACTATGTGAGGGAGAAATTACTTAGCAAGGAAATCCAATTATCATATGTGTCCACTAATATTCAATGTGCAGATTTGCTTACAAAAGCTTTGGATGGGAGCAAGCTATGCAGGTTTAAATCCATGATTGGATTGCAGGATATCATTGAAGACTAAAGATGAAGACTCAAGCAAGTGTTTGGCTTGAGGGGGAGCTTTTGGTGCAAAACAAGCCTTAACACTTGGCTTTGTTGTGTGCCTTGAAGACTCAACATAAAGCTTGGACTATTGGACCCTTGGAAAGCATAAAAGTTTGGACCCTTGAAGGATGTATTTATGTGAACCATATACCATAGGAACACATGCCTATGCTTTATTATCTTTTATCCAATGTAAAAGTCAAAGTGACTTAACTCACCTCTTGTAATCTCACCCACCTTCAAAAGTCGTGGAAATTAGAAGTTGTGGATGGAGAGAATATCTCCATGAGATTAGATGAGAGATTTGAGGGAGCCTACATTTGAATTTGAAATTCAAATCTCAAGTGATGACTTATAAAAAACTATGAAAAAGTCGCGGGTCTTATTGCTCACTCCCCGAGGTTAATCCAAGCAGATCATAGAGTGTGTGAGAGCTACTACTTAGCCTACACCTCTGAGTACCATTGGGCATCACTCTACATGCCAATGGGAATGTATATTTGATAGTTTCAATACATATACTCATAGTTCTTAACTCTGTGTTCTCTGAGTCATTCACCTCAAAGTCTGTCAACTTCAACAGGGCATATCTCAAGATCTACTGAACCAAATTTGATGATCCAGGGCTCATTGGAACCAGCTCAAAGCATTCTACAACACTACAAAATTTCAAGTTATTCTATTCAGCCAATTGGGAGAAATCACAGTAGAAGCAGTCACTGGTATATTTCTGTGATTGTTCCTAAAAAGTCGGGGATGTCTCTGATTTTGCTAAAGATCATGCTCAGTGTATAGTTTGTTATTTGGAGTGATTTAACTTGCTAATGGTAGCTTGTTAAGTTAATTTAATACTCCCAGAAGGAATTGAACCAATTGCAAGTGTGCTGGACACACTAAGCTTAGGACTGAGCAGGTATCAATACAGGAATAGAAAGTTTTTGAAGTAGTGAAGGTTCAAAATCATCTGTTTTGATTTGGTCATTACTCAATCATTTTGTAAAGCACATATATAGTTTCTTGGTGTCATTTGGAAGCTCAAGGAGTCTCCTAACCATATCTGAAAGGAAAAGAGGGCAGGTGTGAAGCAGGTCTAGCAGCACCAACTTGATCTTCTGATTGTACCCAGCCATCACATCCAACAGGTATCACTATGAGAAGCTAGAACCATAGGAACACTTGCCTATGTGTTATTACATTTTACTCCTTCTAAAAGTCTAAATGACTTGGCAAATTGATTAGAGTCATGGAATTTGGATGGTGTGATTGGAGAGAATATCTCCTTACTTTTAGAGTAGAGAATATAGGAGATTTGAATTTGAATTCAAATTCAAATCTCAACTCATTCTCTATAAAAGGCACAATCAAAAAGTCGCGGGTAAGCTTGTTCATTGTAGCTCAACTCCCGAGGCTTATTTCTCTTGTAAATGAGTATGTGTTAGTGCTACATCATAGCCTACACTACCACACCTCAATTAGCTATGCTTGTCATGCTAATGAGCTTGTATAATCATATCAATCAATAGATATTTACACATTCATCATATCTGGTTCTCTGTGTTTTCTACTTCAAGTCTGCCAACTTCCAAGGAGCATTTCTCAGTGCTCACTGAACCAAATCAAGAGCTTAAGAGCTTGTTGGAACCAGCGCAAGGTCTTCTACAAGCATACAAAATTTCAAGACATTTCATTCAGCCATTTTTGAGAAATCGTCTTCGAAGCACCTCTGGTCTATCTCTGCAACACTCCTAAAAAGTCGGGGGTAATCATAATTTTGCTAAACTTATTTCTCAGTGTATGGTTTATCAATTTGAGTGATTCCACTTGCAAATGGTAGCTTATTAAGGTACTTTAATACCCCCAAAAGGAATTGTCTCAATTGCAAGTGTGCTGATCACACTGAGCAGGTATCATTACAAAAATAGCAAGTTTTTGGACTTGTGAAGGAACCAAGTTATCTGTTTTGGTTTGATCATTACACAAATCATTTGCAAAGTACATATATGGTTTCTCTGTGTCATTTGGAAGCTAAGCAAGTATACTAAGCATATCTGAAGCAAAGGAGGGCTGGAGCAAAGCAGGTTTAGCAGCTTCAACTCATTTCTTGAGTGCATCCAACCATCACTCCCAACAGTGGTATCAGAGCAAATAAGGTAAACATGGGTGATGGATTTCCTTCATTCATTGACAAATTGGACAGGAACAACTACCAAGCTTGGTCATTGAGAATGAAGACCTATCTACAAGGCAGAAGCTTATTTGGATACATATCAGGAGATGAGGAATTGCCCTCATTCAAAACTAGAGGACTACCCACAAAGGATGAACATGAAAGGCTCAACCAATGGTGTGCAAAGGATGCTTTGGCAAGGTCTTACCTTCTTAACTCTATATCTGACTTTCTTTTACCTCATGTAAGGAATTGTAAGACTTCCCAAGAGACTTGGGAAACCTTGTCAACATACTTTTCTTCCAAGACAAGGGCTAGGAAGAATCAACTGTGGATTGAATTCACAACCCTTAGGAAGCAGCCCAAGCAATCAGTCTCAGAGTATGTGACAAAGATTAAAGATGTGGCAGACCAACTAGCAAGCATTGGAGAGGAGATTGAAGAAGAGCAAATAGTCAGGCAAGTAACAAATGGACTCAAGGAAGATGATAAGTGGGAAAGTTTCACCACTGCAATGGACCTCTATATGGACATGCATACCCCAGATCTCACAACACTCATGGGCCAACTTTTCACACATGAAGCAAAGTTTACAAAGGTAGGAGATCAATCAAAAGGTAACAACCCCTCTGCTCTCTATATTGATAAGAAAGTTAAAGATAAAGGTAAAGGGAAGAAACAGGATGAAGAAGGCTCTACCTCTCAAGCTAATTATGCAGGGAGAGGTAGATCATCTAGAGGAAGAGGCAGAGGAGGTAAGTCAGGTAGGGGGAGACCCTAGAATTCATCACCATGCAACATTTGTGGATTGTCCAATCATACCACAGATGAATGCTACAAGAACTACAAGAATCAGAGAGGAAGAGGCTACTCAAGAGGTGGATACTCTCAAGGGAGAGGTAGATTCAACCAACATCAAAGCTACAATGGATACAACAATCAATACAACAACAATTACAACAACAACCACAATGGTAACTACCAAGGTGGATTCAGAAATAGAAGAGATTACAACAACTACACAGAGGAGCAAGATGACTCCCTATTGATTATGAATATGACCTCCAAGGCAGGTACAAATGATGATCATTTATTTTATATTGACTCAGGATGTTCTAACCATGTAGCTGGCAATGTGGCACTACTTTCTGATTTGGAAGAACCCAAGGGCAAACATCAGGTACAAACAGGTGATGACACTAAACATTATGTTGTTAAGATTGGAAATGTGAAGACATGTGATGGTAACCAGAACCTATTGAGCAGGGTACTCTATGTACCAACCATCACCAAGAATCTAATGAGTGTTGGTCAGATTGTGGAGAAAGGTTTGCAGGTCAGATTCACACAACATGGAGCATATGTGGAGGACCCAAGGCATGGATTCAGAAGGATAGCCAAGGGAGAAAAATCAGGTAGATTGTTTACTTTTGAGCTAGAAGACACCAAGAACATTGCTTTGTATAATTACAAGGATCAAACACTTTCAGAGTTAGAGATATGGCACAAGAGGTTAGGTCACATAGGTGAAAGAACCCTAAAGCAAATATGCAGGGATCAATGTGTGCTTGGGATACCTAATGTGTCCAAGCAACACATGATTTACAAGTGTGGAGCATGTCAGTTTGGTAAGTCTCACAGGTTGCCCTATTCAAGGAAAGGTTTCATGCATGAAGACTACCTAGACTTGGTACACACAGATGTTTGGGGACCTAGCAAGGACCCTTCCATTTCAGGTTCAAGGTATTATGTGTCCTTTATTGATGACTATAGCAGGTGGACCATTTTATACTTTATGAAGCATAAAGATGAAGTGTTTAATTGTTTCAAGAGGTATCTTGCACTTGTTGAAAATTAAACAGGAAGAAGCTTGAAGAGGCTAAGGTCAGATGGTGGAGGAGAGTACTTCTCCAATGAGTTTGAAGATTTCTTGCAGGATAGAGGCATCAAAAGGGAGATTACTACAAGGTACTCACCTGAACAAAATGGGGTAGCTGAAAGAAGGAATAGACTCATTGTAGAAACAGCTAGGTCTATGCTTAATGAAAAGAAGTTGCCAAATTATCTTTGGGCAGAGAGTGTATCCACTGCCACCTATCTCATAAACAGGTTGCCATCCAAATCACTTGATGGCATGACACCATATGAAGCTTGGCATGGTAAGAGACCTTCTCTGTATCATTGTAAAATCTTTGGTTGTGTAGCATATGTGCATATTCCCTCACAAGTAAGGGGAAAGCTAGATCCTAAAGCTGAAAAGTGTATCTTCATTGGTTATGATTTGAACCAAAAGGGATACAGATTCTACAACCCAACAAACAAAGGCTTCAAGGTAAGCAGAGATGTCATCTTTGATGAGAATGACTCATGGTATGAGAATGAGTGCAGGAAAGTTAGTCTACCCTATGATATGGAAGAAGACTTCCCAAGGCTCACCAAGGAGGAATCAATTCAGAAAGAAGATTCAAGCTCAGATGATGATGATACAATAAACCTTGAGGAATTTAAGGCTTGGAAGTCCAAAGGGAAGATGAAGATGAAGAAGCTAGAGGATATACCAGAATCCTCAACTCAAGCAATTAGAAGATCTCAGAGAGAAAGCAAAAGACCAATCAGATTTGGGTATGACACATCACTTGTAACTAAACATTCTGTATATCTTGCAAAGGATTTGTTGAATGAAGAACCAGGTACCTATAAAGAAGACATTACAAAACCAGAGTGGAAAGAAGCTATGGATGAAGAAATGGAAGCTCTCAAGGAGAGTGATACTTGGGACTTGGTACCCAAGAAAGACTCTATGAAGGTGATAGGATCCAGATGGATCTACAAACTAAAGAGAAATTCAGATGGAACAATAAACAGGTACAAAGCTAGGTTGGTAGCCAAGGGTTTTGCACAAACCCAAGGCATTGATTATGAGGAGACATTTTCTCCTATGGCCAAGATGCCAACTATCAGAATATTGGTGAGTGTAGCTGCATCCAAGAATTGGAACATGTATCAATTAGATGTCAAGAATGCTTTCTTGAATGGATGGATATCTGAAGAAGTCTACATGTCACAACCACCTGGATATGAAGACCCCAAGAAGGTAAATCATGTTTGTAAATTGAAGAAGGCTCTATATGGTTTGAAGCAGGCACCTAGAGCATGGAATTACAGGTTGACAACCTACCTCCTAGACCAAGGATTTGTGATGAGTAAAGCAGACACTTCTTTGTTCATAAAGAGAAGTAGTACAGAGGTAATCTACTTGTGTGTTTATGTTGATGACATCATTATTACAGGCAATGATGTCAATGGTATTAGACACATCAAAGGACAGATGATGAAAGAACTCAAGATCAATGATCTTGGATTATTGAAGTACTTCTTAGGTCTTGAGTTAGTCTACACCAACTCAGGTATATATATCACTCAAAAGAAGTATGTACAGGATATGGTCAAGAAGTTTGGTTTGCAGGAAGCTAAAGTATCTACTACTCCAATGGAGGTCAACCTAAAGCTAAGTGCTCATGAAGGGGAAGAAGTCCAAGACATTACAGGGTATCAAAGTATGGTAGGTAGTTTGAACTATGCTACCTTGACAAGAATTGACATAGCATATGGAGTTAGTGTGCTTAGTCAATTCATGCACAAACCAAGGGTACCTCACCTAGAGGCAGCAAAGAAGATCTTGAAGTATCTGAAGGGAACTCAGAACCATGGTTTGTACTTTCCTTATACATCAGATATTGACATTAAAGTTTACTCAGATGCAGATTGGGCAGGATGTAAGGATGATAGGAGGAGCACATCAGGTTACATTTGTTTTGCAGGAGATAAACCTATTTCTTGGTCAGCCAAGAAACAACCTACAGTGGCATTGTCATCCACTGAAGCAGAGTATAGAGGGCTTGCCAATGCCACCCAAGAAGCTATCTGGTTGAAGCTCTTGTATACAGAGTTAGGTCTATACACTAGACCACCAATCATCTTTGGAGATAACACTAGCTCTCTTCACCTTGTAGCTAACCCAATATATCATGCTAGAACCAAACACATAGAGGTTCATTACCACTATGTGAGGGAGAAGTTACTAAGCAAGGATATACAATTGATTTATGTGTCTACTGATATGCAATGTGCAGATTTACTTACAAAGGCATTGGATGGAAACAAGCTATGCAGATTCAAATCCATGATTGGATTGCAGGAAGTAATTGAAGATTGAAGATGAAGACTTAAGCCAAAGTGTTTGGCTTGAGGGGGAGCTGTTGGTGCATTTCAAGCCTTCACACATTGGCTTGAACACTTGGAAGATTTGGCTTGGAACCCTTGAAGGGTATCACTATGAGAAGCTAGAACCATAGGAACACTTGCCTATGTGTTATTACATTTTACTCCTTGTAAAAGTCTAAATGACTTGGCATTATGTATACACACCTAATTGATTAGAGTCGTGGAATTTGGATGGTGTGATTGAAGAGAATATCTCCTTACTTTTAGAGTAGAGAATATAGGAGATTTGAATTTGAATTCAAATTCAAATCTCAACTCATTCTCTATAAAAGGCACAATCAAAAAGTCGCGGGTAAGCTTGTTCATTGTAGCTCAACTCCCGAGGCTTATTTCTCTTGTAAATGAGTATGTGTTAGTGCTACATCATAGCCTACACTACCACACCTCAATTATCTATGCTTGTCATGCTAATGAGCTTGTATAATCATATCAATCAATAGATATTTACACATTCATCATATCTGGTTCTCTGTGTTTTCTACTTCAAGTCTGCCAACTTCCAAGGAGCATTTGTCAGTGCTCACTGAACCAAATCAAGCGCTTAAGAGCTTGTTGGAACCAGCTCAAGGTCTTCTACAAGCATACAAAATTTCAAGACATTTCATTCAGCCATTTGCGAGAAATCGTCTTCGAAGTCACCTCTGGTCTATCTCTACAACACTCCTAAAAAGTCGGGGGTAATCATAATTTTGCTAAACTTATTTCTCAGTGTATGGTTTATCAATTTGAGTGATTCCACTTGCAAATGGTAGCTTATTAAGGTACTTTAATACCCCCAAAAGGAATTGTTTCAATTGCAAGTGTGCTGGTCACACTGAGCATAACACTGAGCAAGTATCATTACAAAAATAGCAAGTTTTTGGACTTGTGAAGGAACCAAGTTATCTGTTTTGGTTTGATCATTACACAAATCATTTGCAAAGTACATATATGGTTTCTTTGTGTCATTTGGAAGCTAAGAAAGTATACTAAGCATATCTGAAGCAAAGGAGGGCTGGAGCAAAGCAGGTTTAGCAGCTTCAACTCATTTCTTGAGTGCATCCAACCATCACTCCCAACATCTTATGCCAAAGATCTAACTCAAAGATCTTATGTCCTCCATAAGTGAACAAGGCATGACCAACATTACCTTGAATCTTCAATGTGAACAATCTTCCTTCTTTCTTCCCTGAAACAATTTGTTTATACCCATTGCTAGGGTCTTCCACAAACACTCCTTCATTAGTGAACCTCACTTCATAACCTTTTTCCACAATTTGTCCTACACTTATCAAATTCTTAGGAATTGTAGGAACATACAAGACCTTACTCAATAAGGTGCTACCATCCTTGGCCTTCACTGATCCAATTGACTTCACATTGTGCTTTGTATTATCACCTGTTTGAACAACATGATTAGATACCTTATTCTCCAAATGAGTCATCAATGCTATGTTACCACTCAGGTGATTGCTACACCCTGAGTCAATGTAGAAGACTCTTTGATCTTCACTCTGCCTTTCACATGTTGCATTCATTATCAATGTTGAATCTTCCTTCTGATCTGAAGCATAGTTGTAGTAGGTATTGTTATATTGTTGACTTTGGAAACCTCTACCTGCATTTCTTCCAAAGTAACCCCTACTACCTCTACCTCTAAAATTACCTCTTTGATTTCTGCCACCTCTTCCTCTTGAATTATAGTTCTGATTGTATCCTCCATTACTTTGAGTGTTATGCCAACAATCATTGGCTAAATGATTTGTCTTACCACAAATCGAGCAAGCTTTGGATCCATCTTTGTTACTCCTACCTCTTCCTCTACCTTTGCCACCTCCTCTTCCTCTTAGGAAGTTGGCTTGACTAGTTGTGCCTTCTTCTTCATTTGCTTGTTGCTTTCCTTTGTTAGTTTTCTTCTTGTCTTTAGAGTACATTGCATGACCTGCACTCTTGTCAACATCTCCTTTGATATCATTCTCAAAAGTTAGCATATGTCCTAACAATTGATTCAATTCAGGATTGAAATGATCCAATGAAAGTTCTGTAGATAAAATAAAAGGCTTCCACTTCTCATCACCTCTTAGCCCTGTGAGAATTTGCCTTACCAATTTATCTTCTTCAATGTCTTCATCCACTGCTCCTAATGCATCTGCAATGTCCTTCATCTTTGTCACATAATCAGATATTGATTGTGAAGCCTTCTTCTTGAAAGTAGTAAACTCTACCCATAAAGATGCCTTTCTTGACTTTGTAGTGTTTTGGAAATGCTCCTCCAAAGCATTCCATATTTCACTTGCACTTTCAAGACCTCTAATGTGAGGTAGCAAGTAGTCATTGACTGCCATATAAACTCCTAGCTTGAGCATCTCTTTTCATCCAATTCTTCAAATCTGACAATTCCTCCCTAGTTGGAACACTAGGATCTCTGAATTGAGGCTTTTCTTCTTCTCCTGTAATGTAAGCTATCAAATCTTTGCTCATTAGATGAGCTTCCATCCTCATTGACCATGCAGGATAGTTTTCTCTATCCAATTTCTCTATATGAAGAGAATCTCCCATCTTCCTTCACCTGTATTAACAGATCTTTAAACTTTATGAGGAATAAATGTACCTTGACTTCGAATATTACTTCTTCTGATCCTTTTCGCAACTTCAATGTGTCTTCCTTCAAGCTTTCTTCAATCTTTATCCTTTTGATCTTCCGAGATGTAAAGTTTGTATGTCTGTAGCAATTGGAGTCTCCTTTTCCTCGATTCTGATGCTTCCTGCTCTGATACCACTGATGGAGAGTGTTAATCTCCAAAAGAACAAGTTGACCTTGAATTTAGACCACCTCTATATCAAGAACAACTTCAGACTCCACCAAATTTAGAGAACATTCATCAACTTATCAGAAAATTGACTATTCTGAAAAATTCAACTTCTCAGGAAAGTCTGCTGCAGATTAATCCTTGATTGACTAACCATTTGTGTAAAGTTTTTGATAAAACTTTGTAGGTTGCTTCGCCTTAAGATTGCGCACCTTTTCCAATTTGAATCTCTTCAAATGATTCAGTATACTCTGAGAAATAACACAAACAATTTACCTATGTGTAAATCTCCTTCTCTGCAGTAGCGACTTCGACACCTGCAACTTCTTAGCTTTGGTTCTCCCAATGTCGAACTCGTTTGGTGAAATCCTTTTAGCTATAGATAGCGTATCTCTCAACTTAGATTTTGAGCTATCACATGTGTAAAACTTTACACTGTGCACTGAGCACTACTCATTTTCCTAAATTCGAAATCTGCGCCTGTTTTAGATGTCACTCAAACTTTTCTACATACAAATGTTCCTAATCAAAATTCTCTCAGCTTAAACACAATTGGAAGCTAAAACTTTGTACAGTAGTCGACCAACTCTAGACTTAGACTTGTACAAAAGCATTCCACAAAAGCTTTACCACAGAATATGAAAACTTCGGGTGCAATTTTTCTGATATTTCTGAAGAAGACTACAAATCTATGAGAGAAAGATCTCAACTAACTTTCATGTGTCCAATGACACTACAACTGCTCATTCCTCTATTCCTATCTTCTCATTTCATCTCCTCACGACATCTTCTTACTGTCTTCTTACAAACCCGACATTTTTCCAAAATATTTATAGGCAAATATGTATAAATTTATGACTATTCAAAAGTCTAAGTGATCTATGTCTTCACTAATGTACATATGTGTACATATCCTTCATCCTGTGAATGTAACCACTTTCTTTGCTTCAAGACTTGATCTTGTCTCCATCTCTTGTCTATCAAATCTTCAATTGGTGATTGGTCTACACCAACAACAAAGCCATGGGGCTGAAAAACATACACTTCTTCATGCAATGCACCATTCAGAAATGCAGTTTTAATGTCCTACCGATGTACATTCCAACCATGATGGGTTGCAAGTGAACAGATGCTCTCAACAGTAGTCATATGACATGTAGGTGCAAAGGTCTCATCAAAATCAATGCCTCTTTCTTGTGCATAACCCTTTGCAACAAGCCTAACCTTATACCTATCAACTGTTCCATCAGGCTTATGCAAACCCACTTAGTGCCAATGGCCTTCTTGCCAAGAGGCAAGTCACATAAAGACCAAGTATCGTTCTTCATTATAACATAAAATTCAAATTGCATAGCAGCCATCCAATTTTTTGAATTTTGTGCTTCGTCAAATGAAACAGGCTCATTCTCATCACAGAGACTAGATGCACCCACAGCATAGCAATCTGATGCAAAAGAGGCACTATGCGAGCCTGATCGAGTACGATATGACAGAGGTGCATCCAATTTGTTGTCACGCAAAGTCTGCACCAACCCTTTTGGCATAGTTTTTGCCTCCTCAATGTTAGCTCTCTCATCAACAAGTGCATCATGTAAATCTACATCAGAAATGGGATGATGTGCATCATCACATGAAACCTGCAAACGCTGAGAAGTTGCCTCATTAGGACCATCACTAGACTATCCACCTATAAAAAGAGGTAGCAAAGTATCATACATGTCTTTGGAGCTAATGGATGTCTCCTTAGTACATGAAAGCAATGGTTGAATAGCATCTTCCACAAAAATAAGATCACAGCTAACCAGAATGTGTTTGCTTTGTGGATGATACAGATGATAGCCTTTACTTTCGGAATTGTACCGAACAAAAATACATTTTATTGCTTTATCATCCAATTTTCTGCAATGTTGTTCAAGCACTAATGCATATGTCAGACAACCAAAAACATGCAGATGAGCAACATATGGCTTGCGATCATGCGAAGCCTCATATGGAGTGATAGACTGCAGTGCTTTAGTGGGACACTTGTTAAGTACATAGGTTGCACACATAACAACCTCAAGCCAAAAACTGGTAAGTCCCAACTCTTGACCATACACCTCGCCATCTCCATGAGTGACCTATTCTTTCGTTCAGCAACTCCATTCTATAGAGGTGTATACAGCACTGTACACTAGTGTTTTATCCCACATTCAGCCAGAAATGCATTAAAATTAGAAGACATATATTCCTCCCATCAATTAGAACGAAGGGTGCCCATTTTACATGCTGATAGATTTTCAGCCAAAACCAAAAACTCTTTGAAGCACATGAACACTTCGTACTTTGCCTTCAATGGATATACCCATGCATGCTTGGAAAAATCATCGATGAAAATCACAAAAATAAGATAATTTCCAAAAGAGGGTGTCTGCATAGGACCACACACATCACTATGTACAAGGTGCAATTTTTGAGTAGCCCAAACTGAACCATCTTTTGGAAAGGAAGAATGCTATATTTTTCCCAAAAAGCAGCCTTCACATACATGTTTACCAGGTGCCTCAAGTTTGGGCAAAGAGGACACCATTTTAGATTTTTGCAAACATAGCAAACTAGCAAAATTCAGATGACCAAAGCGTGCATGCCAAAGCTTTGCATCTGACATAGCCTGAGAATCATGTACTACACATGCCAAATCATTTACAGATCTTTCATAGTCTATGAGCTTATACAGCACACGACATAAAATGATAGAAGCAATAATCACATCGCCATTTGACAGATCATGAACTGTACATCTATCATTAACAAATTTCACAACCAAGCCAATTTTGGCTAATGCAAAAATTGATAACAGATTTTTCTTGATCCTTGGCACAAACAAAGCATCTGACAAAGTGAAAGAACTACCATCAGTAGTAGTCAAAATGATCTTACCAACTCCCATAACAGGATAAGAGGACTTGTTGGTGCATTTAATAGTATTCCCTGTAGGGGTAGGCTCCAGTGAACAGAAGAAACTGCGCTGCGAGGTAATATGTTTGGCTGCCCCACTGTCAAAGTACCAAACATCTAAGTCCACTGCAAACATGCATTGCTGATGAGAAGATAGATCAAAACTGCAAACAGTATTAAACACCCATTCTTCTTCCTACACAAGATCAATAGACTCTGTTTTTGGTGTAGAGGCCTCTGCAACAACCATTCCAGCCTCTTTTTTATTTGCCTCTTTAGCAGCCAATTTTGGACAGTTCTTTATGATATGATCATTTCCTTTATAGTACTTGCAAAACAATTTCTGCTTTTTTGATTTTTTTCATCTTTTTCTTCTCTCTTCGATTGTGCAGAATTAGCAGATTTCTACTTACTAATTGAAGAGCTCCATTTTCCATTGCTCTTCTGACTAGCCAAGAAAGCTTGATCTGCAACATGCATAATGGACATGTTCTTCCTGGACTGATCTTCCTGCAACAAAACAAAGACTAACTCCTCAAATGACAAGGCATTTGGATTGCCTTTCATCATCAAACATACAGTAGATGCAAAACTCTGATATGAATCAGGAAGACCATTCATAACGGACTACACAAATGAGCTATCTGGTATAACCTCATCAGTAGAAATCAACTGTTCCTTCAAGTCTTTGATCTTTGTTAGAAAATTGTCCATAGAATCACCTTCACTCATGTGCTCACTCTCCAACTGTTTTCGGAGGTAAGCAACACGAGCCTCATTCCTAGATTGGTACAATGTGATAAGTGTATCCCAAGCATCCTAAGCTATTCTTTAAGAGCATATGTGAGGAATAATGGCACATTTGACAAACAAATCTATCAATGCATGTGCTTGAGCATCTTTGCCATTCAAATGAATTTGCTCTACAGTAGGTGCAGCAGAAACTAAAGCACAAACAGGAATATGCATGATATCATCATCTTCCACACCTTCTGCATCAGCTTCAGTACCTGTAGTTGTAACAGTTGTAGGTGTGATAGGACATTTTTCAACACCCTACACAATGTTCCACAGTCATTTTGTAATTAATACATGTCGCATCGTATAAGCCTATAATGGGTAGTTGGTACCATCCAACTTATCCTCAACAGCCAACATACAAAATACATCACTACTTTCAATCATGGCCGGTAACTAAAATACCTTGATGAAGAAAATTGACTGTATCTCAAAAAGTTGAACAGAACTACCTAGACGAATTCTGCTAGACCTATAGCAAACTTTGAGACGCTTATACTGGCGAACCGAAACTAGTATATACCTTTGGCACAAAAAGATGAAATAGCCTGCACAAGCACTATGATAGTGCATTCGGAGGCCGAAACGAGCTTAGATCACGATTTCGGCACCACATAGCGAAGCTATTTTGATCTCTGAAACACTGAGTATGCTCATCAAAATTCGTGCAATCCTGAGACTGCAACCGGAGAGATGTCGAGGATGCCCTAGATGAAGCGGCGACCTACTCTGATACCAATTGTTGGAGTTAGACAACTGCGAAAGCATGCTAACAGCACAAGGAAGAAGAAAAAGCTTGGAGATCAACACACAATACTGAATGTATTACCACTAGAATGTACAAAGATAAGTAGCTCGTTAGGGAAATAGGCATATATACAAATCAAGGGAAAAAAACCTCGTAAAGACGGAAAAAAGTGCCCCGGCAGTCCTAAAGTATTCAACCACATCACTACCTAATTATATCAACAAAGATGTGTTCGATACACTCATGCCTTTGTTCCAAAATGGTGTGCTTGACTATGGCCATGTAGACTAGCCAACTGAGGCTCAAAGGGCTGAAAACTTCCAGCCAAATAGGGCTGAAAATGCAGAGAATTTCCATCCAAACATGGCTGAAAAATTTCAGCCAAAAATTATCAAAATTGCTAGAAATTTCCAGCCACGTATGGTTGAACATTTGCAACAAAGTATGACTGAAAATGAACATGAAACTCAGCCCCTGCATGATGTACATATGGAAACATGGCTGAAAATTTTCAGCCAAAAATTATCAAAGCTGCTAGAAATTTCTAGCCACATATGGTTGAATATTTGCGACAGAATATGGCTAAAAATGAACATGAAATTCAGCCCATGCATGATGTACATATGGAAATTGTATTACATAATGAGCACATGTCTATCAAGAGTGCACAAACTATGCCAAAGTGGCTGAAACAAACTTTGCAGGACAGCAAATTGAGTACACCTTTACTTGGTAGAACAAGATCAAGCTCTCACCATGCATCAAGTAATTTTGTGGAATATTCTATTATTGCTACAACATGTAATGAAGAGCCAGTTACTTTTGAAGATGCATGTAACGATCCACATGGGATGAGTGTTATGCAATCACAAACGGATTCCATACATAGGAATGGTACTTGGGAGTTATGTGAATTGCCAAAAGGAAAGAATGCCATTGGTACAAAGTGGGTTTACAAGATTAAGAGAAAGTCGAATGGTAGCATTGATTGCTACAAAGCTAGATTGGTTGCCAAAGGATATGCACAACAATATGGCATTGACTATGAGGAGACATTTTCACCTACTTCAAGCATGACTACCATTCATACCGTGGTTGCATTGGCTGCCCATCGACATTGGAAAGTGCATCAGTTGGACATAAAAACAGTCTTCTTGAATGGTGATTTGCAAGAAGAGTTCTATGTGAAGCAACCTCTATACTTGCTATGAAAGGGAAAGAGCATATGGTTTGTCGCTTGTATAAAGCCTTGTATGGTCTCATGCAAGCTCCACGTGCATAGTATGACAAAATCCATAAGCACTTGATTGCTCTTGGCTTCACATGTAGTCCAATTGAAGGCACACTTTATGTACGCAAAGATGAGATAGTGCTTGTTCTTTATGTTGATGAGATACTCTTGACTGGGTCATGTGATACAAAACTTGACATTCTTATGGCTGATTTGCAGCATACTTTTGATGTCACTTATCTTCCTCTTTTGAGCTACTTTCTTGGCATCCAGTTTGTACCCATTGAGGGGGGAATTGTCATGCATCAAGCAAAGTATGTCGAGAAACTACTTCAGCATTTTGACTTTGAGGATTGCAAGCCAATTTCCACACCAGTTGAGACAGGATTTGGATTCTCAGTTGAGGATTCCAATGATGCATTTGACAGTTCTCTTTATCAACAATCAGTGGGATGTCTTATATATGCATGCAACACAAGGCCGGATATACAGTATGCAGTTTCCCAATTGAGTCGACTCATGAATAGCCCTGGCACTAAGCATTGGCAAGTGGTGAAATGTGTGTTTAGATATCTCAGAGCACTTTGAGCTTAGGTCTCTTTTATGGCAGAGATATTCCACCATGCTTGCATGCTTTTACAAATAGTGATTGGACTGGTTGTTATGATATTCACGTGTCCACTAGTGGTAATTGCTTTTTCCATGGAGACGCATGCATATCTTGGTTGAGTAAGAAGCAACCTATAGTGGTGACATCGAGTTGTGAAGCTGAGTACAGGGTGGTTTTCACAACTACAGTGGAGTTTATATGGTTGAGATGCCTATTCATTGATCTTTGCATGGAGATTGGTGCGGCTACGCATATTCTCACTACTAGTCAGAGTGCTTTGGCTGTTGCACGAAACCTAGTGTTTCATGCACGGACCAAACATATTGAGGTGCATTATCACTATGTGAGAGAGCATCTTCATGCACGAGATATTGATTTGGTATATATGCCTACACAAGTTAATGTGGCATACATATTCACCAAAGCTCTTCCACGAGAAAAGTTTGAAGCTTTTTGCAATGTTTTAGACTTATTACCTTGTGTGAGCTTATCTGTCACTCCCTGTATGTGTTCACATCATTAACTCTAGGGGGGTTTGTTACACTTATGTGTTCCTCAAGTAGCTTTGATGTGAACCTTTTCCCTATACATGGGCACTTTTTACTCTACTACTGGCTAGAGCTTTTTCCCCATGTTACCACATAAATACACACCCACCATTTCGCACCTCCTTCTTGATCCTCCTAAAAATTATCTCATCCCTGTTGACATGACCTTCTGTTGCTATAAAGTCTTTCATCAATGTGAGAAAATCCATAAGGCTTAAATTGCACGAGAACCGCTAAAGTAGCCAAATGCAATCCAAACTTCGATAGGTTTATATCTAGGAGTCTAACATATTTATATTGTCCAGACTATGCTCGACCGAACATGCATTCCCTCTCCTCTCTTGAAGCTAATTCTACTAGTGTTGGTATCCCTTGATTATTAACATGCAATTGGGTTGTAATATACTCTAGGCCAATCACCAATCGAGTAGTTTGTCCAATGCAAAATTCAATAAATGCAATTTGATCCCCTAATTCTTCAAGTTGGTCATGACACTATTGCACAAAGGAGTTAATCATATGGTGGTTAGCGATATTGGGCCACTAAATCTGTGCATACTAGAGCAATCCATGGCATTGAAACCAATCCACATGAAGTTGCAATAAGTGATTAGGGATCACTAATGGGCTCATGTCGGATAGCTTGAGAATATTCGGTAAAACTATGCCTGTCATCTTTTAGTAAAAAGAGAGATAAAAAATGAGCACAACTATAAAAAGTACAAATAAAACTGTGTGATAAACAACTCCAAGGTTTAAATAGAATAAAGCAATGTCATTGAACATAGAATTGTAAATATGTGCATTTGTGTAATTCAACATACAGGCATTTAATGCTACATGCAAATTTACGGTGATCGAGTCATGCTAAAGATTCACTAAACATTTTTTCCATCCAAAACTGCCTTTCATAAGTCATGATGCCATTTAACTGCAACTCTTACTTAGATAAGGCCGCAGCTTGGACCCATTGACTTGAGTCCATAAAATTTCACCTGCCAATGTGGCTAGCTGAAATGTAGCAGTACCAATTTTGTAATGGATCCGAAAAGGGCCTATGCACCATAGTTAGAATTTTCCTACCAATCATTTCATTTTGGAATTAAATAATAGAACTAAATTTCTTGGTCGAAAAATGGGAGTCCCTAATTTTCTATCATGCTAATGTCTTTGTCAATTTTGAACTACCTACATCAATAAAAAAAACTATTATAACAATGTCCTTTGAGTTGCCACAGTATATCAATCCGAAAATCTAACGAATCTTCTGGTAAAAGATTGTTTAGAACCGCAATCCACAGACAAGGAACAATAATTTCCATAGGTACTATGGTTTCCAAATCGTAAACAAGTTTAAAGGGCATGAAAGTAGTAGACATCTTATATGAAGTGTGATAAGCCCACAAAACTAAAGATAAGTATTCTTCCCATTTATTCCGACATTCCAAAAGAAATTTCTACAGCATAGTTGAGAGGACTTTGTTGATGCTTTTGGCCAATCCATTTGCACGAGGATAATATGAGGAACTAAATTTATGTTCAATTAAAAAAAAATCCTTGATGAACTTTAAGGAAATGAGTACCCCAATCCAAAACGAGCTCCACGGGAAGACTATATCGAGGGAACAATTCTATAATTAAAAATATAGCTACACTACGCACAGTTGAATGGTCCAAACACCAAGATTCTGCCCATCATGTATAATAATTTGTACAAATCAAAATAAAGTTTTTAGCTGACATAGTTGAAGGGTGGATAGGACCAATAAAATCCAGTCCCCATTTACAAGATGGATCCAAGGGTAAGATGGGTTATAAGGGGAATCGATGAACATCTGGAGGTTCACCTATACATTGACAAAGAGAAAAATGTAGTACATGTTCATGGACATTGTTATGCATAGTTGGCCACCATAATCCACTATGTAAAATTTTGTGCATTGTGAGCTCCGCACTCAGATGACCACAACACATATTAGAATGAGCCTCTGGCATAATTGTTGGGGCTTCATGTGGTGGCATGCAACGTAGCCAAATACCCATCACATCCTAATAGTAGAGATGACTGAAAATAATCATGAACCTGTGATTGCAGAATGCCAAATTTTTTTTGGCTATAGATCATAAATGAGATGGTGGGACACTAGTTGCCAAAAAAGAAACCATCTCTTCGTACCAAGCTAGAGTACCTAGATCTAGCTCAGACTGATTTGCAATATGAAATAAGTCCACATAAGGGAAAGAGTCATCAACTCCATCCAGTGGCTCACCATTATCCAATCGTGACAAGAAGTCAGTAGATCTCGGATGACAGACTACATCATAATCAAATTCTTGTAAAAGAAGCACCCATCTAGCTAATATGTCCACCAAATTTAGTTTCTTAACTAAATAAAGTAAGACAAAATGGTCGACATGGAAATTCAATGCCTGACCCGACAGATAATGTCAAAATTTTTTGATAGAATAAATAATTCCCTGACATTCTCTTTTAGTGACCGGATAATTTTTCTCTACATTGGTCAATCATCAACTAGCATAATAAATCAATTTGAACCATGATTTGCCCACTTTATGCATTAACATGTCTCCAATTGCAATATCTGAAGCATCGCCAAAGACATGGAATGGTTGTAACCAATCTGGAGCTTGTAGAACTGGTGCTTGCATTAGCAAAGTCTTCAATCGAAAAAAAGTCACATCACTCTCTGGAGTCAATTGAAAGTCAGGAGGCTTGACATGGGCCAAAGCATTCAATGGCATCACAATATGAACTACTATCTTAAGTGCCAGCAATGCCACCGAATTTGGCCTAAAAACCGTAGAACTTCTTTTGGAGTACATGGCACAGGTACTTGTAAGAGCACTTTGACCTTGTCTGAATCCACTACAATTTCTTGATGGGAAATGATATGCCCTGAAAGCTTTCCACATTTTACACCAAAAATTGATTTGGACGGATTCAGACTTGATTGAACTTCTTGGCACTTTGTAAAATAGAGACGTAATTGCTCTAAATGATCAACTTGATATCCAAAAACTGAGAAATCATCTAGAGAGACACACATAAAACTTGTCAGAAATGGTACAAAAATTTGTTGCATACAATTTTGAAATGTAATGGGGGAATTTTGTAAACCAAATCACAGTACAGTATAGGCAAATACACCCCAGTTTGTAATGAATGTTATTTTTGGGATATCGACTTCTAGCATTCTGACGTGATTATAGCCACTAAACCCATCAATAAAAGAATATATTTCCCTACTTCAACTTCATCTAACATGGCATCCAAAAATGGTAGCGGGAAAGGATTAGGGATTGTAGCAGCATTTAATTTTCTGTAGTCCACAAAAACCCTCAATTGTTTTTTTGTATGGGCACAATAACAATCGGGAATACACATTCTAGACACTCAATCAAAATTATGAATCCAAATTTCAACAAGAAATCGAGTTCTTCTTTTATCTGTTTGGCAAAATTCAAATTCATTCTATAATGTTGTTGAACCACCGGGGAAGCATCCGGTTTGAGGAAAATCTATTGCTAATAAAATAGAGGATCTAACCCTTTCATATCAGAATAATTCTAGTCTAATACATCTTTAAATGTAGTTAATAAGTGAAGTAGGTCTTGACAAAACAAACCTACTAAGTCAACAGCTATCTTGACCATCTATGGCAAAGCTTCAGTGCCAAGATTTACTTGTTTGATTTGGTCCTCTTGAATATGTACATTGGTGTGAGTGAGGACATCTTCCTTTGCCAACCATGTTATATCTTTTGCAAGATTACGACCTCCACGTGCTAGAGAGATGACTGTCCTCCCAACCAAATGCCTCTATATATAGATCTCTCAAGGATATTGCCTTCTTGGGTAGGTGGACACTAACCATCCACGTGTCGGCCATGTAACTGCATGTGTGCCAAATGTCCCAGTTAACTCGAGTTAACTCAAGTGGATGCTTCTAGAAGGATCTAGATCTCATTTGGGCAAAATACTCTCCACATGTACCCTACGGGGATTGAACCCAAGACCTACTCCTTCACATCCTTGAGACTTAATCACTAAGCTAAGTGGATCACGTTTTCACAAGAGACATGACCTCCTAGTAATTCTAGCCTCGCGGTCTTTGGTCATACATACGGGTGACCAAACGGTGTCCGATTTCAAATCTGCCTAAACCAATCGGACCCTTAGATCATAGACTTACTTTCTTACATTCTTCCCTCCTTGGAAAATATTTTTTTCCTCAAAAATAGAGTTATATACATACTATAGGCAACCCTCGAGCCTCATGTTCAAAAATCAGAAGAACATGGTCATGTTCTAAAAGTAGAAGAACATGTCTCATCTCTGTGGTGGCATCCTTGCCCAAATGATTCATAACACTATCTTGCTTTGCACTTTGATAAACTGGTCAAAGTACAAAGTAGTGAATGAATAATAAGGGTGGATCTAAAAGCATCCCTGACTAGTTCACAGTTTTCACTAGGTGCAATCTAGGCACCAACATGTGAACTACGTGGATTCAAATTACTAGTCCATTTTTGGCCATGACTTGTGCATGGACTTAGTAACAAAGATGGGATTCTTATCCCTCGCAAGACTGAGAACTCTTGATTCACTTGAATTTGGTTTGGAGAACTTGAAGTTTGGTTGTCTCAAACATCTACTTGGATGTTTTTTCAATGGTTTACTCTTATCCAAGAGTTTGTTGATTTTCTCATCTATCTAGAGGACTGATTTGTCCTAATGACTTTAAAAATCCTATGTAAATTATACGAGAAAGTTTACCATTTTCTTTGATTCAAGCGTACTATAACTTGACCAATTCAAATTCAAAATGAAAACTTTATCCAACTTAGGACACTTTCTCAAAGACTTGAGCTAAAAGTTCTTGGGAATTGTCAACCTGATGAGAAATTCCTAACTTCATTGTTCTAGAGTGTATTGTACTCTAGAAATTCATGAGCGTTATGCTAATAACTGGAAGCAAATCTAAATGAAAAACACAATCTTGGACTTGTCATCAATTGATGATTGAAAAGGTTCTTGTACAGAACAACTGTTTGGGATTTTTAATTTAGTTACTTGATTCTAACCGGCTAACCCTCAACTTTTGTGAAAAGAATCAGATATCGTATCTGAGTCAATTCCAAAAGATTTGGAAAGTAGGAAAGAAAGAACTAAAAACTATGTACAAACAATTCAAACCTCAAGGATACATAAACTTTCTATGAGTCAAATTCTAGGTGACTCAAGAACTTAGCTTATCGAATATCTGTTTTAACAAGGTATTGAAGCATTTTTCCTATCTTTAAGAGAAATAAACCGGATTCTCAAAAAGATTTGTAAAGTAAATCTAAAACATAATCTAACCACAAGATACTAGTGTGGTATCTAGCATCAGTGCGTCGACCCAGTAAGGTTCTATTAATCAGTTATTTACTCAAATAATGCTTCACTTGAGACTAAGCTCATGCCTAAATTCAATCTTTATGACTGCCTACTGGGAATGCAATTCTTGTGCATTTCTTTGAGTCAAAGGATTGAATTTACCAAGTTACACCAGGAACTTAGTGCTTAACTTATTCAATGTATCCCTTAGTTGAAAGAATCATTTCAATGTCAAAGTCCTATTGGATTAGATATTTCTAAATCAACACTTTATCTTGAAGTGTTTCATTATTCAAGTAAGAGCAAATCTATGCCTTTATTTGAAAAAGAAGATCTTGGAAGTTACTTACTTCATATCTTTTTCTTCCTTGATCTTGAAGTTATCTTGACATATCTTGAGATACTAATTTTATCCTCTTGAATTTAAACTCCTTTGAAGTTCTAATTGCCTAGAGGATCAAACCTAACATCAAGATCCAAACTAGGACTAAAAGATAATTATCATCCACATTCCGATGTCCCATACCATCTTTCGTACAACAATCTGAGTATAAAATTTGGTGTCCCATACCACCCTATTTTATAGTCACATTAATGTGTGGGTGATACTTATCCTAAAGTCTAAACATATCTTGATAAAGTACCTTTTTCACTTCAACTCTTTAAAAGAATTTTGAAGTTTCAAGCATTACCTCTAACTTCATATTCTAGGTTTTGATTCCTTCACATGATCGTCATACAATCACATGCTTTGCCTTGGAAACTTGAAAACCTCTTGATAGAACATTTCTCCTCTTTGCTAGGGTTTTCAAATGAAAACCAGTTAGAATTCCAAGTACTTGAATTTTTACAGATTCAAGTCTAATTGATTTATTCTTGACCAATTTGTAGTGACAAGAGCTTTTAACTTCGTGTCTTTAGATTCCTTTCTTACTGATGCTTTAGGTACCTACCCTGGCTGGGACTTTACAAGAATCTCTCTACTGCATAAGTCTAAGCATCCTCTCATGATTTGTAGATTTGTACCAAAACTCCCTTTAAGGATAGGCAAACATTATGTTTTACCTTCCACAGGCTTAAGCATTGTCTTCTTGGTTGCAGACTACATTCTTGGAATTTCTTCACTCTATTCAGACTTGGAACAACTTACTCTTTTCACAATTTTCCGTCGGATAAATGGAACTTGAGTGAAAATTTCCCAAAAGGAATTTGATTGCCAATACTTGGGCAAATTTTAGAGTAGTTCCAATTGCAATTTCTTGGACAAACCTTGCTAAGCTTGATCAATTCTAGTTCACCTTGTGAGTAGAATAAAGACTTAGTCTTTATTATTAAGATCTCTTAAACTAACAAAAACATCTTCGCTTACCCATGTGATTTTTAGGAGTCTTTCCCTCCACTTAAGTCCAAGCATACATTGATGCCTCTCAGATTCCAAAGCTAAGAATGTTTTATATACCTTAAGGTTATATCAATATTTGGACTTAAGTACCAATACCGGTGGTTTGGGAATTGTTGGGAACTACTTGATATTAAACTTACTTGAAAGATTCTAGTCTCATATCTAGGGAGATTTTTTCTTTCAAGAACTTTAGATTCTTGCCATGGAATCAAGTAATACTAAGCCAATGATTCATCTTGGGATCTTTTTCTTTACTCAAATATTCTTTTTAAAAGAAATCTTGACTTTTGGACAAACAATAAAGCTTTAAGTCTTGGTCCTGTCCAAAAGATATTCCTTTTTAACTGATGAAATAATTAACCAGACTATTTCCTTTATTGGCTTATCTTTGGGAAGCAGCTTAATTCTCAAAGATTACTTTGACGTATATTTATCAACCTACCTGGATGCATGATTTCTTAAATCCAAGCTAACAACTACATCTAAGCTTGTCATTAAAATTCTCTAAGTTTTCTCCTAAACTTAGAGTCATCATGGAAATTTTCAAGCAGTCCTATTTTCTTGCGATTCCAATGAGCAAGGAAATTGAACATTTGACTTTCAAAGGGCCTACTTTTCCTAATCAAGACTCCTAATTTGTGATACCTAAGTATCACGTTTGGAAAAAACAAACTAGCTACTTGAGTTGCATGGTAGCCAGGAGCCTTGCAGCTACCTAGTTTGCTATTTTCCCTAGCTACCTAAGTCAAGTTAGAAAAAGGACGCAACAAAAGTATAACTATTCAACTACTTAACAAAAAATCATGCATATGCAAATGTCTATTCTTGCATGCAAATGCATGTGAGTGCATGCATGTGTTGGCATTCTCCTTTCACGCACCAAACTTAAATCAAGCAATTCTTGAGCTTGAAAATGCACGTTCCCAATCATCCATGCACAAACATTCTACTTGAAATCTTTTAAAAAGATATAACCATTCATGTGCATAAACTTGAGCATCAACTATCTTTTTCAAGCAAGAAGAAAATGTGTTTGATGCATGAAAACATTCTTTGAAAAGGATAAATGCACCAACATTCTTTTGTAGATGCATGACTATTCTTGATAAGTGTTTCCATACTTTGATGCTCTCCTAATTTTCTTTCATTAGGTTACATACAATGCTTTCAAAATTGAAGAGTCCTTCTCTACTTCAATGTTTATAGCAATGCATTCTATATGAAAGCATAGACACTACAAGGAATACGGGCGTATAGCGACGGTTAAGGCGATAGAATTGTGTTGCTATAAAATTGCAACATGAGTCATAATTAGCATCGCGCGTGGACCATCCATTAAACGACGAAGCCAATGATGTTTTTTGCGACTCGTGGCGCGACGGCGCTGCGACGCCCCCATACAGTGTCGCTAACATGACGCTTTTAAATAGCGTCACATAAGCGATGCTTTTTTACATTGCATAGGCGCCGATTTTTGGCATCGCATAAGCGATGCTAAAAACATGTTGCTTATGCGATGACACGTAGCATCGCTTACACGACGGTCTGTCGATGGACAAAAATTAAAACGTTCGCTCTTCGATTGGCATTTTCACGCATCCGATCAAAGAGCTCTCCAACGTTCGCAATTGCGCTGCGCTTACGAGCTGAACCAAGTATATGCAGAATTGTTGTTTTGCCTAAGCTCTCTCTTATTGTCTCCCTCTATCTCTTTTTCTCTCTTTCTACATCTTTCTCTCTTTGAATTCTCTCTCTCTCTCTCTCTATCTCTCTCTCTCTTTATTGCAGGTTATTCAAGAAGCTAACCAAGCAAAAAGTATAGCTAATTGTAAGTACAATTTCTATTCTTTATATATCATTTGAATTGTGTTATTTTCATTCGATAGCATACTCACACTTATTGATATGCACTTATACACTTATACATGATGAAGATGCACTTTCACACATATACACATGCACATACACACACATATATACACAGATACATGTGCACATACACTTAGACATACACACATATACACATGCATATGCACAAACATTTATACAACCACATAAAAAGACTTACATGCATGCATTATTGCATATATATATATATATATATATATATATATATATATATATATATATATATATATATATATATATATATATATATATATATATATATATATATATACATTAACATATACGCAAATACATGTATATGCACATCCACATGCATGCACATGGATGCAAATGGAAATGCATCCACATACACATGCATGTTTCATACATATACACATGCATATACATACATTATACACATATATATGCACATACGTACACACACATATACACATGCACACACACATGCACATACCTACATATACACATATACATGCACATACACACATATACCCATAGAGTTACACATATACATGCACATACATATACACACATATACACATGCACATGCACATACTCATACACACATATACACTTACACATGCACATGCAAATACTCATACACACATATACACTTACACATGCACATGCACATACTCATACACACATATACACTTACACATGCACATGCACATGCACATACATACATATACACACACACATACACATGCACATACATACATATACACACACATACATATACACTTAGGTACACACATATGAATGAATTATATAATTAAAGTATTAAAACACATATACACATGCACACACACATGCACATACCTACATATACACATATACATGCACATACACACATATACACATAGAGTTATACGTATACATGCATATACATATACACACACATACACATGCACATGCACATACTCATACACACATATACACTTATACATGCACATGCACATACATACATATACACACACATACACATGCACATACATACATATACACACACATACATATACACTTAGGTATACACATATGAATGAATTAAGTAATTAAAGTATTAAAACACATATACACATGCACACACACATGCACATACCTACATATACACATATACATGCACATACACACATATACACATAGAGTTACACATATACATGCACATACATATACACACACATACACATGCACATACATACATATACACTACATACATATACACTACATACATATACACTTAGGTACACACATATGAATGAATTATATAATTAAAGTATTAAAACACATGCTTAATATAAACAATAATAACAATCAATAGAACAAAACTCTTCATTACTTAATACCATACACATAATTCAAAACATAACTGAAATGAAAAATATATAGATAATATATATATATATATATATATATATATATATATATATCCATGTAAATACATATAATCCAGTGTCATAATCAACTAAAATCCTAATCATCATCATCATGATCATCATCATCATCAACAATATCATGATCATCCTGATCTTCCTCATCCTCATCGTCATGATCACCCTGTGACGATCGAGATCGTCCCTCCTGTTTCTGTCTCTCCACCTCATCCATATTTGTCTCTCCATAATACTCATGTATTACATATAACAAACATAAATAAATAAAACAATTAAACCATTCATAAAAATAAAATAATTATATAAAATTTAAAAATACTCACAAAGGCATCAGGATGATCTTGCATATACTCGCTCAAATGCCGATATCCAAAATGTGTAGCATACTCGATCTCATCTTTCGTAGGATATTGGCCATAATCCTTCCGCTGCAATGAAACAAATAAAAAACATTAGTTGCATGCATTTTAACTAAAATAAAAAATATACTCACAATAACACATATACTTACAAATGTAGCTACAAAACCATTATGGCCCATTTGGCCTAGGTGCGATATGTGGTCCGAATCTTCTCTCTTCTTTGCAGCAGCCTGTTTATTCAAGAAAAAAAAACATAAATTAAATGTAAAAAATTACTAAAATATATAAAAATTATAAATATAAACTATTAATTTGTGTACCTTCTGCTGAGGAAATGACTCCTGAAGACGTAGCTATCTACGAAAAAACTTCCACGACTTAGGTGGTATGTTAGCTCGCCTCTTATTTTTTTCGACCATACAATATCTCTTGTTAATTTAATCTCAAACAGAAAAAAAAAATCAGAATACATACACATCTATACACACACATACATATACACATACCCACATACACATATACATGCAAACATATACGCATACATATATGTATACATATACACATATACATACATATAACATAAACACACATATACATATCCACATATATATGTACACACACATGCATGCATATACACTCATTCATACAAAATACATGCATTTATCCCACAATAATGTGTAGTGTATATGTGAATATATGTGTATGTGTAAATGTGTATATGTGTATATGTGAATATGTGTGTATGTGTAAATATGTATATGTGAATTTTTTGTGTATGTAGATAATCATATTATTAATATCAAATACCATTATTTGTAGATTTTGATCAATCAGATGGAACTCCACCACCATCTCCTCATTGTGCAATGACTTTATACTGTAAGTATATCAAACATTTAATTTTAAATATATTTGATGGATATAGAACTTTTTTTTTCTTGTTTCTTATTATGTGCAGATTTTGATCAATCAGAGGGTACTCCACCACCTCCTACCCATGCAACGAATTCACATGTGTCCTCTGATAGGAATTATGATGAATTTTACTATGAAGAGCATATTATATGTTGGTGTAACTCTTGTTATGGCATGTATCGAAGACCATGATTGGAATGTATTGAACATGAGGCAAAGTATGGTACTTTTTAGTGTGCACCATCACCTAGTCAACGTGATAATGCTTGGGTATGTATTTTCTATATATATTAATGTCATTATTTTATTTAAAAACCATATATAAAATCAAATTATTGTTGATATACAGGAATACTTGCTGGATGATGATGATGATCATAATTTTTCTCATAATGTTAATATACCTCGTATACGTCATGGACTTGATGTTCATCAATTACAAGCAGAGGTTTCTAGAAATCCTCTACCTCCTGTTTTAGAGAATGAAACGGCTAGAGATTATCCATTGCCAGCTCGTGATCGTTCTTTAGTACAAACATATGATAGAAGAAGATATGGAGGATGGAATAGAGGACCACTTCCTTTAGATGGAGAGGTTTTCAACTTTTGGGGTAATCCCTATATGATTGCTCCATCCACTATTACTAATGTTGGGCGTGGTCTCTTTATTGTAGAGGATTTGTATGTGCCTCCGAACTCTGAAGTCACTCTTATGTCATTTTGTGGTCCTATATATGGATGGGGAGATTGGCATTGACTTTCACGTTATGTTCAAAGCATGAGTACTTATGGAATATGCTTGAACGTAGCATCCCTTACTAGTAGAAGGATTTTACATGCAGAAAATGAAAGATTATATATTGATGGAAGACCTTACACACATGGAAATATAGCAGTTTAATAAATAGTAGTCGAAGGTTACATAATAGTTCAAGGACTAATTGCACATTTGAGGAGCGTGAAAATAGTCATGAATCACCATACATGAGTAGAGATGTATCAAGATACATAGTTGTCAATGCTATTACTACATTACATGTTGGTGATGAACTATTAGTGAATTATGGATGGCGTAGACCTCCAAGAGCACCTTTTAGCTAGAGAGAATAAAAATTTTTTATCCATATTTAATAACTTATATACTTAATTTTATATTTAATGTTTATTTTTTATTCATTTATGGAATACTAATGAATTTTATTTATATGTGTAGATTCCAACGTATGATGATGATATTCCTCCACAGCATTCACAATTACCAATAAGACCTCATTTATCAGAAGCTTCCATGAGGAGGCTACGCAAAACTAATCCCGTGCAATATGCAAAGTTGAAAGATCTATATTCAAAAGACAATAAAGTACAAGATTTGTGTGACAATGATGAAGATGATGGCATGGCAGATTTTATTGAGGATTGGTATCAAAATGACAGTGAGAGCATTGATATTTCTAAAAATGAGAAATATTTTCGAGAGGAATGTCTAAAGCATGTATATGAAGGAAGTTGTTTGACACGAATAGTGTGAGCTTACTTATTCTCAATCTTCAAAATCATTGTGGATGGAGTAATGTATCTGTTTTGACACTATTAAGGTATAATTTTTAGCTTTCTATCCATATATATATATATATATATATATATATATATATATATATATATATATATATATATATATATATATATAAATACATGCAGGTTCTTATTCTTACTTTAGATAAGGTAAGAACAAGAACTTGAATTTAATGGAAACTTTTTGTCCACGCATCTTTTAAAACTATTAATGCATCTTTCAAAATATTCGCGAAAATTTGTTTGTTTGGATGGCAGGATACGATTGTTTGTTTTGGAGGATATGAAGTATGTACCTTCATTGAATGATTTGTCGATTCACACATATGTTCACTTTGAAAGTGTGAGAAGCGGATTTATAATTGCTATTCAAAGAATTTGACACTGTTTATAGGCCATACAATGGTGACCTAGATGAATCGCATGCACAGAGGTTACAAGATAGAGCAATCTAATTATAATGGACTAGTGCCAGCAGGATTCCTAGGGTATCCAGTAAACCTCTTGCATGTCAAGGATGAGCATCTGAACTTTAGGATACAAAGTGGAAATCATGGTGGCTTGAGAGGATCACTTTTATACAGCTTGTTCAAAAAACTTCAGTGTCATAAACCTGAAGTTCTTCAAACAAGCTGTATAAAAGTGATCCTCTCAAGCCACCATGATTTCCACTTTGTATCCTAAAGTTCAGATGCTCATCATTGACATGCAAGAGGCTTACTGCATACCTGAGGAATCCTGCTAGTACTAGTCCCTTATAATCAGGTTGCTCTATCTTGAGTAACCTCTGTGCATGTGATTCATCTAGGTCACCATTGTATGGCCTATAAACAGTGCCAAATTCTTTGAATAGCAATTATAAACCCGCTTCTCACACTTTCAAACTAAACATATGATAGAATCGACAAATCATTCAATGAAGGTGCATACTTCATATCCTCCAAAACAAACAATCGTATCCTGCCATCCAAAACAATCAAATTTTGCATGAATATTTTGAAAGATGCACATAAGCATACACATATATAAAATTATATGCATATATATATATATATATATATATGTATATTTATTTATTTACTTTTTTTAATATATCTTTTTTTGATAAACTTACATGTTATTATCTGAAAAGTTTTTACCAAGTCAGAATATTCTTCCTACCTCACAGGATGAAATGAAGAAGATAATCAACAATCGTGGTATAGATTATCAATGTATACATGCATGTCCTAACGATTGTATTTTATATAGAGGTGAATATGCAGACTCTTTGACATGTCCCAAATGTCAATCTCCTCGATATAAGGGCGAAGAAGGTAAAATCCCAAAAAAAAGGTATTGAGACATTTTCCATTGGCTCTACTTATTAGACATATGTTTCAAAGCCCCGAATTATCAAAGCTTTTGACTTGGGGACATGATCGCAAAAGTACTGATGGAATAATCAGAATTCCTCATGATAGTGTTGCTTTTCAGCATATTGATTCTACATGGCCTGAATTTGCACAAAATCCATAGAATCTAAAGTTAGGAGTTGCATTAGATGGGGTTAATCCATTCTCCATGAAATCTAGTAAATGGTCAACATGGCTAGTGGTAGTCATAAACTACAATCTTTCGCCATATCTTAGCATTAAAAAGGAACACTTAATGCTTTCACTTTTAATCTCAGGCAAAAGACAAGTTAAAGATATGAATATATATCTTGCTCCTCTCATTGACGATCTTCGAGAGTTATGGAGAGGTATTAATGTCATTGATGTATCGAAAAGTATCAATGAAAGACATATTACAATTCATGGTATTGTGGCTCGGACTATTCACGATTTTCCAGGATATGGTGTTTGTTCAGGTATTGATGTATTTTTTTTATTCAATATGCATGTAAATAAATATGATTTAATCTAATTATATTTTTATCATTTTCCATGATGCAGGAATATCTACTAAGGGTTATAAAGCTTGTCCATATTGTGGTGATTGGTTGAGATCAATCTATAGTAAGAATCTCAACAAAAATATTTATCTTCGACATTGACGATTCTTGCCTGATGATCATCCATTAAGATCTAAAAGAGAAGCGATACATTTTAATGGAAAGCTTGAAACAAGTCAGTGTCCAAATCCTATGACGCCTATGGATTGGTACAAAAAATGGACAGATGGACCTCTGATAGATCCAGAAGCAGAAATCTTCAGTGATGATTCAGACAATGAGTATGTGAACAGAGGTAAAGGAAAATTGGCACTCACAGAGAACATATCAATATGGTATTCTTTGGAGTATTGGAAAGAGTTGAGAGTATGTCATCTTCTTGATCCTATGCATATATTAAAAAATATTGGTTATTCACTATGGCATCATCTTCTTGGACTAAAAGGTACCATAGCATCAAGGAATGATTTGAAAGATCAAAAACCAAACCAAAGTTATGGCCAGTTTTTGATAGACATCGACAAGAAACAACTTATGCACCTAAGCCTTGGGTATTTACAACAAAAGAGATACAGACTATCAACAATAGAATTCAATTGATTAAGACTCCTATAGGATATGGAGTATCTTTTCAAAACATGTTTACTATGGATGATAAGAGCTTATCTGGGTTAAAGACCCATGACTGGCATAACTTTTTGAAACATATTTTACCTTTGGTTATCGATGGATGTACAACGAAAGGAGTACGAGATGTGATTTATCATCTTGGATCACTTATAAGGTAATTATGATAGTTTTATACTTAATATGCATGAATATTGGATATCTTTTATTTTTTAATTAACTTCTTTATAATTGTTTTTATGATATGTATAGGTGGATTACATCCAAAGAGATTGACAAAAACTCGATCCCACAAAAAAAACATGAATGCAAAGAGCTACTATGTTTGATGGAGAAAGAACTTCCTACTTCATTTTTTGATATTCAGGTTCATTTATTAGTCCATCTTGTAGATGAAATAGAGATTGCAGGTGTTGTCAACACTCGATGGATGTTTTGGGTCGAGCGATTTATGGGAGTATTAAAAGGTTATGTGCGACAAAGAGCGAAACCAGAAGGATCCATGGCAAAGTGTTGGATGCTTAAAGAGTGCATGTATTATGTTAGTGAGTACCTTGAAAGAGTTCATGAAGAAGCTCCACGTGCATGGACCAACGAGTCTTCTTCAAAAATAACAGATGAGGTATTATCAAGTAAGGGGGTTCCATTCTTATTTACATTTCAAGAAAAAAATGATGTTTCTACTTTTGTAGCATATAATAGCGAATGCATGCAAGCATTCCTTAGCGAGTACGAGGAACTTCAAAATCTCCAAAGTAAAAGGCAAAAAAACAAAAGATTTAGATGTAATCTCAATAATAATGAGATTACCGATATATCTTCTTTCACGGATTGGCTATATAGTCATTTGCAACGCGCCAATGCAAATAATGAAGAAATCTCAGATGAGCAAAGAGAGTTAATGATAGGTTGTAAACGAAAGTTAATTTTATTAAAATAATATTTTATTTTTTTCATATATGTATGTTAGTTTCTATTTACTAATTGAATTTATTTTGTAGGCTCGAATGTTCACTAATATGTGGGCTTTTCGACAGCATATTAGAATCAAAGCCATTGATTCTTTACATAAAACAGAGGATTCTAGTATTGTTGCTTCTTTCAAGCAACTATCACGTGCTAGCTCAAAAGACACGAACCTTATAGATAGCGAACTTGGTTATGTAGGAACTATTGTTGGTGTCCACGAAATTTCATTTCGTACATTCAAAGAGGTAGAAAAAAGTTTATATATTTTTTATAGAGTTAGTTATTTATAAAGGTAGTAATTCCACATTAAGAAAGGAATTATCTCAGTTTTGGGCAATTGATTAATCCAAGGTAATGTGATCTACTAAAGAACCATATATTCTTCCTAGGCATATTGAACAAGCATTTTTTTATAAAAGCCCAGATTCTCATCCTTGGTGGCAAGTCATTCGTGTGCAACCTAGAGGTAGGTCATTGTTTGAACAGTTTATTGTTAGAGAGATCAAAGAAAGTCCTCTTGATGATTCAGCATCAGATACTGATACATCAACATCTGAAATAGAAATTAGAATCATTATACGTGATAATGATACTAATCTTTTTTATGAAGAGGATAATTCTCTACATGCTGATTCTACTGATGAGAAAGAGGAATTACCAGAAATAGATATTAATCCATCAATAGATTATGTGATTCATGAGAACATAGATTTAACAATAGAAGAAATAAATGAAATCAATAAGGATAATGAAGATGAGACTATATTGATGTCTTACCAAAATGATGGCAATAATGAAAACATATGAGCAGATTAGAGAGTAAATTCTACTCTAGTTATCGATCAATAACTTGAAGCTTCTGAATGGATATCAGATAATATATTTTTTTATTAACTTGAATAACTATGAATCCTACTAGGGAGATGAAATCATGTTCTTCTAAGTTAGAACATGAAGCTCGGGGGTATGCCTAATTATTTTATATATAGTTTTATCTTCGAGGAGCAAATTTTTATCATGTATGTATGCATATGTGTGTGTATTCATGTGTATTATATGTATACATATGTTAGTATGCATATATATGTATTTCATGTATATGTATGTGTTTGCATGTGTGTGATATATGTATACATATGTTAAATATGCATATCTGTATATATGCATATGCATTTATGTAAAATATTCATGTATTCATGTAATATATGCAAGTGTTTATAATTGTGTACATGTATATATGTATATGTGTCTATGTGTAAATATGTACATGTAAATTACATGTATGCATGTATATATATATGTTTATGTGTGCATGTAGGCATGTATATGTGATGTGTACATGTATATATGTATATATGTATATATGTCTATGTGTAAATATGTACATGTAAATATGCTAGTATGTATATACATATTTATGTGTGCATTTAGGCATGTATGTGTGATGCATAATATATCTACTCCATTTTATATTTATGTATCCTATCTACATGATGTGTATATATATTTATATACATTATGATCCTCGTTGATTTGAGTAGCTATATATAGAGGCATAAGGTTGGGAGGAGAGACATCTCTCTAGTAGGACGTCAGCTAAAAGGTTGAATTAGAGTTTTAAATTAGGGGTTTTAAACCCTAATATCGAAATTAGTGTTTTCAATTTAGGATTTTTGAAATAGGATTTATTTATTTATTTATTTATTTATGCGTATGCATGTGTTGTGTATGTATGTGTATCTATATGTGCATATGCATGTGTTGTGTGTGTATATATGTATGTGTATATGTATATATGCATGTAAATATGATTATATGAGTCTATGTGTGTGTACATATGATTATGCATGTGTATGTGTATGTGAGTATGTGTACGTGTATGTGAGTATGTGTATGTGTCTATGTGTATTCATTATATGTGTGTAACTGCATGCATGTGTATGTGTGTGTAAAAATGTGCATGTATGTGTGTGTATGTATAAATGTGCATGTATATGTATATGTGTGTAAATGTGCATGTATGATGTATATGTGTGTGTATGCGTGTATTTATACCTCTAGTCTCACTCTTTTCTCTCTCTCTCTCTCTCATATACATACATACATGCATAAACACACATACTCATATCCACATATATATACATAAAAGCAGTGCATACCGTGCATTATCGCGACGATGAGCCATAAGTGTCCGCATCTCTTTTAGACACCACTTAAGCGACCATCCTCTCCCAAACTCTATCTCAAGTGAACTAAGTACGTATTTTTTATCCCTCTCATCATGCTCACTACAAAAAAAAACATAATGTAAATAAAACATAAGATATTTATTTCAATTTATATGTAAAATTTTTATTTACTTCCACGGTAAGTGGACAAAGCGCAGGTAAGAGTCGCATAGTGCCCGCATCCTTCTCTTGAACTCGAATCCATTCCCTATGTACACAATGTTCCCCTCTGGCTCTATATTACACTCTAGTCCTAAGGTGCCTATGCATGTCCTCATAGGAAACTCTTCTCTGCTATCACGTGCTGGAGGTGGTATAGGTGTCTTGAAAATAGATAGATAAAAATAAATAAAAATATGTATTATAATATCATTAAAAAAGTTTTTGAAAAAAAAAAACATACCTATGATCAGATAGCTCTCTTCCTGCATGTGGAGCCGCAGAAGAGCCCTCGTCTGATCTGGATCGTATAGTCAAGCTCCTCATCAGACATCTCTAAGTAATCACGCTTTATGGCCCCTAGAGTATCAGAGGAAACTCTTGCTCTCATAAGACTTTTTACGAGAGTGAGTTTCACCTTTCTCTCTACTCGGATCCATAATACCTAACATATAAAACAAAATGGTTAGAAATCAATATATATACGTGTACATATGTATGTGTGTATGCATTAAGTATGTGTATGTATGCATGTGTGTGTGTTTGTATGTGTGTGTATGTGTGTGGGTATGTGTGTATGCATGTGTATGTGTGTGTATGCATCATTATGTGTGTATGTGTGTATGTGTCTATGTGTGTATGTGTCTATGTGTGTATGTGTGTGTATATGTGTGTGTGTATGTGTGTGTGTGCATCTATGAGTGTGTATGTGTGTATGTGTTTATGTGTGTGTATGTGTCTATCTGTGTGTATGTGTCTATGTGTGTATGTGTATGCATGTATGTATGCATATGTGTGTATGTGTGTGTATGCATTATGTATGCATATGTGTGTGTATGCATCATGTATGTGTATGTATGCATGTATGTATGTATGTATGCATATGCATTATGTATGTATATATATGCATGTATGTGTATGTGTGAGTATGTCTCTCTATGTGTGTGTATGCATATATGTGTGTGTATGCATATATGTGTGTATGTGTGTATGTGTGTATGTGTGTATGTGTGTGTACATGTGTTTGTATGTGTGTATGCATGTGTATGTGTGTGTATGCATCATTATGTGTGTATGTGTCTATGTGTGTATGTGTCTATGTGTGTATGTGTCTATGTGTGTTTGTGTGTGTATATGTGTGTGTGTGTGTGTCTATGTGTGTATGTGTCTATGTGTGTTTGTGTGTGTATATGTGTGTGTGTGTGTGTCTATGTGTATGTGTGTGTGTCTATGAGTGTGTATGTGTTTATGTGTATGTATGTATCTATGTGTGTGTATGTGTCTATGTGTGTATGTGTATGCATGTATGTATGCATATGTGTGTGTATGCATGTGTATGTGTGTGTATGCATCATTATGTGTGTATGTGTCTATGTGTGTATGTGTGTGTGTGTATGTGTGTGTGTGTGTCTATGTGTATGTGTGTGTGTCTATGAGTGTGTATGTGTTTATGTGTATGTATGTATCTATGTGTGTGTATGTGTCTATGTGTGTATGTGTATGCATGTATGTATGCATATGTGTGTGTATGCATATGTATGTGTGTGTATGCATCATTATGTGTGTATGTGTCTATGTGTGTATGTTTGTGTGTGTGTGTGTGTATATGTGTGTGTATATGTGTGTGTGTATGTGTATGTGTCTATGTGTATGTGTCGCTATGCATCTATGAGCGTGTATGTGTTTATGTGTGTGTATGTGTCTATGTGTGTGTATGTGTCTATGTGTGTATGTGTATGCATATGTGTGTATGTGTGTGTATGCATTATGTATGCATATGTGTGTGTATGCATTATGTATGTGTATGTAAGCATGTGCATTATGTATGCATGTAAGTATGTATGTATGCATATGCATATGCATTATGTATGCATATGTGTGTATGTGTGTGTATGCATTATGTATGTGTATGTAAGCATGTGCATTATGTATGCATGAAAGTATGTATGTATGCATATGCATATGCATTATGTATGCATATGTATGCATGTATGTGTATGTGTGCGTATGTCTCTCTATGTGTGTGTATGCATATATGTGTGTATATGTGTGTATATGTGTCTCTATGTGTGTATGCATGTGTATGTATGTGTATGCATCAT
>CM035407.1:4341824-4641824 GCA_020310875.1 Ceratopteris richardii
GACGCTGTAATTTAGCATCGCATAAGCGACGCTAGCATCACTTATGCAACGAATGCCGGGGGAGAAAAAAATTCGAAAACTTTATCATCGCTTATGCGACGCCAACGTCGCATAAGGGACGATACCCATTGTTTTTCAATTCCGGGGCGTTGCTACACCCCCCTATTTCTTGTAGTGAGAGCAAAGCAAATCATTTGAAATGAAAACATCAACTTGTAAATTACTTATCTTCCAATTAAGCTACACCCTTCCATTGATCCTCAGGTCCTCGGGAAAAATCTTTTGCCATCCTTAGGTCCTTGGGAAAAATATTTTCATGCAAAGAAGAGCCAACATTCATAGTCATGCTCACATCTCTCCAAGACCTTGAAGAGAGCTTTCTTTTGTCAATCGACAAGTAATGAACATCGAAAGCACAGTCTTCCTTTCTTGATCCGATGTTGCTTCATTTTGTCCTTGCACCAAGAAATCTCAAAGTATGCACTTGGATTTGGTTGGAGATAGCAACAAACTCGAAAAAATACACAAAACCAATGGTTTGTAATGGACAGAGTGCTTTTTTTAGATGGAAGCGTTTTTGGGATTGATCGCCGTCACCACGAGCTCTTGAAGAAACTCCTTTGCTTTGATAATCAAAGCTTCTGTGAAGCGTTATGGCCTCCCACAAGAAACAGAGATTGAACATCCGTGGATTGATCTAGAGGAACACCTTCATGCACGCAGGTCTTGAGCTTGAATATGTTCTGAGTCTGCCCGATTCTCGACCTTTTGCTTTTGTCGATACTTCTGCAACATTGTGTAATGCTATTTACATGAACGTTGGTAGAGTCTCATGGATAGCAGAGATCTCTTGTCTGTCGGACATCGTGGGTTAAAGACTAGGATGCCACCATGTGAGGTGTCTCTGTCCTTTTGCTTTTCACGTACAAGGTTCTGCAGCACCATGAACTAGCTTTTAAATAAAATTGCAGCAAATTCATATCACAAATGGCGCTCGCTTTGTTGGATAAGGGAGAGCATATTTGTGATAAGATTGCAGGTTCCATCCCCGACTGCCACCGTATCAAAAACAAAACTTTCTTTTGCTACGTAGCATAAATAAATTGATAATATTGTGGAAGACACATGATCATAGAGCCGACTTGGGCATCTTGGATAGTCGAGCAAGCTTTACCTCAATGAAGCGGTTTCGAAACCCGTCTTCTGCAGCATCTACAAATACGAAATCTTTTTCTACAACACCAAAAGAAGAAAACCATAATATTATGTCTCCAAACACATAGCACCAAATAGATACTTGTGTAATATGGTGATCTTTTCACTTTGAATACAGAAGAAAAAAATGGACAAGCTCAAGCGAAGACGAGATCAAAACCCATCGACAGCACATCCATAATGATAATCTCCAATTTAATCTTTTGCTTTGCTACACAAAAGAGCTTTTGTTCTCCATGCCTAGATCTCGATATAATAATGAACTCAAAGCTCACGATGAGAGATCATTAGCAAATTAATGATCGGCCGTTTGGATAGAATAATGACTGAAAACAAAGAATTATATTTGTGTTCCTTACAGCTTTTGCAACGCGAAGTCTTGTTCTGATAAATAGTTCAAATCTATTGTGCTCAGGTCATGTGTTTGATGCACAGAATCCTTTGGCTGCTTAACAAGCTTTGTATGATGTCATGAATAGAACAAAGTTGTTACGCATATGATACGTGTTTTATTCTTGACTGTCACGTTGCAAACAGAGTATGTTGTCATACTGGTAGAGCATCTCCCCGGCAACATGCATGCCCAAGCTTGAAACCCGGCTTCAGCATGTCTTGCCTTCGAAAAATTCAAATATGCCTTTTGCACCTCCAAAATCGAGGTCACGACAAAGATTCATCGAAAGTATCCTAAAGCAAATCTGTTCGTTGCACGTGAACAATGAGAAAGAAGAACCTTGTAAAGTCTCAAAGACCACTAACTAATGATGATGATGAAGATCATGTAGAGATCTCCATGGGATCTTGAGAAGAAGGTGATAGTGCGTCACAAGATCTCCATAGATGGTCTAGCTCTAATACCAATGCAAGATTATGACCACCACGTGCTAGAGAGATGACTCTCTTCCCAACCAAATGCTTCTACATATAGCTCTCTCCAGGAGACTGCCTTCTTAGACAGGTGGACACTAACCATCCATGTGTTGGCCATGTAACTGCATGTGTGCCAAGTGTCCCAATTAACTCGAGTCAAGTCAAGTGGATGCTTCTAGAAGGCTCTAGATATCTTTGGGAAAAATACTCTCCCCATGTGCCCCATGGGGATTGAACCCAAGACTTGCTCCTTCACATCCTTGAGACTTAACCACTAAGCTAAGTGGATCACTTGTGTTAAACGTAAAAGTGTTAAAAGTAAAAATGCTTAATATATTCAAATGTATATCTTAAACGTATCTCTTAGATTGTAACGTCTCTGACTAGCCGAAAGTCGTTACCAGACCAATGTGGGTTCTTGGGAGTGGTAGGGGTCTGTTAGACAGAGGCCCTGTACTTATTTCCCAAATCTTCGTCACAACAACAAAAGCACTAATACGCGTCTTAGCTCAGTTATTAGCATTAACTGGACAATACTTGATTTCTATGTTCCTAGGTACCGAACTTCTTCAGACTAACCTGGTGTTGGAACAGAGCAGTAGTCCGATCTTCAGACTCAACAGTATGTAGTAAATCAACCAGAGCGAACACTATAACTGACAGATTCATCCGTCACAACACTTTACAGCGATCTTCAAATAAAGGTTCACATTTACTGGAGGTACTAATTCTTCCTCGTATTCGGAGTCAACAGATAATAACACCGAACACCATGAATCCGATAAAACAAACAGAACATACTTCAACAACGCTTCAAGTTACCTATTCAACTCACACAGTAATGTCGCCACTCAGATTGACTTATAGTACTTAACAATCTGAAGAACACATAACAACGCAACACGACGATAGTAATCAGACACACAATCCTTTACTCAAACATTCGTTACGGTGAACTATAGTATACGCAGACGATGCAGAGCATACTCAACACCAACAGTACTCAAGACTTCACAACAGTGCAAACAATACTCTCACAAATATTCAAGCGATCAATCTGGCAATTCCAGAAAAAACGTCTCTCTGACCATTCTCTTTACATTGCTTTATATAGATTTTACAGGATGCGAGTACCAATGTTTCGTGCATATTTCAAAAAACTCTCTTACATCTGGCATCTGTTACATCTGTCCCACTCCGGCGGCCAACTAACACTTGTTCACAAGAGCACATGACCTCCTAGTAAGTATAGCCTCGAGATCTTCGGTCATATATATGGGTGACCAAACAGTGTCCGATTTTAGGTCCTTCAGAACCAATCAGACCCTTAGATCATAGCTTACTTTATTACATCTTCATCCTTAGAGAGAGCCACCTCCTCTAGTTGTAAAGAGGTGACCACAAGGTCTTACTTCATTTTTTCCAGGGCCTCCAGAATATCTATTAGTCCCACTGACCAAAGATCACGATTGACTTCCAAAAATTTCAATTCCTCGTCCTGCGCTAATCCATCAATCATGTGGGGAGGCTCTACAATAGCGGGTAGTTGGGCTTTCAAATAATGTTGATGATCATCGAGTGGTATAGAGTACTTCTTGTGCCCCCTTTGAAAAGTGATTACTTGGGACACCCAATCTTGTTGTACCTTAGCATGTTTGAGCCAAGGGCGTCCCAAAAAAAGGTTATAATCATTATTTTTACCAATTAATTCTATGATCACAAACGTTACTTTAAAAGGAATATTTTCGACTTCAATTGTGATATCCTTTATAAGACCAATTGGCTAGACTCTAGACTGATCCACCATTTGAATATAAAATGGAGCAAGTTGTATTTTAGTCCGACCCAATTATCTATAGATTGGCATAGTGGCAATGTTAGCCTCGGATCCACCATCAATCAAATACCTTTGAAATCTGGGTGTTCTTATACCATGTCGAAATAAGTGGAACTGCATAATCCACTAATTCCGCTGTCGAGAAGATTTACATCTTCCAGTTGATGACCAGAGAAAATGAAAACATCTTAATTGGTGAATTCTAAACCTCTTTTTCACTGTTGAACAATTGTTCTGGATTGAATTAACTACTTTTGAAGTGTTTGCAGGTACAAGAAATGATGAAGAAAATATGTTCAAATTAGGGTTTATCCTAATTACTCAAAATGAGTATTTCATATTTATACATGCTTGATTCATGGGTATTTAACCCTAGGGTTTTCTAAGTTCATATGATTTATGTCAATTAGGTTCATCTGAAGGGTCTCAAAAGATTCTAATGGGTTCATGTTAGGGTTTACAAGGGATCAGAAAGATTTTAATGGGTTATCAATGATTTTCAAAGGGTTTTAATAGGGTTTTGATGGGTTTTAAGTAGGTTTTCTAGGGTTTTAGAATGTTTCAAGGGTTAAAATAATTAATATTTAAGGAAATTAATCTATAACTAAACATTGGTTCAATAACAAAAATTAAAATATGGTTTAATTAATTATTTAATCATGTATGTGCATTTAATACTAAGGTTCTAATTAATTAAAATCTTAACCTAAGCTTAAATTAATTGATTTATTTAAATAAGAAATGTAGGTTAATTAGATTAAAATGATTACTTAAATGGATAAATAACTAGTGGTCTATATGAGTACTAGGAAAAAGAATGGTTTATAGAAGATGTGTAACTAAAGTGATTGAAAGAGTGGTTGGAATAAATGATGCAATTAAAGGAAGTTAAAGAGAAACTTTAAATGAATGGTGTATATGAAAAAGGTTAAAAGAATGGAGTAAGTGAGTTGTGTAAATAAAGTCAATTTAAAGTGTGGTGAAAGTAAGGAGATTAAAGTGTGGTTGTAGATTAAAAGTTAAAACCAAAAGAGTGGATTAGGAAGGACTTGTGTATGTATTTAAATGTGTGTTGAGCTCAAGTTTCTCCTCATGTTTTTTGCAGGTACTGTCTCCTGCTCTTTACTTTCTTCTGTTTTTCCTTCTTTCTCATTAGACCCTCCTCGTGCTCGGGATATTGAGCCGTCATGTCCTGCTGTGTACGATGATCTTGATATGCCCCATGCTGCTGCATGAATGATTGTCCGGCCGAAAGCATGACCATGCCTATGCCGTGGCTTGGTCTGAGTCCCTGCAGTAGTGTGTGTGATATGTGTGTATGTGTTGTGTATGTGTGTGTGTGTGTGTGTGATGTGTGATGTGCGTATATGTGTGTGTGTGATGTGTATGTGCGTGTTTGTGTTATGTGTGAATGTGTTATGTGTATGTGCGCATACATATATATATATATGTGTGTGTGTGTTATGCTTCAAAGTTTCCTAATGATTTTTTTAACAGATACTTTTCTCCTTACACCCTTCATCGTGTATTTCCCTCCTCTATAGCTAGTATGGGAGAGAAAGAATCACGAGTGCTGATTATTTTTGTGCTATAGATTATGAGAGATTGAGAGAGTTTGTTTTAATTTCTTCTTCTCCTTTTTATGAACTTCTGTCGAACTCTTCTGATAGTGGCAGCACATCAACACTAGAGAGAGATAGGAAAATTCATCCTTTCCCCTCTCAGGCGGCTGTCTTGGTCGACTGTTCTGCCGACGGTGCACTGTACATAACATGAGGAGAGAGGAGAGAGAGTGTGATATTGACGGGCTGGCCGGAGGAAGCTGTATGTAGAGAACTAAGTGATTGCATGTATTCCTTTTAGAAAGATAAATAGGGAGGTCTTTCAGTACTAAGGCTTCTGGCGATGGCTCGATGACTAACGCACTGTAGCACTTAAGAGAGAAAGAGATTTAATATCTTCTCCTCCCTCTTCTTCCGTTTGGTGCGGCAGACTTCCATAGAGACTGAGGACAGGCAACTGCTACTCTATTGGCACAAAGCGTGGCAGAGTGAGAAGAGAGGAGGCTTACCCCCCCCATCTCCTAGGCTTTTGACGGTAGCTGCACATGACTACGTCAGATGGAGAATTCTCTTTTTTCCCAAGGCGGACTGACAGGCGCAGATCGCGTTGAAAGAGAGAGAGAGGCAGATCGCACAGAGAGAGAGAGAGAGAGAGAGAGAGAGAGAGAGAGAGAGTAAAGAGAGAGAGAGATAGAGAGAGAGAAAGAGAGAGAGAGAGAGTTGAGAGAGAGAGAGAGAAAGAGAGAGAGCAAAAAGAAATATATGGAAATAATTAGATATATTAGTTAATTAGATATCGTTATGTTATAAGTAGATAAATAATTATGTTAATTATTAGTATATGTAAATGCATGAATGTATACATGTATGTAAACTATTGCATGAGCATGCATAAGTGTGATGTGATATGCATATATACATAATATGAAACGCATGCGTATATATGGGAGCATATAGATACATATGTTAGTGTGTCTTAATGCATGTGTATACATATGAGTGAGGGATGATAATAGATGTATGTGAGCATGTGAGTGTCTATTAGCATATGCATTCATGTATGCATGGCCATGAAAGTGTATGATTATGCATATTAGAGATATGTTTTTTTTCATGATTGAGGATATGTATTAGAGTATAAGTTAGCATGAATATCAATTTTATGATGCTTATGTTTGGGTTTATCTTAAGTCCAAATTTGCAAGTGTAGGTTTAGATGTATGTTAGTATATGTGAAGAAATGTGTTAGCATAAAGACATCAATAAGTATATGTTGACATGTGAGTTAGCATAGGTAAGAATGTGTGTATATTAAAGCATATACATGAGTTATTGAATGTGTGCATGTTAATTAGTTTTTGGTGCACATTACTTACTGTTAATATACTTGTATGGTTATATGTATTTAGAAGTGTGTGTTATGTTAGCATGCATGTGTGTTAGTATCTGTGTGTATTAGCATATATTAGCATGATTGAAAGCATGCATGTAAAGTGCATTAGTATGCATGAGAAATGTGTTCAAATGAATATATTAGCATGCGTGTGAATGTATGCATTAGATGTGATTGCTTTAGTGTATGCATGAGTATATGCATGTGTATGCAAATGCTATGTGAATTATGTCTTTTATGTTTCTCAATGATTTCTTGTAACTTTACTTACATTTCTCATGTTTTTTGCAGCGTCGAGAAGCATTGAAGATTAATGAGCAATTGAAGAGCAAATGAAGTGCAGTGAACCTAATGTTTTCTGCAGAAACGGTGATGAGTTCAAGCTAATGAAGTAAAGTGAAGAGAAGCAGCAAGATTGAAGATTCATTTAAATCTTATTTTCCAATTAAAACCATTGCGAAGTGTCAAGGAGTGCTGATAAAGAAACAAGCATACAAGATTTCACGATTTCAAACTTACTAAGTTGTATAGGATTAGAAGATTATAGTAGCACTGAATATATGCCTTTGTATAGACTGAAATAGTTTGATATTGACATTCTTCATATTGTTTTTCTACAACTTTATTGAGATCTTAATTTTTCATTCGTATGTCGAAAGGAATAGGAACTACCAGTAGTTCTAAGAATGATTCTGATATTAAGCAAAAATTAGAACACTCAATTATAGGAACATTGCTACCATCTCCAATTGAGAATTCATATAATAACGAAAATATAGAACCTGAAATTATTAAAGATAAAATAGTTAACGAGTCTTTACGCACGTTAGAATACGATCGTCTTGTTTCTCAACTGTTACCGTTATTTACTATAGTTTTGCCAGAACCGGAGGACAACGAAGACTTATTCCCACCTAAATTAGTTCGAAAACCGAGCTCAGATCAAATTGAAACTGAAGAAAATGACATGATTAAAGATCAAATTACCGGTGAGAACTTAGTTTCACCTTATCAAATAGAAGCTATAGAAAGATACAGGGCTGGCCATCCTTACGGTCCATAGCTATTTAAACTATTTAAAGACCTTAGTTTCAGTCATAGAAATAGGTAATTTAAATTGTTTTGTCATTAGAACCCTTATTTCCTTAAGCCTGAGTCCGCTACAGACACCCTGCGTGTGCCGAACGATTTAGGCGGATGACTTGATCCACCATCCGAGCATCTCTCACGACCCGACATTGGTGAACCCGACGTGAACAAACGGCCTTGCAGCTCAGGTATAAAATTTAAATTTTTCGTGCATGTGCATACATGATATCGACAGGTTGGATTGCAGAAGCTTCTTCATCCGTGGGAGCAGTGGCTTTGTCTTTGACTCCTTGCACTCTTCTAGGTGTTGAGGGCTGTTCCCTAGGGAACTGAGCGCCTCCACGAAGAGTGGCAAGTAGCTATCCTCATCTCGCCACCCTTTTCATCGACATTAGAAGCAAGAACGTTTGCACAATCATCCATTAGCAACTGATGTATTAGATTTTGATTCTATTAAAAATTGTATAAACTTATACACAAGTTACTCTTTAAGCCTCTTCTTCGATTCAGATTCCAGGTATTTATATTTGGATTCTTTTTGCTTGCACATAATTAAATGAAAATGACATCTAATGTAGAGAATCTTCTGCATGATATGGAAGCACGATTAATTTCATCTATAGATTTAAAGCTTAATTCCAAGTTTGAGTCCTTAAACTCGTTTCTTTCAATCTTAACTATAGTAGTATCTGATTTTAATGCAAATCTTAAGTCAATAGATACTCAATTTGATCACGAGTTTAGGAATTTAGAAGGAATTCTTCATTATGAACTCTCAAATTTGAATGAAAATATGGAAACAATAGCGAATCATGTAAAAGAAATTTCATCATTCAAAACGATTGGTCATGAAATTGCAAGTTTAAAAGAGAACGTTGAAAGGTTAAACAATCAAATACACGAAAGTGCTACATGTGAATGCAAAGATAGATATCAAGTACGAGTTCAAAGTAGATCTATGTATTCTATTGACCAAAACCCGATCATAGAAAAGTTGATCCTAAGGCTGTATATCAAAGACCAAAGAGAACTGTAAGATGCTTTTGGTGTGACCAACTAGGTCATACTTATGGGAATTGTATGGCCTATGAGAAAGCATGTAGCCAACAATTGGTATTAGAAAGTGAACATAAAATATGTGATTATCAAACGCATCTACCATTGAGATTAAACTTAGGTAGAGGAGGAATGATAGACTATTTTGACCAAGAAAAATTTAGTCCTAAAACCAAACTTCAAAAACAATGGAAACCTAAGAGTCATAAGGAGAAAAGCAATGTATGTCAATTACATTCTATGAACACCAAGATTGTGCCTAAATGTGAATGTTTGGACAATGATCAAAACCTTATTAAACCTAAATCTATGAATACCATTGATCTTCAAATTAAATCTAAGGATCAAGATACATTGAAAAAGTTTAAGAAAGAAGAAGATGTAAAGATAAAAGATGATGAAAATGAACAATCAATTGATGGAAATATAGATATACAGGCGGTTAAAACAGAACCTAAAGTCATAGAAATTGACAATAAATGTGATCAAAATAAAAATGATGAAAGAATAGTACAAACATTTGAAGACGAAAATCTTCAACTTCAATCAGAACATGACAAGAATATGGGAAAATGGGTACAAGAAGCCATATGGAAGATTGAAAATAATATCAAAAACTCATCTAAAGGTAAGAAAAAGGAGAAGAATTTAAGTGAATAGTTTTATTGTGATGGAATTGTTTATTGCAGATAAAACATTTCAAATTTTGATTTTTTCTTGCTGCATATATGCTGTTTTCCTAAAAATTGAGAAACATATACCTAAATTGTTTAGTTTTAATGTTTGAAAGGCTAATTACAAACTTATGATTAAGTTTACATTACGATTTGTTTAATCAAAAGAATTCTAAAATATGAAAACACAAAGTTTGTTTCAAATTAAACAAAAACATGTTTGTAATTATGCTTGCAAATGATTTTGATCAATATGCTTGTCATTTCCTAAACTTATGATAAATTTATGATTTTTTTTCTTTCACAAATAAGAAGAAATCTATTATGAAGAACGATTATGAAGAATATTATTATGATGAATATTTTGCACAAAATGATCTTTGTTTACAAAAATTATGATGATATACTTTTAAAAGAAAGAAATATATATGATATAAATATGATCATGATAAATATGAAGAACATGAAAAAAATGTTACAATATGAGGATGATTTTATTGATATACCATATGATGAGTAAGAGGAACTTTTATAATCCAGATATGAATTTTTCATTGATATAAAAAAAATGATGCTCATTTATAAAGATACAAGTTAAAAACTTTGAACATTTTGATTTTTCCTAAAATTTATGAGCTTTGTTTCATAGGTTGAAAAACCTATTTAAAAAAAATTAAGAATGCATTATTTATGATAATTATAACCACTATGAATTTCTTATGATGAAATTTGTGACATGATGAAGATGAATCTGATAGAATATATGAATTTATATTTGCAAGATAAATGATAACGAAGATTACTTGTTTTGTAGCTTCTATTTTATAAGTGATTACAGGTTCTGAAGATGCATTGATCAAAGCAATTGAAGATGTTATGCCAAAAGTTCTGATGAATTTAAAGAGAGCAGATTGAAGATCAAGCAGATTGAAGATAAAATTGATTTTAGGTCGTATTTTTCTTTGTCTTAAAATTTTGTTTTACGTATTTTATTTGCATTCATATAAAACTAATTGATAAAATCTGGAATGAAGAATATTAATTTATAAAGGACTCTATTTAACCATATTAGGAAAATAGACATAATTTATATTTCTACATTTATAGATTAAGTGAGATTTGTTAAAAATAGAAGGATTTGTAGTTCATTTAGATAACGAAAGTAGTTGTATATATGTAGGAGCATATTGTTGCATGATACATGTCTGTGAAAACCTAGATCTTTCTTGTCCATGCAGCTAGATCCTTAGCTCGGATTAAGGGGTTAAGCCTTTCCCCTTTAAAACAAAAAAGTAGCAAAAAAAAAAAAAAAAGAATATTGACATGGAAGTTATACCTTCTTCCACCCCAAAAAGGTATTTACATTTATTATCGATATGAAGTTTACATCATATTTATATGAAGAAACTAGTTGTGAAAAACACATCTAGTGATTAAAATTGGGCATACAAGGCGGCTGTCTATCCAAGTAGATTTAGTAGATTTCTTTGGCATGCTTGATTGCTCATATGTGAATGCATATATATGACGAAACCTGCATTTGAATGAATGAAAATGAATTCTGTTTTATACTAATCTTTACATAGTTTATAAATGGAAAAAAATGTAAACTAATGTTTGTTGACTGAAAAGGTTAATAGTTTACCTTTATACTTTAATATGTTTTCATTGCCAGATGTAATTGAAATAAACTTCATGTGCATGTTGAAAATATTTAAAATTTGATAAGATTAAATATATTTAAAAAAGAATTGATGTTGTTCTATGATTTAATTTCAGGATAATCATTGAACATGCTGCTTCCCTCAATCTGCAAGTTGGCCCATCGAGGACAATGTGCAGGTTTGGTGGCGGTGGATGTCGGGAAGATTTACATCTTCCAGTTGATGACCAGAGAAAATGAAAACAACTTAATTGGTGAATTCTAAACCTCTTTTTCACTGTTGAACAATTGTTTTGGATTGAATTAACTACTTTTGAAGTGTTTGCAGGTACAAGAAATGATGAAGAAAATATGTTCAAATTAGGGTTTATCCTAATTACTCAATTAATGAGTATTTCATATTTATACATGCTTGATTCATGGGTATTTAACCCTAGTGTTTTCTAAGTTCATATGATTTATGTCAATTAGGTTCATCTGAAGGGTCTCAAAAGATTCTAATGGGTTCATGTTAGGGTTTACAAGGGATCAGAAAGATTTTAATGGGTTATCAATGATTTTCAAAGGGTTTTAATAGGGTTTTGATGGGTTTTAAGTAGGTTTTCTAGGGTTTTAGAATGTTTCAAGGGTTAAAATAATTAATATTTAAGGAAATTAATCTATAACTAAACATTGGTTCAATAACAAAAATTAAAATATGGTTTAATTAATTATTTAATCATGTATGTGCATTTAATACTAAGGTTCTAATTAATTAAAATCTTAACCTAAGCTTAAATTAATTGATTTATTTAAATAAGAAATGTAGGTTAATTAGATTAAAATGATTACTTAAATGGATAAATAACTAGTGGTCTATATGAGTACTAGGAAAAAGAATGGTTTATAGAAGATGTGTAACTAAAGTGATTGAAAGAGTGGTTGGAATAAATGATGCAATTAAAGGAAGTTAAAGAGAAACTTTAAATGAATGGTGTATATGAAAAAGGTTAAAGAAATGGAGTAAGTGAGTTGTGTAAATAAAGTCAATTTAAAGTGTGGTGAAAGTAAGGAGATTAAAGTGTGGTTGTAGATTAAAAGTTAAAACCAAAAGAGTGGATTAGGAAGGACTTGTGTATGTATTTAAATGTGTGTTGAGCTCAAGTTTCTCCTCATGTTTTTTGCAGGTACTGTCTCCTGCTCTTTACTTTCTTCTGTTTTTCCTTCTTTCTCATTAGACCCTCCTCGTGCTCGGGATATTGAGCCGTCATGTCCTGCTGTGTACGATGATCTTGATATGCCCCATGCTGCTGCATGAATGATTATCCGGCCGAAAGCATAACCATGCCTATTCCGTGGCTTGGTCTGAGTCCCTGCAGTAGTGTGTGTGATATGTGTGTATGTGTTATGTGTATGTGTGCGTGTGATGTGTGATGTGCGTATATGTGTGTGTGTGATGTGTATGTGCATGTTTGTGTTATGTGTGAATGTGTTATGTGTATGTGCGCATATATATATATATATGTGTGTGTTATGCTTCAAAGTTTCCTAATGATTTTTTTAACAGATACTTTTCTCCTTACACCCTTCATCGTGTATTTCCCTCCTCTATAGCTAGTATGGGAGAGAAAGAATCACGAGTGCTGATTATTTTTGTTCTATAGATTATGAGAGATTGAGAGAGTTTGTTTTAATTTCTTCTTCTCCTTTTTATGAACTTCTGTCGAGCTCTTCTGATAGTGGCAGCACATCAACACTAGAGAGAGATAGGAAAAGTCATCCTTTCCCCTCTCAGGCAGCTGTCTTGGTCGACTGTTCTGCCGACCGTGCACTGTACACAACATGAGGAGAGAGGAGAGAGAGTGTGATATTGACGGGCTGGCCGGAGGAAGCTGTATGTAGAGAACTAAGTGATTGCATGTATTCCTTTTAGAGAGATAAATAGGGAGGTCTTTCAGTACTCAGGCTTCTGGCGATGGCTCGATGACTAACGCACTGTATCACTTAAGAGAGAAAGAGATTTAATATCTTCTCCTCCCTCTTCTTCCGGTTGGTGCGGCAGACTTCCATAGAGACTGAGGACAGGAAACTGCTACTCTATTGGCACAAAGCGTGGCAGAGTGAGAAGAGAGGAGGCTTACCCCCCCCATCTCCTAAGCTTTTGACGGTAGCTGCACATGACTACGTCAGATGGAGAATTCTCATTTTTCCCAAGGCGGACTGACAGGCGCAGATCGCGTTGAAAGAGAGAGAGAGGCAGATCGCAGAGAGAGAGAGAGAGAGAGAGAGAGAGAGAGAGAGAGAGAGAGAGAGAGAGAGAGAGTTAAGAGAGAGAGAGATAGAGAGAGAGAAAGAGAGAGAGAGAGTTGAGAGAGAGAGAGAAAGAGAGAGAGCAAAAAGAAATATATGGAAATAATTAGATATATTAGTTAATTAGATATCGTTATGTTATAAGTAGATAAATAATTATGTTAATTATTAGTATATGTAAATGCATGAATGTATACATGTATGTAAAATATTGCATGAGCATGCATACGTGTGATGTGATATGCATATATACATAATATGAAGTGCATGCGTATATATGTGAGCATATAGATACATATGTTAGTGTGTCTTAATGCATGTGTATACATATGAGTGAGGGATGATAATAGATGTATGTGAGCATGTGAGTGTCTATTAGCATATGCATTCATGTATGCATGGCCATGAAAGTGTATGATTATGCATATTAGAGATATGTTTTTTTTCATGATTGAGGATATGTATTAGACTCTGTATAAGTTAGCATGAATATCAATTTTATGATGCTTATGTTTGGGTTTATCTTAAGTCTAAATTTGCAAGTGTAGGTTTAGATGTATGCTAGTATATGTGAAGAAATGTGTTAGCATAAAGACATGAATAAGTATATGTTGACATGTGAGTTAGCATAGGTAAGAATGTGTGTATATTAAAGCATATACATGAGTTATTGAATGTGTGCATGTTAATTAGTTTTTGGTGCACATTACTTACTGTTAATATACTTGTATGGTTATATGTATTTAGAAGTGTGTGTTATGTTAGCATGCATGTGTGTTAGTTTCTGTGTGTATTAGCATATATTAGCATGATTGAAAGCATGCATGTAAAGTGCATTAGTATGCATGAGAAATGTGTTCAAATGAATATATTAGCATGCGTGTGAATGTATGCATTAGATGTGATTGCTTTAGTGTATGCATGAGTATATGCATGTGTATGCAAATGTTATGTGAATTATGTCTTTTATGTTTCTCAATGATTTCTTGTAACTTTACTTACATTCCTCATGTTTTTTGCAGTGTCAAGAAGCATTGAAGATTAATGAGCAATTGAAGAGCGAATGAAGTGCAGTGAACCTAATGTTTTTTGCAGAAACGGTGATGAGTTCAAGCTAATGAAGTAAAGTGAAGAGAAGCAGCAAGATTGAAGATTCATTTAAATCTTATTTTCCAATTAAAACCATTGCGAAGTGTCAAGGAGTGCTGATAAAGAAACAAGCATACAAGATTTCACGATTTCAAACTTACTAAGTTGTATAGGGTTAGAAGATTATAGTAGCACTGAATATATGCCTTTGTATAGAGTGAAATAGTTTGATATTGACATTCTTCATATTGTTTTTCTGCAACTTTATTGAGATCTTAATTTTTCATTCATATGTCAAAAGGAATAGGAACTACCAGTAGTTCTAAAAATGATTCTGATATTAAGCACAAATTAGAACACTTAATTATAGGAACATTGCTACCATCTCCAATTGAGAATTCATATAATAACGAAAATATAGAACCTGAAATTATTAAAGATAAAATAGTTAACGAGTCTTTACGCACGTTAGAATACGATCGTCTTGTTTCTCGACTGTTACCGTTATTTACTATAGTTTTGCCAGAACCGGAGGACAACGAAGACTTATTCCCACCTAAATTAGTTCGAAAACCGAGCTCAGATCAAATTGAAACTGAAGAAAATGACATGATTAAAGATCAAATTACCGGTGAGAACTTAGTTTCACCTTATCAAATAGAAGCTATAGAAAGATACAGGGCTGGCCATCCTTACGGTCCATAGCTATTTAAACTATTTAAAGACCTTAGTTTCAGTCATAGAAATAGGTAATTTAAATTGTTTTGTCATTAGAACCCTTATTTCCTTAAGCCTGAGTCCGCTACAGACACCCTGCGTGTGCCGAACGATTTAGGCGGATGACTTGATCCACCATCCGAGCATCTCTCACGACCCGACACCGCCTAACCTGTTTCCACCATTTTCACTTGAGTTTGTTCGGTTACCTACTCTACAGGATCAGAGTTTTGCATGGCTTTCATTAGTGTATCACAAAATGCAAGAATTAAACTCAATAAATCCCCCAACAATAATTGAATCGTTGACTTATAGAATATTTGCTAGGGGTCTATACCATTTATACTTGTTTCCTCCTATTTCAGTTTACTTCCGTAGAATTCTTATCAATAGGCTTATCCGAACTGATAGGTAAGTCCGCAACAATATTTGTCACTTCTTCATGCCTATGTAGTGTATGGTGAACTTGCCTACTAGTACTAGGATTAGAAAATGTTAAGAGCACTTCTTTGGCCCATCTTGCAACTTGATTGTAAACTTTATGATGTGTAGTCACTTGAGCGATTACGGGGGATTCAATGACATTAGAAGCTTTCCCCGATCGAGTGACTATTGTTGCTACAAGTTCTTCAAAGGTAAGTGTGACCATATTAATCATTGGATCTTTCAACCTGATTCGCCATATAGGAGCTGCCAGTGAACGGAACCTACCAAAGTTTTGACTCTTCATATGTGGGTACTAGTGAAATTTTTTCTTCCTCTATCTTTACTATGTGGGAAAACTCCATCTCACCTTTTGCAAAAAGTTACCTTTGTAACACATTCTGCTCTTCTCCAAGCTGCTCTGTCGAAATGGAATCAAGGAGGCCCGATGTTAAAATTGAATCCTAGGGTCTTCCTTCTAGCCCCCTTTTAGATTCTTCCTTAACCCATCATCCTTTCGCTTCGTCCATTTGCAACTTCCTCGCTTCAAGGCTCCCTGTACCTCCAGCAATCGATGCAACAACAGATATGAGACCGTGGCCCATTCTACCAAATATCTTAATGATGCTGATATACCTGCACAAATTGGACTCTCACCTTCACATTCAATCATCCTTGACATCATCGTATTCTCAATTGCCTGTGTATCTAAGTATTTTGAAAAATGCTTACCCGATCATGTTGGCATACTTCCTCTCTAGACTTAATGCCAAATTTGGCGCTATCAACACAGTCCTATCCCCGACACGGCGCCAAATTTGGTGTCACTCTAGCACAATGGCAAGTACCAACATGAGGAGCTCCACCTCTTAAATGTCAATCTACGGAGACATGAGGACTAGTATGAGGACTATGAGCAAGTGATGGCATAAGTGCGTGAGTGAAAGCACACAAGCATGCACACACATACACACACACACACAAGGTAAGAGCAAAGAGTGGAACAATGGAAAGCTTCAATTACAAAAGAAATATATTACAAAGCCCAAAACTACAACAAGCTAACCCCTAAAATGAGCTCTCCAGCCCTTTTTATAGTTTTTTGAGTGGTTTTGGCCGTGTCCAGACCTAGTGTCCGGCCTAGTTGAAAATTAGGTTCCAAGGCTTATTTGGGGACTCAAATGGAATCTAAAAATTATGAAAATTGGTAGCATGATACTTCTAATACTCCTTAAGCTCAAAGACTCCTCGGCTTGAACAAAATGGAGTTGTAAAAATGGACAATGGTATTTACAATGGTTTTTAGTGACAAAATTCACTATATTTATAGGGATTTCTTCTGAAAATTTGACATGTGCTTCTTGGAGCTCCCTACATGCTCCCTCTTCTTGTGTGTCCACTTCATTGATGCACTGCATTGCTTGTGTGTGACCTTGATTGTCAACACATTAGCAGTATTGTTGCTCCGTCCTTCGGAATGTATTGCCTTTCTAACAATACATCGTTACTTAGCACCCCATCCCATTGTGAAAATACTCTATAGACAACAAATAAGTTTGAGGAATGGGGGGTATCGAATAATCTCCCATGCGGTCTATTTCCTAACACAATACAATCCTAGCACTCAATATACATTAGGGCAAAAAATGGCCCAAAAAGGGACGTGTAAGGATTTCAATTAGTTATGCTTAATCTGGATTAAAGTTGTCAAATCCTTTAAGAAATTCCATGTGAGTTCATTTAAAACGTATCTTATGAAAATTTTGAAGAGAGAGAAACTCGTATGATAATCATGAAAAGTTTGTGTGATATCTTACGCCTTGAAGTTTGTGCTCACCGGGCGCTGATCAAAATTCGAATTTTCCTCTTGTTCACGGACCTATATAATGTGTGCTGATGGTGTTTTGCGCTTTTTTACTCTACTTTTCATAGCAGGCATGTTTCTCTCTTTCACGTCATTTTAGACACTTGCCAGTCATTTTTCATAGCAGACCATGGAGAACGTTAACCCAAAGACTCTCACTGAGCTTTCAAATAATTGAAATCATTGTGAAAAGTTCCATATCAACATTGTAGTTAGTCAGGAGTATGCAACGACAAGAAAAGTATTCCGAAGGGCTCTTCATACTCCTGAAGTGGATGGATTGCGAAAGAAAGGCAAGAAACATATTGACATATGGACAAATGGATCTGTTTATCCAATTGATCCACAAACTCGAAGGTACCCCCTTTTTCATCATCTTCATGATCTAATTAGATTTGTGGGAGATGGTGAGGATGGTTTACGAGGCTATTGTTATTCAAAGAATTATGTACAATACATAAACTACTTACAAAGCACACTACATCAGAAGGATTTACATATGAAGGAGCTAGAAAACAAATTATCCACTTTATCTTCTCATTTAGAGTCTTTTTAAAAAATGAAAGAAACTCCTATAGGTTTGAGAATGTGGTCAAAACGAGTAAGACCTTTTTTAGATTTGACTAAAAAATTTGGCCAGAAAAAGAAAAGAATGAAAATTGTTAGAGATCATGTGACAAATGTGCTAGGTTTCAATATGTCGAGCACTTTTGAGCGCGTACATTTTTGTAATGAAATTTTGAGTCAAAATGATGTTTTAAGACTATTGAAACTGAATGAAAATACATGCTTGAAACGCTTTGTTTTTTCAAAAACTCATGATAGAAATGAATCTGTTACTAGAACCATCTCAAATTCAGAAGATTTGTGATAGTGTCGGAATGAGTAGGAAAGGTTATAGAGCAATTTCAAAAGTTTGATGTGAATTTTTAAAATTTAACAAAGTTAGAAGTTTTGGATTGCCTAGACCCCATCATGTAAGAAAGTTTTGGCTCTTCTTGAATAAGAAGATCACGTCAGTATTTGGTGAATATAAACATATTCACGGTAACATGCCTTACGAAGTAGGAAAACAAAAGTTACATTTCACTTACAATGCATTTAACAACATATGGATAGATATTATAAAACTTCAAACATACATGGTTCAGTTCTATAATATAAAAGAACATGAATGTTCTGGTCTATTGAAATTTGTAATAACTTGATGAAGCTAAGCTTAAAAAACATCAAAAGATGGAGAGAATAAGTATTGCACTGATGAACAAATCTTTGGACTATAGCCTTGGGAAATTGGATACTCCATCTCTCAAGGTACAATCAGAAATGGATTTATGCTGGGTTGGTTGTGCTCAAGTTCCATCTGAGAGCCATAAAACACTTAAATGGTTATTCTCACAGACAAACATTCCAAATGTTATCCAAAAGCATCATGCAGGAGAATTGTTGAATGTCAAAGACTACGAGAACTTTCAAGTTGAGTGGCATTTGAGTGGAGACCTAAAGACGCTCAAATGCATGTTTGGTATAAGTGGGGGAGCAAATTCTAAGTACCCTTGCTTGTACTACATGCAAAGCCCAGGCACAAATGGATGGATTGCTAAATCTGAGGCTGAAGAGGCTCCTTCCAGACAAAATGTTATTCTTCATAACTACTCATCTTCTTCAATGATTTGGGATCCCATACTTCCAATAGCATTGACAAATGTACACATATGTACACTACATGCAGAGTTGATAATCATTGACAAGTTGGTCCATCTTCACTTGGATTATGTATATTCTATCAAGCCTACAACTCTTGCAGATGAGTGCATAAAAAAATGTGAATGTCTTCTTTCAGAAATGGGATTTCATGGTGGTGATGTTGATCTAAGAAAAGATCCAAAGCTTTCACAAAATACAGGTGATGTACTACAGGATGTCTCAATGGGAGGTGCAAAAGCAAGGAGATTCTTCAGCAACCATGATGACAAGCAACTAAATGCCATGTGGAATTGTTGGAAAAATTTTTGTGAGGTCACAACCAATGTAAAAAGAAAACCAGAAATAGCAAAAAAGAGAATGGAGGTGTGGGTCAAACTAGATAATCTTTTTAAGATCATGAGGCAGCAGGTAACATCAAAAAGTTATGTGACAGATTTCAGAAAGGCGACCATAGAGCTTATAGAAACCATCATAGAGGCATGGGGTGCCAAAGACATAACATACTACTTGGTGAGTTCCAAATATATTTTATTCAATTTATTTATTTTTTATTGAAATAAAGATCTAATGAGATTTTTCTGCTCTTCTAGCATATTCTTCTTGTGCATGGTGCATTCTTTGCAGAAAAAGAACCACTTGCCATGTGGAACACCCAAGGCATGGAAAAATCTCATTATCAAGCAAGGACAAGCTTCTTTAGGTGTACAAGGAAAGGAGGAGGAGTAACAAAGAGCAATGCCTTCAGAGATCTTTTTGATTGGTTCTTTAGAAGACAAATACAAAGGAACTCATGCCAAATATAATCAGAAGGATATGGGTATCACCAGACAAAATCATCATGTATCAATATCACAAAATGAAAAAGACTACATTTCAAACCGAGCTTTAATATTTGCAATGTCTTTTATTTCTTTGAGAAATAAAGATGTCATGTATGTACATTTCATGATGTATTAAGCTTTGAAAAGAAATATGTCTATTACCATTAGATGACTTTGACCAGAGAATCAATAACAATTACTTTTAGGCCATGGATCAATTACACCAAAAAATTTTGCAATGTCTTATATCACATTGGGCAATTTCTGTATATGTACATTTGTTGAGATATTGAATTTGAAAATATAGTCATTCCTTGAGTCAATTTCTCACTTAAAATGGAGATCTCGGACAAAATGTTTAATTTAAAAGAATATATTAAACAACATACCTTGACCTCATCTTCCTCCTCGATGAGCTCTTTTGAGTCAATACAAATTGTTCCTTTGTCCTCAGCAACATCCAAGAATGAATAGCCGCACCCAAACGAGTATATTCCAAGTTGCTTCTAATGCTCATCAAAATCTTCATCAGCAAGTCTTGGCTTCTCTGAGATAGCTTTCTCAAAGCATTTTGAAAGAGCTTGTGATGAATCTTTTAATTCTTCATTAGACAAATCCAAATCAAGACGCAAAAATTCTTCTTTTCTTTCTCCTTTCTTATTGATGAATCTCCTTGCAACTTCTTCTGACTCAGCTATAGCTGCAAGGCAGTAGTCCTCCCTTAGATTGAAAAGTTCTTGAATGTAAAATAGAGGTATAAACTCTTTTTAAGAGATAAAGTAAAAAGGTAGATTTGGGAGAAGTAGGGACTTCTCAGACACTTGAACTTCTTCAGTTGGCTCCCTTATTGCAATTTCTGCTTTAAAAGTGGCCACATCAAAATCTTTGACCTGCTCTTCTTCTGCTTGGAGATTGATCTCCTCAACAATCTCCATGACACCTTTCATAGTTTTTGAGTTTCCCTCAAGTGTTAGCTCTAATAAAGGCTCGTCTTCAACATGAACATTTTCCTCCTTTTCAACTGAGATATGATCAAGCCATATCAAGAAGGCAATGTTTAAAGGGAGCAAGCAACAGTCCTTTTCATGCTCTGGGCATAAATCAAGCTTCCCTGGCAAAGGGGATATCCTTTTGCATTTTCTTGTGATTCTAGCCCTATGTATTGGATCCTTCCCAAAGATGTGAGGATGGACATAGGTTTTCTGAGAAATAGAAAGGATCTTTCCATTGATCAACCCCAGGAAAATCTCCCACTCATCCTTAAGAAAACTTTTCGATTTCTCTAGGATCTTTTCAAAATCAATTTTGGGGTTGAATATCGTCATTGCATCAGGAAAATAATCTACAGTTAAACCCTCTTGAACCATGCAATCAAGAAGTTTCTCTGATGGAGAGACACTAAGGATCTCATTCATTCCCTCCATCTTAGTTGTAGTGTGTATGTCTATGAGGAGAACACAACCAATGCAATCGACTAAAGCGAGTCAACGTAGGTCAAACAAGGAAAATCGCTCGCGGCTGACCAGAATTGAGTGCCGAATTCATCGTGGTGGCGATAGCCTTAGTTGAGGAGAAGAATAGCAAAAGACAAGTCACCATCTCTGCTGCGATCGCGCAAGGGATTCGAACTCAGAATCTCCCGTTTGGGAAGCGCTGTTCTATCCACTAATCCACGCACGTTTGCATATCATGTTTTCAGAGCAACCCATATTATTCCGAGTCAGCACTGAAGAATCAAGGCGTCACAAAACTAAGGAGCCATCGTAAGTGCCCCGGGATTCGGTCCCAGCACCTGCCGATAGCCAAGCATCTCACATAAGTTTGCGACGCTGTTCGATGTGTTATTTTTAGAGAGAGCTTATTCTACAGCAAGATTCAAAGAGCAGAGGACTTCTACCCCCATCCTCTCCTTGCGGAGTCCTTTGTCTATCCACAAAGCTCACAGGCACTCACAGAGTATTATGCCAAGGGAGTTTATATTTGATACATATGTTCGTGCGTCGTTAGAAGCAAAACAATGCGCCCAACTCAGAGAGGCGGGAGGTAGAGCTCGAACCCACAACCTGAATGACTCCAGTGTTGCGAGCTATCCAAGTCACAAAGGCAATAGCGTCCAGTGTCCGACGTCATTAAAAGTTGTCTTTTCTGTCGGAGCTCTCCATCAAGAGAGGCAAGATATGACAAAAGGCGAACTGGTCTGGTGGCACAGGGGATTCGAACCAATGATGTCTTGTTCACGGATAGTTTCCCCTATCCAAGCGGCCAAGACATACCGATTTTGGTCTAACAGATATAGTCGAACCAGAATTGATGATCTGCGCTTGGTACTACAAAAGCTTAGCCAAAAGAGTTCATTACTGGTCATCTCCTGCCACTGCCGCCATCAGTAATCGAACCCGGAACCTGAAAGAGAAGATCATGGCTCAAGGAATCGATTCCTCGACTTCGAGGATTAGTCTGCAACGAATTCATCATTACAATAAAGGCGTTTGGTGATGTCCATTGGCTTTTCTTTGCATAGAAAGATTTTCTCTTCCAAAGGATCAAGGGAAGGATGTAGCTCTATGCGGAGCTAAGTATTTTCCAAATTATGTTTTCATTTTGATATTTGTTTGCTCGAATGCTTTCATTTAGCATGCATTAATTAGGACTAAAAGCATAGTCCAATTATGATTATCTCAACATGAAAGCTAATTAGAGAACTAAACGGTATTGAAATGATACAAAAGTATATAAAGTACTTTTTCAGTTTTAGGCATGCAATTGAAATTTCTATTTCCATTCATGCACAAAAAATGAAAAGATTATTTGTGCATAAAAGAATGTTTTATGCACATCAAGTTGGGAAAGGTAGTTAATTCTCCAATTTACACACTTGAATAATTACCTTTTGCAAGAATAACAAGCAGGTTGTTTTTGCATGGATGCTTGTTTGCATACCTAATAAGCTTGAGATTTGCTTAAGTTCATTACACTTGCATGTACTCACATGCATTTGCACCCAAGAATGGGCATTTGCATACATGAACATGTATTTTCATGCAATTAGATGCATGTGCATACGCATGAACTTTTGGTAAGTAGTTGAACATGTACTTTCATTTCTTTCTTTTTCTAACTTGACTTAGCTAGGTGGAAAAAATAGAAAATTACCTAGTTGCAAGGATCCTGACCATCATGCAACTAAGTATCTAGTCTATTTTTTCCCAAAAAGTGATACATAGGTACCACTTAGTAGGAGTCTTTTAGAGGAAAAGAAAGCATGTTGAAAGTAAGTATTCATTTTTTCTTGTCATTTAGAGGCCAAGAAAATAGAGCTACTTTCCAATGTGCATGCTCAGTCTAAGTTTGGGAAGAAACCTAGACATTCTTAGCAACTAACGATGATTTAGTTGATTTTGGATGTTCATGTTCATGCACCCAAGTAGGGAAGTTTCTGTTGAAACACAAACCAATTGAACTTGTAAGTTCAAAATTTTTTGGAAGGTTTAATACTTTAATATTCATCAAACATTGATGAAAATAAGTAGAAGTATTGAACTTCTAGAATCCTGGAGCTCGTGTTCATAGATGTTAGTTTCCAGAAATGCATCTCGAGGCATGATGCAAGATCTTCAATCAACGCGAAAACTTTTGAAGGAAACTTGCTTGATTCTATTTAAGCTAACTCAAGGCTTAAAAAAGAAATCAAGACAAATATTAATTGATCTTTAGGAATCAAGTAATTTCCTAAAGTCGTGACAATTAATGAAATGATTCAAATTATTTTCATTTTTGAAACAGATATATCTTAGGAAATCACGATATTTCCTAAAGACAATTTAGGAAACAAGTTCTTTCCTAAAAGATTAGCTTCAAGTGGTAAGGCCTTGAAGAGACCCAAGCAAAGTAATCTTTGGAAATTAAGCTATGTCCTAAAGAGAAGCTAATGAAAGAGTCCAATTAACTATTTCATTAGTTAAATGAGAATGTCTTTTGGACAAGCAGCCTTAAGCCTTGGTCTTATCCAAAATTCTAGAATTCCTTTTGAAGATCGTTCCAGTAAAGGAAAAGATTCCAAGATGAATCATTTGCTTCAAGTTATAGCTTAGTATTACTTGATTCCTTGGTAGGAATCAAAAAGTTCTTGAAAGAAAAATCTCCCCAGATATGAGACTAGCATCTTTCAAGAGAAGTTTTACAGCAAGTAGTTCCCAGTAAATCCCTAACCACCAATTTTGGTATTTAAGTCCAAATAGTGATATAACCTTAAGGTATATCATGGTATATCATAGTTCTTAGCTTTGGAATCTGAAAAGCATTAGAAAATGCTTGGACTTAAGTTGAGGGAAAGATCTCTAAAATCCTGCAGGTAAGCAAAGAAGCTTAAGATAGTTTAAGAGATCTTAAAGATAAAGACTAAGTCTTTATTTTGTCGCAAGTATCAACCAGACTTGATCAAACTTGGCCATGATTGTCCAAGAATGTGTGATTAGAACTACTCTGTAGATTGCCCAAGTATTGGCAGTAAAAATTCCATTAGGAATTATTCACTCAAGTTCCATTTATCGAATGGAAAAAAATGTGTGAAAAAGAGTAAGTTGTTCCAAGTATGAACAGAGTGAACGAATTCCAAAATTGTAGTCTGCAATCGTGAAGACGGTACTTAAGTCTGTGGAAGGTAAAACATAAGTGTTTTCCTATTCTTAAAGGGATTTCGGTACAAATTCAAAAAAAAAGCATGAGCGGATGCTTAGACTAAGGTAGTAGAGAGATTCTTGTAAAAGTCCCGGCCGGGATAGGTACCTAAAAGCATCACTATAGAAAGGAATCCAAAGACAAGAAGTCAAAAGCTCTTGTCGCTACAAAATTGGTCAAGAATAGCCAATTAAACTTGAATTTGAGAAATTCAAGAACTTGGAATTCTGATTGGTTTTTATTTTAAAATCCTAGCAAAAAGGATTGGAGATATTCTATTAAAGGTTTTCAAGTTCCCAAGGTTAAGCACAAGATCGTGAAACGATCATGTCAAGGGATTAAAACCTAGAATATCAAGGTACAGATAGTGTCTAAAACTGCGAAATTCTTGTCAAGAATTAAAGCTAGAAGGTTCTCTATCAAGAGATGTTGTAGACTTTAGGATAAAATTCACTCACACGTCAATGTGATTATATAATAGGGTGGTATGGGACACCAGATTTTATACTCAGATTGATGTAGGAAAGATGGTATGGGACATCGGACCATGAGATGATGATTATCTTTTAGTCTTCATTTGGATCTTGAAGTTAGGTTTGATCTTCAAGGGAATTAAAACTTCATAGAAGGAGTTTAAATTCAAGAAGAATTTCAAGATACTTCAAGACGACTTCAAGATCAAGGAAACTGAAGATATGAAGTAACTAACTTCCAAGATCTTCTTAAAACACTTCAAGCTTAAGTGTTATTGATCAAAAATATTTGATAAATTTCTGAAAGAAGTTGAACTTTGACTTTGAGTTGATCTTTTCAACCAAGGATTTGATTGACTAAGTCAAGCACCAAGTTTCTAGTGTAACTTGGTAAATTCACTCTTTTGACTCAAAGAAATGCACAAGAATTGCATTCACGAATAGAAGTCAAAAAGATTGCTGATGAGGTTATACTAGATAGCTCACTTGTGCAGACCGTTATGAATGGTCTTCTTGATTCATATCAGAGTTTTTCTTCTACTCTTCGGTTGATGATGAAAGGCAATCCGAATGCCTTATTATTTGACGAGTTAGTCTCAGTTCTGTTGCAGGAAGATCAGTCCAAGCAGAATAGGTCCATTATGCGAGTTCTAGATCAAACTTTCCTGGCTAGTCAGAAGGGAAAAGGAAAATGGAGCTCTTCAACTAGTAAGCAGAAAGCTGCTAATTCTGCATATTCAAAGAAGGAAGATAAAGATGAGAAGAAATAAAAAAAGTAGAAATTGTCTTGTAAGTACTGTAAAGGGAATGATCATATCATAAAGAACTGTCCAAAACTGGCTGCTAAAGAGGCACAGAAGAAAGAGGCTGGAATGGTTGTTGTAGAGGCCTCTACACCAAAAACAGAGTCTGCAAATCTTGTGGAGGAAGAAGAATGGGCGTTTACTACTGTCTGCAGTTTTGACCCATCTTCTCATGAGCAGTGCATGTCTGCAGTAGACTCAGATGTTTGGTATTTTGATAGTGGGGCAACCAAACATATTACCTCGCAGCACAGTTTCTTCTCTTCGCTCGAGCGTGCCCCTACAGGGAATACTGTTACATGTGCCAACAACTCCCCTTATCGTGTTATGGGAGTTGGTAAGATCATTTTGACTATTGCTGATGGTAGTTCTTTCACTTTGTCAGATGCTTTATTTGTGCCAGGGATCAAAAAGAACCTGTTATCAGTTTCTGCATTAGCCAAGATTGGCTTGGTTGTGAAATTTGTTGATGACAGGTGTACAATTCATGATCTGTCAAATGGCGATGTGATTATTGCTTCTGGCATTTTATGTCGTGGGCTGTATAAGCTCATAGACTATGAAAGATCTGAAAATGATTTGGCATGTGCAGTAAATGATTCTCAGGCTATGTCAGATGCAAAGCTTTGGCATGCACACTTTGTTCATCTGAATTTCGCTAGTTTGCTACGGCTGCAGAAATCTGAAATGGTGTCCTCTTTGCCCAAACTTGAGGCACCTGGAAAACATGTTTGTGTAGGCTGTATTTTGGGCAAAATGCAGCGTTCTTCCTTTCCAAAAGATAGTTCAGTTCGGGCTACACAGAAATTGTAGCTTGTACATAGTGATGTCTGTGGTCCTATGCAGACACCCTCTTTTGGAAATTACCTTTACTTCATGACTTTCATTGATGATTTTTCCAAGCATGCATGGGTATATCCACTCAAAGAAAAGTCTGAAGTGTTCATGTGCTTCAAACACTTTTTGGTTTTGGCTGAAAATCTGTCAGCATGTAAAATGGGCACCCTCCGTTTTGATCGAGGGGGGGAATATATGTCTTCTAATTTTAATGCATTTCTGGCTGAACATGGGATAAAACACCAGTGTACAGTGCCGTATACACCTCAACAGAATGGAGTTGCTGAATGGAAGAACATGTCACTCATGGAGATGGCGAGGTGTATGGTCAAGAGTCAGGCTTTAACTCATAGTTTCTGGCTTGAAGTTGTCATGTGTGTAGCATATGTACTGAACAGGTATCCCACTAAAGCGCTACAGTCTATCACTCCATATGAGGCTTGGCATGACCGCAAGCCATCTGTTGCTCATCTGCGTGTTTTTTGTTGTTTGGCATATGCACTAGTGCCTGAACAACATCGCAAAAAATTGGATGATAAGGCAGTAAAATGTATTTTTGTTGGGTATAGTTCTGAAAGTAAAGGCTATCGTCTGTATCATCCACAGACTAAATGCATTCTGGTTAGCCGTGATATTGTCTTTGTGGAAGATGTTATTCAGTCATTGCTTTCATGTACTAAGGAGACATATGTTAGCTCTAAAGACATGTATGATACTATGATGCCTCTTTTTACAGGTGGACAGTCTAGTGCTGGTCCTAATGAGGCAACTTCTCAGCCTTTGCAGGTTTCATATGATGATGCAGATCATTCCATTTCTGATGCAGATTTGCATGATGCACTTGTTGATGAGAGAGCTGATATTGAGCAAGCAAAAACTATGCCAAAATGGCTGGTGCAAACTTTGTGTGACATCAAATTAGATGCACCTTTCTCATATCGTACTCGTTCAGGCTCTCATAGTGCCTCCTTTGCATCAAATTGCTATGCTATGGCTGCGTCTAGTCTCTGTGATGAGAATGAGCCTGTTTCTTTTGATGAAGCACAGAATTCAAAAAATTGGATGGCTGCTATGCAATCTGAATATGATGCTATAATGAAGAATGGTACATGGCCTTTATGTGACTTGCCTCCTGGCAAGAAGGCCATTGGCACTAAGTGGGTATACAAGTTGAAGCATAAACCTGATGGTATAGTTGACAGGTATAAGGCTAGGCTTGTTGCAAAGGGTTATGCACAGGAAAGAGGCATTGATTTTGATGAGACCTTTGCACCTACATGCCGTATGACTACTGTTCGGAGTATTTGTGCACTTGCAACCCATCATGGTTGGAATGTACATCAGTTGGACATTAAAAAAGCATTTCTGAATGGTGACTTGCATGAAGAAGTGTATGTTTTTCAGCCCTGTGGCTTTGTGCAGAAAGGGCAAGAAAACCAGGTGTGCAGGTTAAAAAAGGCATTATATGATTTAAAGCAAGCACCACGTGCTTGGTATGAGAAGATACATGCCTATCTGGTTGCACATGGTTTTGAGAATAGTCCAACTGAAAGCACCTTATATGTTAAGCGTGCTAATGATGTGCTTCTGATCATTGTTGTCTATGTTGACAACATGTTGCTCACTGGTCCTATTGAGAAGCATATTGCTGATTTCAAGGCTGATTTGCATGCCTCATTTGAGATGTCTGATTTGGGCATTTGCATCACTATTTGGGCATTCAGTTTATCCAAGTTGATGGTGGAATGGCTTTGTGTCAAACGAAATATATTGACACATTACTGCAGCATTTTGGCCTTGAAGACTGTAAGCCTATTGCCACTCCTATGGAGACAGGTTTACGATTGAGTCTTCATGATGCTGGAGATGCATTTGATGTTGTTCTCTATCAGCAGGCTGTTGGATGCTTAATTTACTTATGCATTACTCGGCCAGATATTCAGTTTGCTATCTCACATATGAGCAGGTTTATGCATTGCCCAGGAGTGAAGCATTGGCAGGCGGTTAAGCGCATCTTTCGCTACTTGAGTGGTACTTGGCTACTTGGGTTGTTTTATCCCAAGGGGGGATCACTACCGCCAGATTTGCATGCTTTTTTTTACTCTGATTGGGTTGGTTGCTATGACACTCGTGTGTCCACTAGTGGCTTTTGCTCATGCTTGGTAGCTCATGTATATCTTGGTTGAGCAAGAATCAGCCTATTGTGGCCACTTCCAGTTGTGAGGCTGAGTATAGGGCAGCTTTCACAGCGACTGTTGAGTGTGTATGGCTCAGACGCCTTATGGCTGATTTGGGTGTTGGTCAGTCTTCTGCCACCACCATCTTCACTGACAGTCAGAGCGCATTGGCAGTTGCGAGGAACCTTGTGTTCCATGCTTGCACTAAGCACATTGAGGTGCATTACCACTATGTCAGGGCAAGGTTCTCTGTTGGGGAGATCAGCTTGACATATGTGCCCACGCAGGAGAACATTGCAGACCTTTTCACGAAGGCTCTGCCTAGGGAGAAGTTTGAAGCTTTCTGCAAAGCTTTGGGCTTACTTCCTTTTGTGGAGTGATTTCCACATAGCTTGGCACTTCCTTATACCTTCTTCCACCCCAAAAAGGTATTTACATTTATTATCGATATGAAGTTTACATCATATTTATATGAAGAAACTAGTTGTGAAAAACACATCTAGTGATTAAAATTGGGCATACAAGGCGGCTGTCTATCCAAGTAGATTTAGTAGATTTCTTTGGCATGCTTGATTGCTCATATGTGAATGCATATATATGACGAAACCTGCATTTGAATGAATGAAAATGAATTCTGTTTTATACTAATCTTTACATAGTTTATAAATGGAAAAAAATGTAAACTAATGTTTGTTGACTGAAAAGGTTAATAGTTTACCTTTATACTTTAATATGTTTTCATTGCCAGATGTAATTGAAATAAACTTCATGTGCATGTTGAAAATATTTAAAATTTGATAAGATTAAATATATTTAAAAAAGAATTGATGTTGTTCTATGATTTAATTTCAGGATAATCATTGAACATGCTGCTTCCCTCAATCTGCAAGTTGGCCCATCGAGGACAATGTGCAGGTTTGGTGGCGGTGGATGTCGGGAAGATTTACATCTTCCAGTTGATGACCAGAGAAAATGAAAACAACTTAATTGGTGAATTCTAAACCTCTTTTTCACTGTTGAACAATTGTTTTGGATTGAATTAACTACTTTTGAAGTGTTTGCAGGTACAAGAAATGATGAAGAAAATATGTTCAAATTAGGGTTTATCCTAATTACTCAATTAATGAGTATTTCATATTTATACATGCTTGATTCATGGGTATTTAACCCTAGTGTTTTCTAAGTTCATATGATTTATGTCAATTAGGTTCATCTGAAGGGTCTCAAAAGATTCTAATGGGTTCATGTTAGGGTTTACAAGGGATCAGAAAGATTTTAATGGGTTATCAATGATTTTCAAAGGGTTTTAATAGGGTTTTGATGGGTTTTAAGTAGGTTTTCTAGGGTTTTAGAATGTTTCAAGGGTTAAAATAATTAATATTTAAGGAAATTAATCTATAACTAAACATTGGTTCAATAACAAAAATTAAAATATGGTTTAATTAATTATTTAATCATGTATGTGCATTTAATACTAAGGTTCTAATTAATTAAAATCTTAACCTAAGCTTAAATTAATTGATTTATTTAAATAAGAAATGTAGGTTAATTAGATTAAAATGATTACTTAAATGGATAAATAACTAGTGGTCTATATGAGTACTAGGAAAAAGAATGGTTTATAGAAGATGTGTAACTAAAGTGATTGAAAGAGTGGTTGGAATAAATGATGCAATTAAAGGAAGTTAAAGAGAAACTTTAAATGAATGGTGTATATGAAAAAGGTTAAAGAAATGGAGTAAGTGAGTTGTGTAAATAAAGTCAATTTAAAGTGTGGTGAAAGTAAGGAGATTAAAGTGTGGTTGTAGATTAAAAGTTAAAACCAAAAGAGTGGATTAGGAAGGACTTGTGTATGTATTTAAATGTGTGTTGAGCTCAAGTTTCTCCTCATGTTTTTTGCAGGTACTGTCTCCTGTTCTTTACTTTCTTCTGTTTTTCCTTCTTTCTCATTAGACCCTCCTCGTGCTCGGGATATTGAGCCGTCATGTCCTGTTGTGTACGATGATCTTGATATGCCCCATGCTGCTGCATGAATGATTATCCGGCCGAAAGCATAACTATGCCTATTCCGTGGCTTGGTCTGAGTCCCTGCAGTAGTGTGTGTGATATGTGTGTATGTGTTATGTGTATGTGTGCGTGTGACGTGTGATGTGCGTATATGTGTGTGTGTGATGTGTATGTGCATGTTTGTGTTATGTGTGAATGTGTTATGTGTATGTGCGCATATATATATATATATGTGTGTGTTATGCTTCAAAGTTTCCTAATGATTTTTTTAACAGATACTTTTCTCCTTACACCCTTCATCGTGTATTTCCCTCCTCTATAGCTAGTATGGGAGAGAAAGAATCACGAGTGCTGATTATTTTTGTTCTATAGATTATGAGAGATTGAGAGAGTTTGTTTTAATTTCTTCTTCTCCTTTTTATGAACTTCTGTCGAGCTCTTCTGATAGTGGCAGCACATCAACACTAGAGAGAGATAGGAAAAGTCATCCTTTCCCCTCTCAGGCAGCTGTCTTGGTCGACTGTTCTGCCGACCGTGCACTGTACACAACATGAGGAGAGAGGAGAGAGAGTGTGATATTGACGGGCTGGCCGGAGGAAGCTGTATGTAGAGAACTAAGTGATTGCATGTATTCCTTTTAGAGAGATAAATAGGGAGGTCTTTCAGTACTGAGGCTTCTGGCGATGGCTCGATGACTAACGCACTGTATCACTTAAGAGAGAAAGAGATTTAATATCTTCTCCTCCCTCTTCTTCCGGTTGGTGCGGTAGACTTCCATAGAGACTGAGGACAGGAAACTGCTACTCTATTGGCACAAAGCGTGGCAGAGTGAGAAGAGAGGAGGCTTACCCCCCCCATCTCCTAAGCTTTTGACGGTAGCTGCACATGACTACGTCAGATGGAGAATTCTCATTTTTCCCAAGGCGGACTGACAGGCGCAGATCGCGTTGAAAGAGAGAGAGAGGCAGATCGCAGAGAGAGAGAGAGAGAGAGAGAGAGAGAGTTAAGAGAGAGAGAGATAGAGAGAGAGAAAGAGAGAGAGAGAGTTGAGAGAGAGAGAGAAAGAGAGAGAGCAAAAAGAAATATATGGAAATAATTAGATATATTAGTTAATTAGATATCGTTATGTTATAAGTAGATAAATAATTATGTTAATTATTAGTATATGTAAATGCATGAATGTATACATGTATGTAAACTATTGCATGAGCATGCATACGTGTGATGTGATATGCATATATACATAATATGAAGTGCATGCGTATATATGTGAGCATATAGATACATATGTTAGTGTGTCTTAATGCATGTGTATACATATGAGTGAGGGATGATAATAGATGTATGTGAGCATGTGAGTGTCTATTAGCATATGCATTCATGTATGCATGGCCATGAAAGTGTATGATTATGCATATTAGAGATATGTTTTTTTCATGATTGAGGATATGTATTAGACTCTGTATAAGTTAGCATGAATATCAATTTTATGATGCTTATGTTTGGGTTTATCTTAAGTCTAAATTTGCAAGTGTAGGTTTAGATGTATGCTAGTATATGTGAAGAAATGTGTTAGCATAAAGACATGAATAAGTATATGTTGACATGTGAGTTAGCATAGGTAAGAATGTGTGTATATTAAAGCATATACATGAGTTATTGAATGTGTGCATGTTAATTAGTTTTTGGTGCACATTACTTACTGTTAATATACTTGTATGGTTATATGTATTTAGAAGTGTGTGTTATGTTAGCATGCATGTGTGTTAGTTTCTGTGTGTATTAGCATATATTAGCATGATTGAAAGCATGCATGTAAAGTGCATTAGTATGCATGAGAAATGTGTTCAAATGAATATATTAGCATGCGTGTGAATGTATGCATTAGATGTGATTGCTTTAGTGTATGCATGAGTATATGCATGTGTATGCAAATGTTATGTGAATTATGTCTTTTATGTTTCTCAATGATTTCTTGTAACTTTACTTACATTCCTCATGTTTTTTGCAGTGTCAAGAAGCATTGAAGATTAATGAGCAATTGAAGAGCGAATGAAGTGCAGTGAACCTAATGTTTTTTGCAGAAACGGTGATGAGTTCAAGCTAATGAAGTAAAGTGAAGAGAAGCAGCAAGATTGAAGATTCATTTAAATCTTATTTTCCAATTAAAACCATTGCGAAGTGTCAAGGAGTGCTGATAAAGAAACAAGCATACAAGGTTTCACGATTTCAAACTTACTAAGTTGTATAGGGTTAGAAGATTATAGTAGCACTGAATATATGCCTTTGTATAGACTGAAATAGTTTGATATTGACATTCTTCATATTGTTTTTCTGCAACTTTATTGAGATCTTAATTTTTCATTCATATGTCAAAAGGAATAGGAACTACCAGTAGTTCTAAAAATGATTCTGATATTAAGCACAAATTAGAACACTTAATTATAGGAACATTGCTACCATCTCCAATTGAGAATTCATATAATAACGAAAATATAGAACCTGAAATTATTAAAGATAAAATAGTTAACGAGTCTTTACGCACGTTAGAATACGATCGTCTTGTTTCTCGACTGTTACCGTTATTTACTATAGTTTTGCCAGAACCGGAGGACAATGAAGACTTATTCCCACCTAAATTAGTTCGAAAACCGAGCTCAGATCAAATTGAAACTGAAGAAAATGACATGATTAAAGATCAAATTACCGGTGAGAACTTAGTTTCACCTTATCAAATAGAAGCTATAGAAAGATACAGGGCTGGCCATCCTTACGGTCCGTAGCTATTTAAACTATTTAAAGACCTTAGTTTCAGTCATAGAAATAGGTAATTTAAATTGTTTTGTCATTAGAACCCTTATTTCCTTAAGCCTGAGTCCGCTACAGACACCCTGCGTGTGCCGAACGATTTAGGCGGATGACTTGATCCACCATCCGAGCATCTCTCACGACCCGACACCGCCTAACCTGTTTCCACCATTTTCACTTGAGTTTGTTCGGTTACCTACTCTACAGGATCAGAGTTTTGCATGGCTTTCATTAGTGTATCACAAAATGCAAGAATTAAACTCAATAAATCCCCCAACAATAATTGAATCGTTGACTTATAGAATATTTGCTAGGGGTCTATACCATTTATACTTGTTTCCTCCTATTTCAGTTTACTTCCGTAGAATTCTTATCAATAGGCTTATCCGAACTGATAGGTAAGTCCGCAACAATATTTGTCACTTCTTCATGCCTATGTAGTGTATGGTGAACTTGCCTACTAGTACTAGGATTAGAAAATGTTAAGAGCACTTCTTTGGCCCATCTTGCAACTTGATTGTAAACTTTATGATGTGTAGTCACTTGAGGGATTACGGGGGATTCAATGACATTAGAAGCTTTCCCCGATCGAGTGACTATTGTTGCTACAAGTTCTTCAAAGGTAAGTGTGACCATATTAATCATTGGATCTTTCAACCTGATTCGCCATATAGGAGCTGCCAGTGAACGGAACCTACCAAAGTTTTGACTCTTCATATGTGGGTACTAGTGAAATTTTTTCTTCCTCTATCTTTACTATGTGGGAAAACTCCATCTCACCTTTTGCAAAAAGTTACCTTTGTAACACATTCTGCTCTTCTCCAAGCTGCTCTGTCGAAATGGAATCAAGGAGGCCCGATGTTAAAATTGAATCCTAGGGTCTTCCTTCTAGCCCCCTTTTAGATTCTTCCTTAACCCATCATCCTTTCGCTTCGTCCATTTGCAACTTCCTCGCTTCAAGGCTCCCCGTACCTCCAGCAATCGATGCAACAACAGATATGAGACCGTGGCCCATTCTACCAAATATCTTAATGATGCTGATATACCTGCACAAATTGGACTCTCACCTTCACATTCAATCATCCTTGACATCATCGTATTCTCAATTGCCTCTGTATCTAAGTATTTTGAAAAATGCTTACCCGATCATGTTGGCATACTTCCTCTCTAGACTTAATGCCAAATTTGGCGCTATCAACACAGTCCTATCCCCGACACGGCGCCAAATTTGGTGTCACTCTAGCACAATGGCAAGTACCAACATGAGGAGCTCCACCTCTTAAATGTCAATCTACGGAGACATGAGGACTAGTATGAGGACTATGAGCAAGTGATGGCATAAGTGCGTGAGTGAAAGCACACAAGCATGCACACACATACACACACACACACAAGGTAAGAGCAAAGAGTGGAACAATGGAAAGCTTCAATTACAAAAGAAATATATTACAAAGCCCAAAACTACAACAAGCTAACCCCTAAAATGAGCTCTCCAGCCCTTTTTATAGTTTTTTGAGTGGTTTTGGCCGTGTCCAGACCTAGTGTCCGGCCTAGTTGAAAATTAGGTTCCAAGGCTTATTTGGGGAGTCAAATGGAATCTAAAAATTATGAAAATTGGTAGCATGATACTTCTAATACTCCTTAAGCTCAAAGACTCCTCGGCTTGAACAAAATGGAGTTGTAAAAATGGACAATGGTATTTACAATGGTTTTTAGTGACAAAATTCACTATATTTATAGGGATTTCTTCTGAAAATTTGACATGTGCTTATTGGAGCTCCCTACATGCTCCCTCTTCTTGTGTGTCCACTTCATTGATGCACTGCATTGCTTGTGTGTGACCTTGATTGTCAACACATTAGCAGTATTGTTGCTCCGTCCTTCGGAATGTATTGCCTTTCTAACAATACATCGTTACTTAGCACCCCATCCCATTGTGAAAATACTCTATAGACAACAAATAAGTTTGAGGAATGGGGGGTATCGAATAATCTCCCATGCGGTCTATTTCCTAACACAATACAATCCTAGCACTCAATATACATTAGGGCAAAAAATGGCCCAAAAAGGGACATGTAAGGATTTCAATTAGTTATGCTTAATCTGGATTAAAGTTGTCAAATCCTTTAAGAAATTCCGTGTGAGTTCATTTAAAACGTATCTTATGAAAATTTTGAAGAGAGAGAAACTCGTATGATAATCATGAAAAGTTTGTGTGATATCTTACGCCTTGAAGTTTGTGCTCACCGGGCGCTGATCAAAATTCGAATTTTCCTCTTGTTCACGGACCTATATAATGTGTGCTGATGGCGTTTTGCACTTTTTTACTCTACTTTTCATAGCAGGCCTGTTTCTCTCTTTCACGTCATTTTAGACACTTGCCAGTCATTTTTCATAGCAGACCATGGAGAACGTTAACCCAAAGACTCTCACTGAGCTTTCAAATAATTGAAATCATTGTGAAAAGTTCCATATCAACATTGTAGTTAGTCAGGAGTATGCAACGACAAGAAAAGTATTCCGAAGGGCTCTTCATACTCCTGAAGTGGATGGATTGCGAAAGAAAGGCAAGAAACATATTGACATATGGACAAATGGATCTGTTTATCCAATTGATCCACAAACTCGAAGGTACCCCCTTTTTCATCATCTTCATGATCTAATTAGATTTGTGGGAGATGGTGAGGATGGTTTACGAGGCTATTGTTATTCAAAGAATTATGTACAATACATAAACTACTTACAAAGCACACTACATCAGAAGGATTTACATATGAAGGAGCTAGAAAACAAATTATCCACTTTATCTTCTCAGTTAGAGTCTTTTTAAAAAATGAAAGAAACTCCTATAGGTTTGAGAATGTGGTCAAAACGAGTAAGACCTTTTTTAGATTTGACTAAAAAATTTGGCCAGAAAAAGAAAAGAATGAAAATTGTTAGAGATCATGTGACAAATGTGCTAGGTTTCAATATGTCGAGCACTTTTGAGCGCGTACATTTTTGTAATGAAATTTTGAGTCAAAATGATGTTTTAAGACTATTGAAACTGAATGAAAATACATGCTTGAAACGCTTTGTTTTTTCAAAAACTCATGATAGAAATGAATCTGTTACTAGAACCATCTCAAATTCAGAAGATTTGTGATAGTGTCGGAATGAGTAGGAAAGGTTATAGAGCAATTTCAAAAGTTTGATGTGAATTTTTAAAATTTAACAAAGTTAGAAGTTTTGGATTGCCTAGACCCCATCATGTAAGAAAGTTTTGGCTCTTCTTGAATAAGAAGATCACGTCAGTATTTGGTGAATATAAACATATTCACGGTAACATGCCTTACGAAGTAGGAAAACAAAAGTTACATTTCACTTACAATGCATTTAACAACATATGGATAGATATTATAAAACTTCAAACATACATGGTTCAGTTCTATAATATAAAAGAACATGAATGTTCTGGTCTATTGAAATTTGTAATAACTTGATGAAGCTAAGCTTAAAAAACATCAAAAGATGGAGAGAATAAGTATTGCACTGATGAACAAATCTTTGGACTATAGCCTTGGGAAATTGGATACTCCATCTCTCAAGGTACAATCAGAAATGGATTTATGCTGGGTTGGTTGTGCTCAAGTTCCATCTGAGAGCCATAAAACACTTAAATGGTTATTCTCACAGACAAACATTCCAAATGTTATCCAAAAGCATCATGCAGGAGAATTGTTGAATGTCAAAGACTACGGGAACTTTCAAGTTGAGTGGCATTTGAGTGGAGACCTAAAGACGCTCAAATGCATGTTTGGTATAAGTGGGGGAGCAAATTCTAAGTACCCTTGCTTGTACTACATGCAAAGCCCAGGCACAAATGGATGGATTGCTAAATCTGAGGCTGAAGAGGCTCCTTCCAGACAAAATGTTATTCTTCATAACTACTCATCTTCTTCAATGATTTGGGATCCCATACTTCCAATAGCATTGACAAATGTACACATATGTACACTACATGCAGAGTTGATAATCATTGACAAGTTGGTCCATCTTCACTTGGATTATGTATATTCTATCAAGCCTACAACTCTTGCAGATGAGTGCATAAAAAAATGTGAATGTCTTCTTTCAGAAATGGGATTTCATGGTGGTGATGTTGATCTAAGAAAAGATCCAAAGCTTTCACAAAATACAGGTGATGTACTACAGGATGTCTCAATGGGAGGTGCAAAAGCAAGGAGATTCTTCAGCAACCATGATGACAAGCAACTAAATGCCATGTGGAATTGTTGGAAAAAATTTTGTGAGGTCACGACCAATGTAAAAAGAAAACTAGAAATAGCAAAAAAGAGAATGGAGGTGTGGGTCAAACTAGATAATCTTTTTAAGATCATGAGGCAGCAGGTAACATCAAAAAGTTATGTGACAGATTTCAGAAAGGCGACCATAGAGCTTATAGAAACCATCATAGAGGCATGGGGTGCCAAAGACATAACATACTACTTGGTGAGTTCCAAATATATTTTATTCAATTTATTTATTTTTTATTGAAATAAAGATCTAATGAGATTTTTCTGCTCTTCTAGCATATTCTTCTTGTGCATGGTGCATTCTTTGCAGAAAAAGAACCACTTGCCATGTGGAACACCCAAGGCATGGAAAAATCTCATTATCAAGCAAGGACAAGCTTCTTTAGGTGTACAAGGAAAGGAGGAGGAGTAACAAAGAGCAATGCCTTCAGAGATCTTTTTGATTGGTTCTTTAGAAGACAAATACAAAGGAACTCATGCCAAATATAATCAGAAGGATATGGGTATCACCAGACAAAATCATCATGTATCAATATCACAAAATGAAAAAGACTACATTTCAAACAGAGCTTTAATATTTGCAATGTCTTTTATTTCTTTGAGAAATAAAGATGTCATGTATGTACATTTCATGATGTATTAAGCTTTGAAAAGAAATATGTCTATTACCATTAGATGACTTTGACCAGAGAATCAATAACAATTACTTTTAGGCCATGGATCAATTACACCAAAAAATTTTGCAATGTCTTATATCACATTGGGCAATTTCTGTATATGTACATTTGTTGAGATATTGAATCTGAAAATATAGTCATTCCTTGAGTCAATTTCTCACTTAAAATGGAGATCTCGGACAAAATGTTTAATTTAAAAGAATATATTAAACAACATACCTTGACCTCATCTTCCTCCTCGATGAGCTCTTTTGAGTCAATACAAATTGTTCCTTTGTCCTCAGCAACATCCAAGAATGAATAGCCGCACCCAAACGAGTATATTCCAAGTTGCTTCTAATGCTCATCAAAATCTTCATCAGCAAGTCTTGGCTTCTCTGAGATAGCTTTCTCAAAGCATTTTGAAAGAGCTTGTGATGAATCTTTTAATTCTTCATTAGACAAATCCAAATCAAGACGCAAAAATTCTTCTTTTCTTTCTCCTTTCTTATTGATGAATCTCCTTGCAACTTCTTCTGACTCAGCTATAGCTGCAAGGCAGTAGTCCTCCCTTAGATTGAAAAGTTCTTGAATGTAAAATAGAGGTATAAACTCTTTTTAAGAGATAAAGTAAAAAGGTAGATTTGGGAGAAGTAGGGACTTCTCAGACACTTGAACTTCTTCAGTTGGCTCCCTTATTGCAATTTCTGCTTTAAAAGTGGCCACATCAAAATCTTTGACCTGCTCTTCTTCTGCTTGGAGATTGATCTCCTCAACAATCTCCATGACACCTTTCATAGTTTTTGAGTTTCCCTCAAGTGTTAGCTCTAATAAAGGCTCGTCTTCAACATGAACATTTTCCTCCTTTTCAACTGAGATATGATCAAGCCATATCAAGAAGGCAATGTTTAAAGGGAGCAAGCAACAGTCCTTTTCATGCTCTGGGCATAAATCAAGCTTCCCTGGCAAAGGGGATATCCTTTTGCATTTTCTTGTGATTCTAGCCCTATGTATTGGATCCTTCCCAAAGATGTGAGGATGGACATAGGTTTTCTGAGAAATAGAAAGGATCTTTCCATTGATCAACCCCAGGAAAATCTCCCACTCATCCTTAAGAAAACTTTTCGATTTCTCTAGGATCTTTTCAAAATCAATTTTGGGGTTGAATATCGTCAATGCATCAGGAAAATAATCTACAGTTAAACCCTCTTGAACCATGCAATCAAGAAGTTTCTCTGATGGAGAGACACTAAGGATCTCATTCATTCCCTCCATCTTAGTTGTAGTGTGTATGTCTATGAGGAGAACACAACCAATGCAATCGACTAAAGCGAGTCAACGTAGGTCAAACAAGGAAAATCGCTCGCGGCTGACCAGAATTGAGTGCCGAATTCATCGTGGTGGCGATAGCCTTAGTTGAGGAGAAGAATAGCAAAAGACAAGTCACCATCTCTGCTGCGATCGCGCAAGGGATTCGAACTCAGAATCTCCCGTTTGGGAAGCGCTGTTCTATCCACTAATCCACGCACGTTTGCATATCATGTTTTCAGAGCAACCCATATTATTCCGAGTCAGCACTGAAGAATCAAGGCGTCACAAAACTAAGGAGCCATCGTAAGTGCCCCGGGATTCGGTCCCAGCACCTGCCGATAGCCAAGCATCTCACATAAGTTTGCGACGCTGTTCGATGTGTTATTTTTAGAGAGAGCTTATTCTACAGCAAGATTCAAAGAGCAGAGGACTTCTACCCCCATCCTCTCCTTGCGGAGTCCTTTGTCTATCCACAAAGCTCACAGGCACTCACGGAGTATTATGCCAAGGGAGTTTATATTTGATACAGATGTTCGTGCGTCGTTAGAAGCAAAACAATGCGCCCAACTCAGAGAGGCGGGAGGTAGAGCTCGAACCCACAACCTGAATGACTCCAGTGTTGCGAGCTATCCAAGTCACAAAGGCAATAGCGTCCAGTGTCCGACGTCATTAAAAGTTGTCTTTTCTGTCGGAGCTCTCCATCAAGAGAGGCAAGATATGACAAAAGGCGAACTGGTCTGGTGGCACAGGGGATTCGAACCAATGATGTCTTGTTCACGGATAGTTTCCCCTATCCAAGCGGCCAAGACATACCGATTTTGGTCTAACAGATATAGTCGAACCAGAATTGATGATCTGCGCTTGGTACTACAAAAGCTTAGCCAAAAGAGTTCATTACTGGTCATCTCCTGCCACTGCCGCCATCAATAATCGAACCCGGAACCTGAAAGAGAAGATCATGGCTCAAGGAATCGATTCCTCGACTTTGAGGATTAGTCTGCAACGAATTCACCATTACAATAAAGGCGTTTGGTGATGTCCATTGGCTTTTCTTTGCATAGAAAGATTTTCTCTTCCAAAGGATCAAGGGAAGGATGTAGCTCTATGCGGAGCTAAGTATTTTCCAAATTATGTTTTCATTTTGATATTTGTTTGCTCGAATGCTTTCATTTAGCATGCATTAATTAGGACTAAAGGCATAGGCCAATTATGATTATCTCAACATGAAAGCTAATTAGAGAACTAAACGGTATTGAAATGATACAAAAGTATATAAAGTACTTTTTCAGTTTTAGGCATGCAATTGAAATTTCTATTTCCATTCATGCACAAAAAATGAAAAGATTATTTGTGCATAAAAGAATGTTTTATGCACATCAAGTTGGGAAAGGTAGTTAATTCTCCAATTTACACACTTGAATAATTACCTTTTGCAAGAATAACAAGCAGGTTGTTTTTGCATGGATGCTTGTTTGCATACCTAATAAGCTTGAGATTTGCTTAAGTTCATTACACTTGCATGTACTCACATGCATTTGCACCCAAGAATGGGCATTTGCATACATGAACATGTATTTTCATGCAATTAGATGCATGTGCATACGCATGAACTTTTGGTAAGTAGTTGAACATGTACTTTCATTTCTTTCTTTTTCTAACTTGACTTAGCTAGGTGGAAAAAATAGAAAATTACCTAGTTGCAAGGATCCTGACCATCATGCAACTAAGTATCTAGTCTATTTTTTCCCAAAAAGTGATACATAGGTACCACTTAGTAGGAGTCTTTTAGAGGAAAAGAAAGCATGTTGAAAGTAAGTATTCATTTTTTCTTGTCATTTAGAGGCCAAGAAAATAGAGCTACTTTCCAATGTGCATGCTCAGTCTAAGTTTGGGAAGAAACCTAGACATTCTTAGCAACTAACGATGATTTAGTTGATTTTGGATGTTCATGTTCATGCACCCAAGTAGGGAAGTTTCTGTTGAAACACAAACCAATTGAACTTGTAAGTTCAAAATTTTTTGGAAGGTTTAATACTTTAATATTCATCAAACATTGATGAAAATAAGTAGAAGTATTGAACTTCTAGAATCCTGGAGCTCGTGTTCATAGATGTTAGTTTCCAGAAATGCATCTCGAGGCATGATGCAAGATCTTCAATCAACGCGAAAACTTTTGAAGGAAACTTGCTTGATTCTATTTAAGCTAACTCAAGGCTTAAAAAAGAAATCAAGACAAATATTAATTGATCTTTAGGAATCAAGTAATTTCCTAAAGTCGTGACAATTAATGAAATGATTCAAATTATTTTCATTTTTGAAACAGATATATCTTAGGAAATCACGATATTTCCTAAAGACAATTTAGGAAACAAGTTCTTTCCTAAAAGATTAGCTTCAAGTGGTAAGGCCTTGAAGAGACCCAAGCAAAGTAGTCTTTGGAAATTAAGCTATGTCCTAAAGAGAAGCTAATGAAAGAGTCCAATTAACTATTTCATTAGTTAAATGAGAATGTCTTTTGGACAAGCAGCCTTAAGCCTTGGTCTTATCCAAAATTCTAGAATTCCTTTTGAAGATCGTTCCAGTAAACGAAAAGATTCCAAGATGAATCATTTGCTTCAAGTTATAGCTTAGTATTACTTGATTCCTTGGTAGGAATCAAAAAGTTCTTGAAAGAAAAATCTCCCCAGATATGAGACTAGCATCTTTCAAGAGAAGTTTTACAGCAAGTAGTTCCCAGTAAATCCCTAACCACCAATTTTGGTATTTAAGTCCAAATAGTGATATAACCTTAAGGTATATCATGGTATATCATAGTTCTTAGCTTTGGAATCTGAAAAGCATTAGAAAATGCTTGGACTTAAGTTGAGGGAAAGATCTCTAAAATCCTGCAGGTAAGCAAAGAAGCTTAAGATAGTTTAAGAGATCTTAAAGATAAAGACTAAGTCTTTATTTTGTCGCAAGTATCAACCAGACTTGATCAAACTTGGCCATGATTGTCCAAGAATGTGTGATTAGAACTACTCTGTAGATTGCCCAAGTATTGGCAGTAAAAATTCCGTTAGGAATTATTCACTCAAGTTCCATTTATCGAATGGAAAAAAATGTGTGAAAAAGAGTAAGTTGTTCCAAGTATGAATAGAGTGAACGAATTCCAAAATTGTAGTCTGCAATCGTGAAGACGGTACTTAAGTCTGTGGAAGGTAAAACATAAGTGTTTTCCTATTCTTAAAGGGATTTCGGTACAAATTCAAAAAAAAAGCATGAGCGGATGCTTAGACTAAGGTAGTAGAGAGATTCTTGTAAAAGTCCCGGCCGGGATAGGTACCTAAAAGCATCACTATAGAAAGGAATCTAAAGACAAGAAGTCAAAAGCTCTTGTCGCTACAAAATTGGTCAAGAATAGCCAATTAAACTTGAATTTGAGAAATTCAAGAACTTGGAATTCTGATTGGTTTTTATTTTAAAATCCTAGCAAAAAGGATTGGAGATATTCTATTAAAGGTTTTCAAGTTCCCAAGGTTAAGCACAAGATCGTGAAACGATCATGTCAAGGGATTAAAACCTAGAATATCAAGGTAGAGATAGTGTCTAAAACTGCGAAATTCTTGTCAAGAATTAAAGCTAGAAGGTTCTCTATCAAGAGATGTTGTAGACTTTAGGATAAAATTCACTCACACGTCAATGTGATTATATAATAGGGTGGTATGGGACACCAGATTTTATACTCAGATTGATGTAGGAAAGATGGTATGGGACATCGGACCATGAGATGATGATTATCTTTTAGTCTTCATTTGGATCTTGAAGTTAGGTTTGATCTTCAAGGGAATTAAAACTTCATAGAAGGAGTTTAAATTCAAGAAGAATTTCAAGATACCTCAAGACGACTTCAAGATCAAGGAAACTGAAGATATGAAGTAACTAACTTCCAAGATCTTCTTAAAACACTTCAAGCTTAAGTGTTATTGATCAAAAATATTTGATAAATTTCTGAAAGAAGTTGAACTTTGACTTTGAGTTGATCTTTTCAACCAAGGATTTGATTGACTAAGTCAAGCACCAAGTTTCTAGTGTAACTTGGTAAATTCACTCTTTTGACTCAAAGAAATGCACAAGAATTGCATTCACGAATAGAAGTCAAAAAGATTGCTGATGAGGTTATACTAGATAGCTCACTTGTGCAGACCGTTATGAATGGTCTTCTTGATTCATATCAGAGTTTTGCTTCTACTCTTCGGTTGATGATGAAAGGCAATCCGAATGCCTTATTATTTGACGAGTTAGTCTCAGTTCTGTTGCAGGAAGATCAGTCCAAGCAGAACAGGTCCATTATGCGAGTTCTAGATCAAACTTTCCTGGCTAGTCAGAAGGGAAAAGGAAAATGGAGCTCTTCAACTAGTAAGCAGAAAGCTGCTAATTCTGCATATTCAAAGAAGGAAGATAAAGATGAGAAGAAATAAAAAAAGTAGAAATTGTCTTGTAAGTACTGTAAAGGGAATGATCATATCATAAAGAACTGTCCAAAACTGGCTGCTAAAGAGGCACAGAAGAAAGAGGCTGGAATGGTTGTTGTAGAGGCCTCTACACCAAAAACAGAGTCTGCAAATCTTGTGGAGGAAGAAGAATGGGCGTTTACTACTGTCTGCAGTTTTGACCCATCTTCTCATGAGCAGTGCATGTCTGCAGTAGACTCAGATGTTTGGTATTTTGACAGTGGGGCAACCAAACATATTACCTCGCAGCACAGTTTCTTCTCTTCGCTCGAGCGTGCCCCTACAGGGAATACTGTTACATGTGCCAACAACTCCCCTTATCGTGTTATGGGAGTTGGTAAGATCATTTTGACTATTGCTGATGGTAGTTCTTTCACTTTGTCAGATGCTTTATTTGTGCCAGGGATCAAAAAGAACCTGTTATCAGTTTCTGCATTAGCCAAGATTGGCTTGGTTGTGAAATTTGTTGATGACAGGTGTACAATTCATGATCTGTCAAATGGCGATGTGATTATTGCTTCTGGCATTTTATGTCGTGGGCTGTATAAGCTCATAGACTATGAAAGATCTGAAAATGATTTGGCATGTGCAGTAAATGATTCTCAGGCTATGTCAGATGCAAAGCTTTGGCATGCACACTTTGTTCATCTGAATTTCGCTAGTTTGCTACGGCTGCAGAAATCTGAAATGGTGTCCTCTTTGCCCAAACTTGAGGCACCTGGAAAACATGTTTGTGTAGGCTGTATTTTGGGCAAAATGCAGCGTTCTTCCTTTCCAAAAGATAGTTCAGTTCGGGCTACACAGAAATTGTAGCTTGTACATAGTGATGTCTGTGGTCCTATGCAGACACCCTCTTTCGGAAATTACCTTTACTTCATGACTTTCATTGATGATTTTTCCAAGCATGCATGGGTATATCCACTCAAAGAAAAGTCTGAAGTGTTCATGTGCTTCAAACACTTTTTGGTTTTGGCTGAAAATCTGTCAGCATGTAAAATGGGCACCCTCCGTTTTGATCGAGGGGGGGAATATATGTCTTCTAATTTTAATGCATTTCTGGCTGAACATGGGATAAAACACCAGTGTACAGTGCCGTATACACCTCAACAGAATGGAGTTGCTGAATGGAAGAACATAACGAAATATATTGACACATTATTGCAGCATTTTGGCCTTGAAGACTGTAAGCCTATTGCCACTCCTATGGAGACAGGTTTACGATTGAGTCTTCATGATGCTGGAGATGCATTTGATGTTGTTCTCTATCAGCAGGCTGTTGGATGCTTAATTTACTTATGCATTACTCGGCCAGATATTCAGTTTGCTATCTCACATATGAGCAGGTTTATGCATTGCCCAGGAGTGAAGCATTGGCAGGCGGTTAAGCGCATCTTTCGCTACTTGAGTGGTACTCGGCTACTTGGGTTGTTTTATCCCAAGGGGGGATCACTACCGCCAGATTTGCATGCTTTTTTTTACTCTGATTGGGTTGGTTGCTATGACACTCGTGTGTCCACTAGTGGCTTTTGCTCATGCTTGGTAGCTCATGTATATCTTGGTTGAGCAAGAATCAGCCTACTGTGGCCACTTCCAGTTGTGAGGCTGAGTATAGGGCAGCTTTCACAGCGACTGTTGAGTGTGTATGGCTCAGACGCCTTATGGCTGATTTGGGTGTTGGTCAGTCTTCTGCCACCACCATCTTCACTGACAGTCAGAGCGCATTGGCAGTTGCGAGGAACCTTGTGTTCCATGCTTGCACTAAGCACATTGAGGTGCATTACCACTATGTCAGGGCGAGGTTCTCTGTTGGGGAGATCAGCTTGACATATGTGCCCACGCAGGAGAACATTGCAGACCTTTTCACGAAGGCTCTGCCTAGGGAGAAGTTTGAAGCTTTCTGCAAAGCTTTGGGCTTACTTCCTTTTGTGGAGTGATTTCCACATAGCTTGGCACTTCCTTATACATGAGTGCCAGCTCCTTGTTCATCGCATCACTCCCAGGGAGGATTTGTTGATATATTTAGGTAGTGATGTGTGTGAACACACTAGGACCACCGGGGCACTTTTTTCCCTCTTTAAGAGGTTTTTTTCCCCCAGATTGTATATATGCCTATTGCCCTAATGGGCTACTTATCTGTGTACATTCTCTAGTAATACATTCAGTATTGTGTGTTTGTGCTCCAAGCTTCTTCTTCTTCCTTGTGTTTTTCGCGTGCTTTCGTAGACGTCTAACTCCAACATATATGACGTGGACCAATCGTGGCATGCCACATGGCACCAATGGTCAACTCAGTTTTGGGACCTATTTAAGCTTCCCTATTCATTTCTTTCAATTTTTTTTGTCAACACTTTCCAAGCATCGAGGCTCCATCGCCACCAAGTTTTTAAGCTCCGTCTTCACAATTTTCTATAGAGAGCACTCTCTGTGGTAGCTAATTTGGACACGATCGATCCAAGCGATCACGGTACATCCGAGATTTTTGGATGACCCTAATCGCTTGGATCGATCATGTTTCTTAAATGGCAGTGAGTCCTTATCATAGCTTGCAAATTTTGGTTTTCTTAGTGATGCTTGAGTATTATGCATTGTTACCTATATTGTAAGTTGTATTTATTGAAATTTGATGATGAATTCAAGGACGATCGATGCAAGCGATTAGGGACATCTGGGCATTTACGGATGACTCTTATCGCTTGGATCGGTCGTGTCTCTGATAGTTGAAAGAGTCATTGATCATAGCTTTCAAATTATGTTTTTCTTAGTGATAGTTGAGTATTTTGCATTGTAAGATATATTTGATTGATATTTGATGATGAGTTCAAGGACAACCGATGAAAGCGATCAGGGACATCCGGGCATTTTCGGATGACTCCTATTGCTTGGATCGGTCGTGTCTCTAATAGTGGAAAGAGTCATTGATCATAGCTTTTTGAGAGAAAATTTCCAATTTTCCTAATTCCTTGCCTTAAGACTGTCATTTTGTGCAGAGTATGGCTAGGACCAAAAAGATAGCACGGAAGTTGTACCCTGGGGGTCAGGACCAAAATGCCTAGGGGCAAAATGTCCAGGAGCAAAATCCCCAGAAGTTTGAAGCCAATGTACCAGACAAGCCTTAAAAAAAAGGGTCAAGTACCATGTAAAGTCCTTGAGGGAAATTAGAAGAGCTCAAAAGTCTGTGGGATTGTTGATCCCTAGACTTCCATTTATGAGATTTGTCAAGTAGATCTCAGCCAACCTCTGTTCTTTGATGAAGACCTCATCCTTTGTCAATGTGAGGTGGAAAACTCAAGCACTGTTATGCCTGCAAGAAGCTGCAGAGGACTTTGCTATTGATTTTATGAATGATGCCTATTTATGTGCTGCTCATTCTCATAGGATAACACTAATGGCAAAGGATTATGTTATTGTTTCAAGAATAAGATATAAAATTGATAAATCTCTGGTTCCTATTGATCACCATGATAAAAAATTCTTCAATATTTTAAATATACCTCCAGCTCGAGCACCCAAAACAACAGCTGTCATTGAAGAGATCAACCCTCAGGTCACTCATGATCATGAAACTAGAACTGCTGCAAATAGTGAGGAGGAGAGGAAAAAGAAGGGATTATTTATAGAGGAAAATGTCATCTTAACCCAGATTCAAAAGTTACAGAAAGCAAATAAAGAGCTCCTTAAGAAAGGAGATGGGCAGATAATAGTTAATGTTGCAATGACATGGCAAAAAGATTGGTTTCTTGACATTAGACTTCAAGACAACAAAATGTTGAGGGAGCTTTATGTTGAAATATCAGATAGTGTGGTCAACATTTCACTCAGGTATATCTAGAGGCCTTAAAGTTCTCTTGTTTTGCTTAATTTTCTAAATCCTTAACTGAATTTGTATTTCTTGATTTGTAGGGTTCTTCTTCAACAATGTGAAGAAGTGGTTCAAAGAAAAGTATTTATCTTAGATCCTTTGGTGACACAGTTTTTTTTGCATAAACATGGAGATGCCAAGTCCTTTCTATAGGATTTTACAGAAGAGGTAGAATGTGTTATCTACCCATATATTGAAAAGTAAGTATTCATCTTAATTTTGGAAAGATATTTGTTTCATTTAAGAAAGTATATTTACATGCAACTCATTGACAGGGGCCATTGGAGTTTGATTATTGTTGACTTCAATGCATATCAATCTCTTTTCCTCAATTCTCTTCAATCACAACATGGGAATTGCAAAGTGTAAGTTGCTATACATTTTGTTGTTCTCTATTTTAGACCCATGCCATCCATTCTGATTTTTAGTTTACAATGCAGTGCTGCAAAGCTTCTCAAGGTGCATATTGATCAGAATTTTCTTGGAATTGCTAAATTAAATGAACAAAAGCAATTTGGATACATACAAATTCATGTGCCATTGCAGAGAGACTCAACATCATGTGGCTGGAGAGTGGTTGAAAATGCTGTAAGATTCTTGGAAAGAAGGTTTTACAGTCCTAAATTGAATTTATCAGACTACCCAGATGCATGGATCATCTTGATCAGAGAGAAAGCAATAAATGCCATCATGAAACATGCAATCTGCCCCCATGATCGAGACTCACCTCCATCCCCTCCACCTGATAAAAAAAGTCTGAAGATAAAAAGAAAGGGCTTCCTCTTCACTCACCATTAAAGCATGGGACCAACAAAAAGAGTAAAGATGAAAGCTCCAAAAAGGGACAGAAGCAACAGAGAAAACAGGGCTCCAAAAAGGATAGAAAGGGTTGAATCATTTTTGAGTCTTAGATTGAAATCTATTGTAAAACCAACATAGGTTGGAAGATTTATTTATGTACAAATTGTATGTACTTATGCCAATCTTCATCTGGAAGATGGTCATTGTAACCATATTTATTTGCCTTTACAATATTTATATGCCTTGAGAAATATACAGTTGTATTGAACCTCTTGAGAGTTAAACAAAAGTTCATTGCATGGTCCAATTAAATTTGTTCGTGTCACAAATATGACTGCATTGTGGGTTTCTTATTTCATTCCTATTGGAAAGTTTAAATTGGAGAAGATACATAAGGATATAAAGAATTAAGAGGACACGACCGATACAAGCGATACGGGGAATCAGAGAATTTTTTATTGCCCCTATCGCTTGCATCGGTCGTATTATCCATTTCATCGCTATTGCTAGTTGTTTTTATACTCATGAGCCAAATCTTTACGCAAGGTCACTTGTTGAAGTCTCTCGCGGTAGTTTTCTAGCACGACCTATCTAAGCGATAAGGGCCATCCAAAAAGTTCAGATTGCACTAGTTGCTTGCATCGGTCGTCTTCTCTTATCTCGTCTCCTTTGTTTTATGCCTTAAGTCATGCTCTTCTAATTTTAAAATACCAAACCTTGGATTGGAATTTGCACCAGGTTCTTCACCCTCTCTTATATTACTTGTTATGTGTACCATGATATTTTCTCTTGCATAACTTGAGGACAGAAAAGTTGGATAGAATCACTACAACAGATTGATGGTATATCGAGGTTTTTACCGAGGGAAATGAATGCGGCTTTATTTTCCGCGACACCGGTGTAAAGGTCGGTATGTGCGTCGGTACCAAAACGCCAGTATAAGCGTCGGTATAAGCATCGGTATAAGCATCCGTATAAGCGTCGGTATAAGCGGCGGTATATGCATCGGTAATACCAGTGCCCATATCGAGGCTTCTGCTGGACGTACCGTCGCATATACCGTCAGCTGTTGGGTGTACCGACGCTTATTCCGATGACATTACTGTGAGTACCATCGCGTATACTGACGACTATACTGGAAAATTTTTTTGGGCAGAGTGTGTTGTCTTTTGTAAAAGCAACATTACCATGATGTTGCTTAACAAAAGAAAATACACTCTGCCCAAAAAAAAAACCGAGTACATGTGATGTGTACTCTAATGTCAACTGAAATATGATTTCATGAAACAGAGTATTATTGGACACAAAAGAGATAATCAGAATGAACCATGAACCATGTACAAAAGAAGTTATATAACTCAATAATGAAGCATGTACAAGAGTGTGGAAAACCACTGTCATATATGACACTTTTACAAAATGTGGCAAAGCAATGCATTGCCATATGAAAATCAAATACAAAATTTTGGTGTTCCACTGCCATACACATGCAAAGAACATTCCATATCAACAGTCCTGCAACAAACAACATTAATGGAATGAGATAAATTCACATGAAAATTACAAATAAGTAAAAACCAAGTTTATAAATTAATTACCTCATCGCAAATGCTCCCATAAAATGACTGCACCGCGTCCCTCCAAGTCCTCCAATAGTGCAATCAACCCATGACGATATCCGTAAGACTCCTCCGTTCGTGTTGGAGGACGACCCATTGCCAGCTCCTGAAACAAATATACAAAAGATTAGAGGAACATACATGAGAAATTTAACACAAATAAATTCAATAAATGAAATGGTACTTACAAACTCATGACGCATCGTTTCATATCCACCACTGCCCAAATGTGACGGGCCAACCGTATCTAAACGTGTGGCTACGACATCTCACTGCTGGCGATATCGGTCAAGAGTCCACTACTGCTCGTCACAAATCACGTCCCACTCCTCAGCATCTAACAACACAGTCTTTGGTAAGCCTGCTCTGAAAGCATCACGAGCTTCGGATCGTCGATGGGACATAACCTCACGTGCGGTGTGTAGAATCCACTCTGAACTGACAAGAGACTGTACATCGGCTAGTCGGAGCCCCTGATAAATCGTCTGTGTGATATAATTCTTCCGATCTTTATCCTGCTCACTCCATTTCAGCATGATAGAGTGTCCAAGCTGGATGGAGCAAAGCTGTCGTATGCGTGCATGCATTGCTTTGCCAGCCGCATCCATCACCGGAGCTCCATCTCGGATACTATACACCTTGGAGTCATCATGGTCATGAGCACCCCAAGGTGTACGTGGTGTACTGCGTGGTGTATCTACATCTTAGGTACTCGTCCTAGGAGAAGAAGCGGGTTAATTGAGTTATATGTATGCCTAAACCCTAAAACCCTAATTTTAAAAATCGAGAACTAAATTATGTATATTCCTATACACATGTGTATATACATGTATATATGTATTATATGTGTATGTGTATGTGTGTATATATGTTATGTAGGTGTTAAAACCGTAAAACCCTAATCAAAATGACCTAGACCTAAAACATGTATATATATGTATGCATGTGTATATATATGTGTATATGTATATCTATATTTTATCATATTTTATTATCTATATAATTATCCTACTTTATATATATATATATATATATATTATTTATATATTTAGATTTTTTCTAAATTAATCCTATTTTTATATATTTTATTATATATATTTAATTAAATTATTTAAAACACTAGTTCTTTTTATATTTATTTATCTATATAATTATCCTATTTTATATATATATTTATTTATATATTCAGATTTTTTCTTAATTAATCCTATTTTTATATATTTTATTATATATATTTAATTAAATTATTTAAAACACTAATTCTTTTTATATTTATTTATCTATATAATTATCCTATTTTATATATATATTTATTTATATATTCAGATTTTTTTCTTACTTAATCCTGTTTTTATATATTTAATTAAATTATTTAAAACACTAGTTCTTTTTATATTTACTTATGTATATAATTATCTTATTATATATATATATATTTATTTATATATTCAGATTTTTTCCTTACGTAATCTTAATTTTATATATTTAATTATATATATTTAATTAAACCCCTAATCTTAAATATCTAGACCTAAAATATGTATATTTTTGTATGCATGTGTATCTATATGTATATATGTATTATATGTGTATGTGTATGTGTGTATATATGTTATGTAGGTGCTAAAACCCTAAAACCCTAATCTTAAAGATTTAGACCTAAAATATGTATATTTTTGTATGCATGTGTATCTACATGTATGTATGTATTATATGTATATGTGTGTTTGTGTATATATGTTATGTAGGTATTAAAACCCTAAAGCCCTAATCAGAAAGACTTAGACTTAAATATGAAATACTAAAACCTAAATACTTAGACACCTATAAAAATCTAAACCCGTAATTCTAAAACCCTAATCATATTTTATATATATATTTATTTATATATTCAGATTTTTTTCTTATTTTTCTCTATATTTTTTCTTAATATAAATATAATTGAGTTATATGTATGCCTAAACCCTAAAACCCTAATCTTAAATATCTAGACCTAAAATATGTATATTTTTGTATGCATGTGTATCTACATGTATATATGTATTATATGTGTATGTGTATGTGTGTATATATGTTATGTAGGTGTTAAAACCCTAAAACCCTAATCTTAAAGATTTAGACCTAAAATATGTATATTTTTGTATGCATGTGTATCTACATGTATGTATGTATTATATGTATATGTGTGTTTGTGTATATATGTTATGTAGGTATTAAAACCCTAAAACCCTAATCAGAAAGACTTAGAATTAAATTTGAAATACTAAAACCTAAATACTTAAACACCTATAAAAATCTAAACCTGTAATCCTAAAACCCTAATCATATTTTTTTTATATATTTATTTATATATTCAGATTTGTTTTCTTATTTTTCTCTATATTTTTTCTTAATATAAATATAATTGAGTTATATGTATGCCTAAACCCTAAAACCCTAATCTTAAATATCTAGACCTAAAATATGTAAATTTTTGTATGCATGTGTATCTACATGTATATATGTATTATATGTATATGTGTATGTATGTAAATAGCCTAAAAACCCTAATCCTATTTTTATATATTTGATGTAAAAAAAAACTTCAAAATAAAAAATTTATATATTTAGTTATATATATTTTATTAAAACAATAGCATGTGTGTATATGTGTGTGTATATGTGTGCATGTATGCATGTGTGTATATATATGTGTGTATGTATGCATGTGTACATGTGTGTGTATATGTATGCATGTGTGTACATGTGTGTGTGTGTATATGTGTGTATGTATGCATGTGTGTATATATGTGTGTGTATGTATGCATGTGTGTACATGTGTGTGTATGTGTATGTGTGTGTGTGTGTATGTGTATGTGTGTGTATGTATGCATGCATTTGTGTGTATGTATGTGTGTATGTATATGTGTATACATGTGTGTATTTATATATGTGTGTGTATGTATGCATGTGTGTACATGTGTGTGTATGTGTATGTGTGTGTATGTATGCATGCATTTGTGTGTATGTATGTATGTGTGTATGTATGTGTGTATGTATGTGTGTATGCATGTGTGTGTGTATGTATGTGTGTATGTATGTGTGTATGCATGTGTGTGTGTATGTATGCATGTGTGTATATGTGTGTATGTATGCATGCATGTGTGTATATGTGTGTATATATGTGTGTGTGTATGTATGTGTGTATATATGTGTGTGTATGTGTATATATGCATATGTGTATATATATATGTGTGTATGTATGTGTGTATGTATGTGTGTATGTATGTGTGTATGCATGTGTGTAAATTTGTATGTATGTGTATGCATGCATGCGTGTATATGTGTGTGTATTTAAGCATGCATGTGTGTATAGGTGTGTGTATGTAAGCATGCATGTGTGTACATGTATGTGTGTATGTATGCATGTGTAAATGTGTGTGTGTGTGTATGTATGCTCTACTTTCCTATCTCTATCTTCCTTTCTTTCATTATTCTTTATCTCTCACTCTCTCTCTCTCATCTCTCTCTCTCTTTCTCTCTCTCCTTCTCTGTCTATCAATAGAGAATAAAACAATCACTTACAAGTATGTCCCTATTTTGGATCGTTGTCTTCAAAGCGTAATGTATGTCACCTATTGTCCAATTCCAAACAATTGACGCCAAAGAACTTTTGCAAAATCAAAGAAAAGAGAAATTATAAAACCTAAAGCATAGAGAAACACAAATGCTAACAGTACGCACAACACTTACCAAGATGTGAGATCTAAGCCGAGTGTGTGTGTGTGTGTATAGAGAGAGAGATCTGTGTGTGTGTGTGTGCACAATACAATGCAGGTCACAATTCGGTTCGCGCGCGCAAGTTCGACAGAAGACCAACAGTACTCAAACACGTGCAAAAATGTGAACTTTTGCTCTCGGGTTCGTGGTATGTTTAGAACTCGCTCTCGGTATATCCGTCGGTATATACGTCGGTATGCGCGTCAATAACTTCCAGTAAATTACCGATGCTTATACCAATGGATATACCGATGCATATACTAACGCATATACCAACGGTGGGGGGAAACACCGACGATCTGTTTAAAACGGTCATACTGACGGTCACTTGACCGTCGGTATCTCTAAGTGACATTTTCCAACGCCCATACCGATGCCGAGTGTGACCATCGATATATGCAGCATCGGTATGCTCCTCATATGTTGTAGTGAATATCAAATTATTTAATTGAGACTCATGTGCACCTTTGATAGACTATAATAATTAAATTGAAATTAGATATTGAATTCAAGATCTCTTGTTCATCTAGAATTAACTTATGCAAGTTCCTGTATAATTATTTCTTAGTTGGAACCTCATCGGAATGTTAAGATTAAACAAAAAAATGCCAATATGAGTTTAGATGAAGGGGAATAATTGAAGTCATCAATTCACTCCTGCAAATAAAAATCAATGGAAATATGAAATAAAGGACCTAAAAAATATCTAAGAATGTCTTGGTTTATATTCTTATCATTGTACAATAAGAACCTCATCAAAATCTTGTAAGTAAATTAAAAAGTGCAAATATGAATATAGACATTTAAAATTCATAATTTAACACACACTTTTTGTCACCATCCTGCAAAGAAAATTCAATAGAAGTATCACTAGAAGCTTCTATTAGAGGAAGATACATTATGTAAGAATGTCAGGGTTAACTTGTTACAATCTTAAAGGTTGGAACTTAATCACCCTTGGTGGTAGGCCACTTATGCAAGATAATGATTTCTCTTATCTAATGTTAACTATTGCATCATCAATTGAGAATCTACACTGAGATGATACCTCATCAAGGTATTCTAGGAGCTCCCTTACATTTCTGAGATTCCAATTTGCAGTGACAATTATTTTCCTTGATTGCAAATCTAGATGAATCTATACTTCTAACTCAAATTCTGGACAGCTCTCCTCTGAGTCCAAGGCTATCCAAAGTCCAAGCTTTTTTTTCCACCTTCTATAGTCATATCCTAGAACCAAAGATTGTCGACATATCTGATATGAGATTGAAAGAGAATTGGGACTAACTTTACATAAAATAATGTCACAAATCTTTTGAACTTCTTTGCTATCCCATTCCCTACCTAAAACATCATCAATCTCTGAAATAGAGACTCTCCTATTCAACCACATTGTTTTTTTTTCTGTAATAACATGTTTTTAAAGCATGCTACAAAGACATGAATAGGCAAAAACCATTGAATCTTTATCCTTCTCGAAATTCAGCCTACTGAAATTGCCTTTTGGATGTCAAATTTAATTTTGCATAGAAAACTTGAAACTGTTGAATGATCAGGAGCATCCCAATCTCATGAAGAGATGCAAGGACTAGGTACATGTACAAGATTTCCATAAGAACTCCTCCCTGATGGCACTTGGTAATCTGCATAATGGACAAATAACTCTATGCTATTGAAAATTTGAACAGATTTATCTGCATACATGAGTTCTGCATATTCCTTATGAAGAACTCTAAATGATCCTGTTAAACATTCAATAGGTTGCCATTCCACAATATTGGAAGGAAAGATATCTGTAGTAAAAAAACATATGTTTTATTATACAAAAACAACTGGAATGATAGAAGATCATTGTCAAACTTCACTTACAGTACGAAGGGAATTGCAGATGATTTTCTAGAACAAGATCCTTAGCGGTGTACACATGTTGTACTCGTGCAAACCAACTGCATCTCTTCAATTTGAAACTAAGAATACGTCCCTTCCAGTGGTTTCTTGTGTTGTCTCTTTTGGCACGCTTGACTTTATGGGCACGTCTGCAGCTAGGAAGCATAGTTATCCATTCATTTACTTTCACAGAAAGAGGTTTCCACAAAGAATCATCTCTTCTGTTGTAAACCTCACATGGGGTTACACGATTGGAAGGACGACGAGAAGAAGAAGCCATTTGAACTTAGAAGAAGAAGAATGTTCAAATCGAGAAACCGACGTTCATAAATTTTGGTAGTATTTATAGACAAAAGGCTTTGTACACGTGGAAACTTTTGACTTGATGTAAAACCTATCGCTGAATGATCATGAAATTTTGTGAACCCAAAAATATTTCGTATCTTCAAAAATCAATTCCTTCTTGGAAATTCAAGAATATGCTCTGTGTAGTGTGCCAAAGTATCTTTTTTTGCATCAAACTGAAAAATTGTACACTCAATACGAGATTGTTCATCACTTTAGCGGCGCTTTTAGAGAAAATTGTATTAAAAAAAGAAATTCTTCATACGATTAAAAGAGGCAGCAATGTTAAATTCTTGTACACGTGGAAAGACTCTATTTGTCAATTTCCTTAATCTCTCATTAGCAAACAGCCCCTTTTCGGCCGTTTTTCGCCCTAATGAGTATAATCCAACATAAAAATAGACTATGGACTTAACATACAATACACCATAAAGGCATCAAACAAATTCTGTATTATGATCGGAGACAATACAATGTTTTGTATACAATGTTCAGTTATCTCTTTGGATTGCTCTCTACTGTCACTCTATGTAAGATGCCACATTGATTTTCCACCCGAAAAAAAAAAGATGTGTAGGTAATAATGAAAGTTTATGTTTAGGGTATTCTGATCATGTCTGCAAAATTTTGTAGCAGTAAGTTTTTATATTCTCTCTCTATAAAGTTGTCGCATGAAATTTGTATGTTAATTTTGAGCATGAAGATGAAGGAATCTGAAAAAGTGTTGTATGAGAGAAAGGTAGAGTACTCTTAGTAGAAAAACTTTACGTGATTGAATTTTTTGTAGTTCCTATGTTTTATGTCTCATTTGGTTCAATGAAGATAGGTTAATGAAGAGATTTTTCATGTTTTTTCATCTCTCTCTATAATTTTTTATTTTGTAGGGCTCAAAAGTGATATCTGGAAGCCGATTTGGACCTAAGGCATCTCTAACACTATTGTATACATTTAAGAATTGAATATTTTTGTCTCTCACAAGCTTCAGCTGATTCCTTACCGTTTTTGCATTACAGGGCTTGGAAAAGTGCCGTTTTCCAACACTTAAAAAAAAAAAATAATAATAATAAAGAGAAGCCTTCATTCATTCATCTTATTCATGTTCGCATATGGGTTATTTTTGGGTGATTGATGTGTGTGTGAGTGCGTTGCAGGGATCACCTCTATTTCTGCAGGTACAATTCTTGAGGTGGACATGAAAGTAGATGCATGGGTGGTCTGGAAGTCTTGCATGAGACATGCAAAAAGACGCTATCTTGGAGCATGCAGATTCTAAGAGTGCGGGTCTACGAAGGCGTGATTGGTCATGCGCTAGCGAAAGGTGGAGATCCAAAAAGACGAAGACTGAGAGATAGAAAAGGACGATGGTCGTACAGTTATCACGATCGTTTTTCGGCTTCTAAATTGCGATTGAGATTGGGATTGAGATTGAGATTGAGATTGAGATTGTGATTGTGATTGAGATTGGGATTGAGATTGTGATTGTTATTGAGATTGGGATTGAGATCAACTCGGGGGTGGTCGGGTGGATGAGGCTTCACATTGAAGCTATCTGATAGATTTTGTAATGCAGATCAAAACTACTTGTAAATCTGCAGAGATAATAAAATTCTCTCTCTTCTTGTTCTGCGTATACTCAGTCTTCCTCCTTTATGTCTTGTAGTGCCGAGGACTATTATTCTGTGTCGGATTGTGCTTCAAGATTAGAAGACTTTTTACAAGTGGTATCAGAGTAGATTTGGATTCAGGGACAAGATGCAGGCTTTGAAGAAGAGGATAGAAGAACACGAGGAGCTTATTCGTAGATTGAATGCAGAATTACATAAAGAAATATCCAACAAACAAAAAGAGGGTACTGCAAATGCTTTCATGGACCTCAACGATGAAGGTGGTAATGGTGCGGGCACATCGAGCACACGTAGAGCTAGACGGCAACATGAACCCAAAGAGGATGATGATGCAGGTGAATCTACGGAAAAATAGAGAGGATCTCAAAGCATGGATTGAGGAACTTGAAGATTTCTTTGACCTGCGCATATTTAGTGAGGAATCAAAAGCAAAGGTGGAAATTCTGCATCTACAAGGAGTCACAAAATTGTGGTGGAAATCATACATACAGACAAGAACACGTGAAGGTCCGATCCTCTGGAAAGATTTTTGAGAGCAAGCAGAGAATCGTTATTGTTCTCTGCATTATCAGATGGAAACGAAAATGGAATTCTACTCTTTCGAGCAGTATGAGGATGAAACTTGTCTGTTGAAGAATATAAGGAGAAACTTTTGTGTTTACATAAGTATGCACTAGAAGTTTCTAGAGATGCATTGAAAAGAAAGTTTATTGAGGGTTTGCGGGAAGAGCTTCGGTATCAAGTAAAGGGGTCCCAATGTGCAGATTTTCTTGATGCGGTTGCAAAAGCAGAAAACTTTGAGAAGATGGAGAAGTTTACCACGAAAAAGGCATCCAAATCAAGGTTTATCTCAAGAGGACATCGACCCCCAAGACCTATTTCAATAAATCATAATGGACAGAGATCGATTAACTCTATTAACGGTCAAGGAGGAAAAACCAAGCCGAAGCAAACGGATACACCTAAGAAGCAAGAAGTTGTGCATTGCCAACGTGATTTCGATTTCTTGGAGCGGGCTAAAAGACTAGGACTTTGTTTTCAATGTGGAGAACAAGGACATCGTACTTTTGAATTGTTGGAGTAAGTCTATGACAAGCCTAAGTATTGGCTTGAGTCCCACAAAGTCATAGAAGAAGCTTTAAAATGAATACTATGCAAAGTTCACTTGTGAACTACCTCTTGTAACTTTTGAAGAGTTTACTTAATGTAAAAGTGAGAGAATCCTAAGTGGTTGAGTCCACTTGATCAAAAAGGGAAAGAGGAGCCACGAATTCAGGATTTGTGATAGGTAGAGAATCAAATAAATCACTAATTGATTGGAGAGTGATTGAGGGAAGCTAGCCTCCCAAACTCAACTATAAATAGATGGCAGCTTTAATCGTGGTTAGAGAGACCTATGTGAAGACCTCCAAGAGCTTAGCTTTATGCCATATCAAGGTGTGATTACAAGGCACACATATGTATCAGTAACTCCATTGTATTGTACAAGCAATATACTTTCATTTTCATGATCATTTGAGTTCATATTTCCATGTTCTTGTGAAGTGTACTACTCACTGCCATATCTCTCAGTTTTCTCAGTCAAATTGCAGAGATGGTTTCTCTAAGCTTGGTGCATCATTTTCAGTGATTTAACTTGGTAAAGTTATCTCTATAAGTCTTCTATATGCTCATAGGTTTTCATTTCATTTTGGTATTGCAATATTGTTGAAGTCAACACTATCTGTTCATTTTCACTTCTCTGTCAGGTACCCGACTTTTTTACTCATCTTGTCAGAATTGTTTCGCAATGTGTACTTATCCAAATTCAATTATTTAAAGTTTGTGGGATTCAGCTTACTGTCTAGTATAAGCATACAAATTTTCATAATCATTTAATTCTTAAATCTGGAGTTACGTTCATTTTTCTGCTCAGTAGTCTCAAACTATAGTAGCCCGTGAAAATCGGGATGATGTCATCATTTGCTAAACATCATTCTCAGTGTGTGGTTCATTATTTTTTATGAGATTACTCTTGAAAGGTAGCTCTTTAAGTTAAAAACTAGAATTCCCCAAGAGGAATTAAGCTAATTGCTGCTGTGCTTAGAGAATTATGCAAAACATTGGACAGGTGTATGAACCAAAAATAGCAAGTTCTTCACCTCTAAGCTAACTCCAACTTATCTGTTTTGATCTATCTTTTTGTGAGTGATCTTCCAAGGTACATAGGGTGTCTAATACATCCATTGGCAATCTAAAAGGGCCCACCACATACTCCTGGAGTTCATTTGGCTGGTGTAGATCAAGGATTTTGCAACACCTCTTCATCTTCAAGCACATACCTATCCATCTCTTCACAGTGGTATCAGAGCAAGGTCGGACAACATGGCACATGGATTTCCTTCATCAATTGACAAATTGGACAGAGGTAACTACTCATCTTGGTCATTAAGGATGGAATCTTATCTCTAATGTAGAAGTTTATATGGTTATGTGGCTGGAGATGAAGTTATGCCAAGTTTCAGGAACAAAAGTCAACCAACACAAGAAGAGCAAGAAAGATTGAGCACATGGTGCTCCAAGGATGCACTTGCAAGGTCTTATCTCCTCAACTCTATCTCAGATTTTTTGTTGCCTCACATTAGAAGTTGTAAGACATCTGAGGAAGTGTGGGATGCACTTGAAGCCTTCTTCTCTTCAAGTACCAAAGCTAGGAAGCATCAACTATGGCTGAATTTCACAACTCTCAAGAAGGCTCCCAAACAAAATGTGACTGATTTTGTCACAAAGCTCAAGGACATAGCAGATCAGTTGGCAAGCATTGGAGAGGTAATAGATAAAGAGCAAATTGTAAGGCAGGTCATCAATGGCTTGAAGGCAGATGAGAAGTGGGAAGCATTCACCACAGCTATGGATTTGTACATGGACATGCATGTACCTGATTTCAATACACTCATTGGACAACTACTTACTCAAGAGGCAAAGCTTATCAAAATCGGAGAAAGCTCTAAAGGTAATCAATCTTCAGCTTTATACACTGATATAAGCAAGTCCAAAGATAACAAAGGAAAGGCAAAGAAAGTGGATGATGAAGCAGGTACATATCAAGTTAACTATATGAAGGTAGAGGAAGACATGGCAAAGGTAGAGGAATGTTGGGAGAGATGGTAGGATGCACTCAAGAGATTGAGTTGGAGCTGCTAGACCTGCTTTGCTCCAGCCCTCCTTTGCTTCAGATATGCTTAGTACACTTTCTTAGCTTCCAAATGATACCAAGAAAGCATATATGTACTTTGCAAATGATATGTGTAATGATCAAATCAAAACAGATAACTTGACACTTCAAAAATCAAGAAAAACTTGCTATTTTTGTAGTGACACCTGCTCAGTCTTTCACTCAGTGTGACCAGCACACTTACAATTGATCTAATTCCTTCTGGACATATTAAATTAGCTTAACAAGCTACCATTTGCAAGTGGAATGAGAAGAAATGACAAACTATACTCTGAGAAAGATGTTTAGCAAAAATATATGTACCCCCGACTTTTTAGGAATTCTGCAGACACAGACCAGTGTGCACTTCGAGCGCGATTTCTCCGAGATGGCTGATCCAATTGACTTGAAACTTTGTAGGTGTATAGTAGACTTTGAGCTGAATCCAATGTGCTTTGAATCACGTGATTTGGTTTAGTAGATCCTGAGATATTCTCCTCTAAAGTTGACAGACTTGGAGATGATGACTCAGAGAAAATCAGAGATAATGAATGTAAATCTTTCTATTAGTTCACATGAATGTACAATCTCATTGGCTTGATAGATGTAGCCTAATGAGTTGGAGATGTGTAGGCTATAGTGTAGCACTCACACACTCAATGATCAAGAGTATTAGCCTCGGGAAAAGTGAAGAGATCACTGCGACTTTTCAAGTACAACTTATATATGAAATGAGTGAGGGTTTGAATTCAAATTTGAATTCTTGGCTCCCTTCAATCACTCCTCTAAAAGTAAGGAGATATTCTCTCCAATTACACCATCCAATTTTCCACGAATCTAATCAAGTAGGTGTGATCATTTACATGCCAAGTCATTTAGACTTTTACAAGAGAAAAAATGGTAATAAGTCATAAGACTAAGTTCCTATGGTTCTTGCTTCACATAGTGATATCCTTCAAGGGTTCCAAGACAAAGGTGAAGGCTTGAAATGCACCAACAGCTCCCCCTCAAGCCAAGCACTTTGGCTTAAGTCTTCATCTTTAGTCTTCAATCACATCCTGTAATCCAATCATGGATTTGAATCTGCATAGCTTGTTACCATCCAATGCTTTAGTGAGTAAATATGCACATTGCATATTAGTAGACACATATGTCAATTGAATCTCTTTGCTTAGTAACTTCTCCCTCACATAGTGGTAATGAACCTCTATGTGTTTGGTTCTAGCATGATATATTGGATTAGCTGCAAGGTGAAGAGAGCTAGTGTTATCTCCAAATATGATTGGAGGTCTAGTGTATAGACCTAACTCTGTATATAGAAGCTTCAACCAGATAGCTTCTTGAGTGGCATTGGCAAGCCCTCTATACTCTGCTTCAGTGGATGACAATGCCACTGTAGGTTGCTTCTTGGCTGACCAAGAAATAGGTTTATCTCCTGCAAAACATATGTATCCTGATGTGCTCCTCCTGTCATCCTTGCATCCTGCCCAATCTGCATCTGAATATACTTTAATGTCAATATCTGATGTATAAGGAAAGTACAAACCATGGCTTTGAGTTCCTTTGAGGTACTTCAAGATTTTCTTTGCTGCCTCTAGGTGAGGTACCCTTGGTTTGTGCATGAATTGGCTTAGCACACTAACTCCATATGCTATGTCAATTCTTGTCAAGGTAGCATAATTCAAACTACCTACCATGCTTTGATATCCTGTAATGTCTTGTATTTCATCCCCTTCATGAGCACTTAGCTTTAGGTTGACCTCCATTGGAGTAGTTGAGACTTTAGCATCCTGCAAGCCAAACTTCTTGACTATATCCTGTACATACTTCTTTTGAGTGATATATATACCTGAGTTGGTGTAGACTAACTCAAGACCTAAGAAGTACTTCAATAATCCGAGATCATTAATCTTGAATTCTTTCATCATCTGTCCTTTGATGTATCTAATACCATTGACATCATTGCCTGTAATGATGATGTCATCAACATAAACACACAAGTAGATTACCTCTGTACTACTTCTCTTTATGAATAGAGAAGTGTCAGCTTTGCTCATCACAAATCCTTGATCTTGGAGGTAGGTTGTCAACCTGTAATTCCATGCTCTAGGTGCCTGCTTCAATCCATATAGAGCCTTCTTCAATTTACAAACATAATTTACCTTCTTGGGGTCTTCATAGCCAGGTGGTTGTGACATGTAGACTTCTTCAGATATCCATCCATTCAAGAATGCATTCTTGACATCTAATTGGTACATGTTCCAATTCTTGGATGCAGCTACACTCACCAATATTCTGATAGTTGGCATCTTAGCCACAGGAGAAAATGTCTCCTCATAATCAATGCCTTGGGTTTGTGCAAAACCCTTGGCTACCAACCTAGCTTTGTACCTGTTTATTGTTCCATCTGAATTTCTCTTTAGCTTATAGATCCATCTGGATCCTATCACCTTCATAGAGTCCTTCTTGGGTACCAAGTCCCAAGTATCACTTTCCTTGAGAGCTTCCATTTCTTCATCCATAGCTCCTTTCCATTCTGGTTTGGTGATTGCTTCTTCATAAGTACCTGGTTCTTCATTCAACAAGTCCTTTGCAAGATATACAAAATGTTTAGTTACAAGTGATGTGTCATACCCAAATCTGATAGGCTTCTTCTTTTCTCTCTGAGATCTCCTCATTGCTTGAGTTGAGGATTCTGGTGTATCCTCTAGCTTCTTCATCTTCATCTTTCCTTTGGACTTCCATGCCTTGAATTCCTCAAGGTTAATTGTATCATCATCATCTGAGCTTGATTCTTCTTTCTGGTTTGGTTCCTCCTTGGTGAGTTTTGGGAAATCTTCTTCCATATCATAAGGTATACTAACCTTCCTGCATTCATTCTCATACCATGAGTCATTCTCATCAAAGATGACATCTCTGCTTACCTTGAAGCCTTTGTTTGTTGGGTTGTAGAATCTGTATCCCTTTTGGTTCAAATCATAACCAATGAAGATACACTTTTCAGCTTTAGGGTCTAGCTTTCCCCTTACCTGTGAGGGAATATGCACATATGCTACACAACCAAAGATTTTACAATGATCCAGAGAAGGTCTCTTACCATGCCAAGCTTCATATGGTGTCATACCATCAAGTGATTTGGATGGCAACCTATTGATGAGATAGGTGGCAGTAGATACACTTTCTGCCCAAAGATAATTCGGCAATTTCTTTTCATTAAGCATAGACCTAGCTGTTTCTACAATGAGTCTATTCCTTCTTTCAGCTACCCCATTTTGTTCAGGTGAGTACCTTGTAGTAATCTCCCTTTTGATATCTCTTTCTTGCAAGAAATCTTCAAACTCATTGGAGAAGTACTCTCCTCCACCATCTAACCTTAGCCTCTTCAAGCTTCTTCCTGTTTGGTTTTCAACAAGTGCAAGATACCTCTTGAAACAATTAAACACTTCATCTTTATGTTTCATAAAGTATAAGATAGTCCACTGCTATAGTCATCAATGAAGGACACATAGTACCTTGAACCTGAAATGGAGAGATCCTTGCTAGGTCCCCAAACATCTGTATGTACCAAGTCTAGGTAATCTTCATGCATGAAACCTTTCCTTGAATAGGGCAACCTGTGAGACTTACCAAACTGACATGCTCCACACTTGTAAATCATGTGTTGCTTGGATACATTAGGTATCCCAAGCACACATTGATCCCTACACATTTGCTTTAGGGTTCTTTCAACTATGTGCCCTAACCTCTTGTGCCATATTTCTAATTCTGAATGTGTTTGATCCTTGTAATTATATAAAGCAATGTTCTTGGTGTCTTCTAGCTCAAAAGTAAACAATCTACCTGATTTTTCTCCCTTGGCTATCCTTCTGAAACCATGTCTTGGGTCTTCCACATATGCTCCATGTTGAGTGAACCTGACCTGCAAACCTTTCTCCACAATCTGACCAACACTCATTAGATTCTTGGTGATGGTTGGTACATAGAGTACCCTGCTCAATAGGTTCTGGTTACCATCACATGTCTTCACATTTCCAATCTTAACAACAGAGTGTTTAGTATCATCACCTGTCTGTACCTGATGTTTGCCTTTGGGTTCTTCCAAATCAGAAAGTAGTGCCACATTGCCAGCTACATGGTTAGAACATCCTGAGTCAATATAAAATAAATGATCATCATTTGTACCTGCCTTGGAGGTCATATTCATGATCAATAGGGAGTCATCTTGCTCCTCTGTGTAGTTGTTGTAATCCCTTCTATTTCTGAATCCACCTTGGTAATTACCATTGTGGTTGTTGTAATTGTTGTTGTATTGATTGTTGTATCCATTGTAGCCTTGGTGTTGGTTGAACCTGCCTCTCCCTTGAGAGTATCCACCTCTTGAATAGCCTCTTCCTCTCTGATTCTTGTAGTTCTTGTAGCATTCATCTGTGGTATGATTGGACAATCCACAAATGTTGCATGGTGATGAGTTGTAGGGTCTCCCCCTACCTGACTTACCTCCTCTGCCTCTTCCTCTTGAAGATCTACCTCTCCCTGCATAATTAGCTTGGGAGGTAGAGCCTTCTTCTTCCTGTTCCTTCCCTTTACCTTTATCCTTAACTTTCTTATCAGTATATAGAGCAGAGGGGTTGTTACCTTTTGATTGATCTCCTGCCTTTGTAAACTTTGCTTCATGTGTGAATAGTTGGTCCATGAGTGTTGTGAGATCTGGGGTATGCATGTCCATGTAGAGGTCCATTGCAGTGGTGAAGCTTTCCCACTTATCATCTGCCTTGAGTCCATTTGTTACTTGCCTGACTATTTGCTCCTCTTCAATCTCCTCTCCAATACTTGCTAATTGGTCTGCCACATCTTTAATCTTGGTCACATACTCTGAGACTGATTACTTGGGCTGCTTGCTAAGGGTTGTGAATTCAATCCACAGTTCATTCTTCCTGGCCCTTGTGTTGGAAGAGAAATATGTTGACAAAGTTTCCCAAGTCTCTTGGGAAGTCTTACAATTCCTTACATGAGGTAAAAGGAAATCAGATATAGAGTTAAGAAGGTAAGACCTTGCCAAAGCATCTTTTGCACACCATTGGTTGAGTCTCTCTTGTTCATCCTTGGTGGGTAGTCCTCTAGCTTTGAATGAGGGCAATTCCTCATCTCTTGATATGAATCCAAAAAAGCTTCTTCCTTGTAGATAGGTCTTCATCCTTAGAGACCAAGCTTGATAATTGTTCCTGTCTAATTTGTCAATGAATGAAGGAAAACCATCTCCCATGTTTACCTTATTTGCTCTGATACCACTGTTGGGAGAGATGGTAGGATGCACTCAAGAGATTGAGTTGGAGCTGCTAGACCTGCTTTGCTCCAGCCCTCCTTTGCTTCAGATATGCTTAGTACACTTGCTTAGCTTCCAAATGATACCAAGAAAGCATATATGTACTTTGCAAATGATATGTGTAATGATCAAATCAAAACAGATAACTTGACACTTCAAAAATCAAGAAAAACTTGCTATTTTTGTAGTGACACCTGCTCAGTCTTTCACTCAGTGTGACCAGCACACTTACAATTGATCTAATTCCTTCTGGACATATTAAACTAGCTTAACAAGCTACCATTTGCAAGTGGAATGAGAAGAAATGACAAACTATACTCTGAGAAAGATGTTTAGCAAAAATATATGTACCCCCGACTTTTTAGGAATTCTGCAGACACAGACCAGTGTGCACTTCGAGCGAGATTTCTCCGAGATGGCTGATCCAATTGACTTGAAACTTTGTACGTGTATAGTAGACTTTGAGCTGAATCCAATGTGCTTTGAATCACTTGATTTGGTTTAGTAGATCCTGAGATATTCTCCTCTGAAGTTGACAGACTTGGAGATGATGACTCAGAGAAAATCAGAGATAATGAATGTAAATCTTTCTATTAGTTCACATGAATGTACAATCTCATTGGCTTGATAGATGTAGCCTAATGAGTTGGAGATGTGTAGGCTATAGTGTAGCACTCACACACTCAATGATCAAGAGTATTAGCCTCGGGAAAAGTGAAGAGATCACCGCGACTTTTCAAGTACAACTTATATATGAAATGAGTGAGGGTTTGAATTCAAATTTGAATTCTTGGCTCCCTTCAATCACTCCCCTAAAAGTAAGGAGATTTTCTCTCCAATTACACCATCCAATTTTCCACAAATCTAATCAAGTAGGTGTGATCATTTACATGCCAAGTCATTTAGACTTTTACAAGAGATAAAATGGTAATAAGTCATAAGACTAAGTTCCTATGGTTCTTGCTTCACATAGTGATATCCTTCAAGGGTTCCAAGCCAAAGGTGAAGGCTTGAAATGCACCAACAAGGAAGAGGAGGTAGACAAGGCAGGGGGAGATCCCAAGACTCCAACTCATGTTCTATTTGTGGATTAACTAATCATACAATTGAAAATTGCTTTAGGAATTCCAGGAATCAAAGAGGAAGAGGATACAATAGAGGAAGTTATGGCTACTCAAGAGGAAGGCTCAACAATTATCATGGCAACTACAACAGCTACAATCATTTAAGCTGTCAAGGAGGCTACAAAGGAAGGAGAGACTTCAATAACTACACAGAAGACTCAAACAAAGAGGATTCATTATTGATCATGAACATGGCTATGCCACAAGGTAAATCTGATGAGCATGTTTTCTACATAGATTCAGGTTGTTCAAATCATGTGGCAGGAAATGTGGGACTCCTATCAGATTTAGAAGATCCAAGGAATAAGCATGAGGTACAAATAGGAGATGATACAAGACATCTTGTGGAGAAAATCGGCAATGTCAAAGCACCTGATGGAACCATCAACCTACTCAGTAAGGTACTCTATGTCCCTACCATTACAAAGAATTTGATAAGTGTTGGGCAGATAGTAGAGAAAGGGTTGCAAGTCAGGTTCACAAAAGTAGGAGCATTTGTTGAAGATCCAAGTCAAGGATTCAGAAGAATTGCAAAAGGTGAAAAGGCAGGTAGATTGTTCACATTTGAATTACAAGACACCAGAAACATTGCTCTCTTTAATTGGAAGCATGGCACAAAAGGTTAGCACATATTGGTGAAAGGTCATTAAAGCAAATTTGCAGGGACCAAAGTGTACTTGGACTCCCTAATTTGCCAAAACAACATATGATTTATAAGTGTAGTGCATGTCAATTTGGAAAGTCTCACAGGTTACCATTCATGAAGAAAGGTTATATACATGGAGATCTCTTGGAGTTGGTTCATACAGATGTATGGGGACCTAGCAAGGAAGCTCAATATCTGGATCAAGGTATTATGTCTCCTTTATTGATGATTGCAGCAGATGGACTATCCTAATCTTTATGAAACACAAAGATGAAGTTTTTTCATGTTTCAAAAGATATTTGGCTCTTGTGGAGAATCAAACAGGTAAATCACTAAAAAGGCTAAGGTCAGATGGAGGGGGAGAATACTTCTCCCATGAGTTTGATTTTTTTCTTCAAGAAAGAGGAATCAAAAGAGAGGTAACTACAAGGTACACTCCTGAGCACAATGGAGTAGCAGAAAGGAGGAATAGGAAAATTGTTGAAGCTGCAAGGTCCATGTTAAATGAAAAGCATTTGCCTAATTATCTATGGGCTGAGGCTATATTTACAGCCACTTACTTGATTAACATGTTGCCTTCAAAATCCCTTGATGGCATGACTCCATATGAGGCTTGGAATGGAAGAAGACCAAGCTTAAATCATTGTAAAATTTTTGGATGTATTGCTTTTGCTCATGTTCCTTCACAGGTTAGAGGCAAGATGGATCCAAAGGCAAAAAGGTGTGTATTTATTGGATATGACAACAATCAAAAGGGCTACAGGTTATACAACCCTACCAACAAAGGATTCTTGGTAAGCAGAGATGTAGTTTTTGATGAAAACAATTCATGGTATGAAGATTCATGAAGGAAGGTCAATTTACCATATGATCTTGAAGAAGATTTTCCAAAGCTTGGTAGAGAACAACCAAAGATTGAAGAACAAGACACCTCGGAGGATGATGAAGAATCTCAGATGGAAAAGATCAAAGCATGGAAGTCTAAAGGTAAAGAAAAATTGCAAGAACTTGGACATGAGGCAGAATCATCACATCATGGCCTAAGAAGATCTATAAGGGACAAGAAAAAACCAGAAAGGTATGGGTTTGACACCTCATTAGTAGCTAAACATTCCATCTACATAGCACAGGACATAAACCAAGAGGAGCCATCATCATTTGAAGAGGCCCAAGAAAAACAGAATGGAAGCATGCAATGAAGGAAGAGATTGAAGCACTTGAGGAAAACAACACTTGGGATTTGGTGCCCAAGACATCATCCATGAAGGTAATAGGCTCAAGATGGGTCTACAAACTCAAGAAGAATTCTGATGGTTCCATTAATAGGTATAAGGCAAGGCTTGTAGCAAAAGGCTTTGCACAAACTCAAGGAATTGATTATGAGGAGACCTTCTCTCCTGTGGCAAAGATGCCTACAATTAGGGTTTTGCTTAGTATTGCCTCTTCCAAGAATTGGAAGATACTTCAACTAGATGTAAAGAATGCATTCTTGAATGGTTGGATAACAGAAGAGGTATATATGGCACAACCACCTGGTTTTGAGAATCAAGTTTATCCTGATTATGTGTGTAAACTTAACAAAGCATTGTATGGTCTCAAGCAAGCTTCAAGAGCTTGGAATTTTAGGCTTGTTTCATTCTTGCAGGACAAAGGCTTTCAACCAAGCAAGGCACATCCTTCACTCTTTATTAAAAAGAGTAATTCAGAGATCATCTACCTATGTGTATATGTAGATGATATTATATTGACAGGAAATGATGCAAATGGTATGAAGAAGATCAAAGATCATATGAGAGAAGAGTTCAAGATAAGTGATTTGGGTTCACTTACCTACTTCCTAGGTTTGGAAGTTGTCTACAAAGATCATGGTTTGTTTCTCACTCAAAGAAAGTACATTAAGGACATGTTGGCAAAATTCAAGATGCAAGATTGTAAGATTGTAGGTACTCCAATGGAGGTCAATCAAAAATTGAGCTCACATGAAGGTGAACTCATAGAGGACATCACATCATATCAAAGTCTAGTGGGTAGCCTCAATTATGCCACATTGACAAGAGTAGATATATGTTACAGTGTGAGTGTGCTAAGTCAATTTATGCACATACCAAGGAAACCACATATGGATGTTGCCAAAAGGATTCTCAAGTATCTCAAAGGAACCATAAATGAAGTACTTTATTATCCTTATGTATCTGATTTAGGTTTGAAGCTATTTTCTGATGCAGATTGGACTGGCTCCAAGGAAGATAGAAGGAGCACTTCAAGTTATCTTACCTTTGCAGGTTCAAGCTTATTTCATGGTCATCCAAGAAGCAACCCACAGTTGCTCTCTCTTCTACTGAAGCTGAATATAGAGGTCTTGCCATAGCTACACAAGAAGCTATGTGGATGAAGACATTATTCAAAGATCTTGGATTGGAGTTTGGAACTCCAACTATTTATGGTGACAATATGAGTTCTATTCATTTGGCTACTAATCCTATTTTTCATGCAAGGACTAAACATATTGAAGTTCATTATCACTATGTACGAGAGAAGGTTCTAAGCAAAGAGATTCAAATATCATATGTGTCCACTCATCAACAATGTGCAGATATTCTAACCAAAGCATTGGATCGTACAAAGCTTTGCAAATTCAAGGCTATGATTGGTTTACAGGTAATCTTGGAAGATTGAAGACCTCAAGCATACTTGGCTTGAGGGGGAGCTATTGGAGCAAGTCTATAACAAGCCTAAGTATTGGCTTGAGTCCCACAAAGTCATAGAAGAAGCTTTAAAATGAAGACTATGCAAAGTTCACTTGTGAACTACCTCTTGTAACTTTTGAAGAGTTTACTTAATGTAAAAGTGAGAGAATCTTAAGCGGTTGAGTCCACTTGATCAAAAAGGGAAAGAGGAGCCATGAATTCGTGATTTGTGGTAGGTAGAGTCAAATCAATCACTAATTGATTGGAGAGTGATTGAGGGAAGTTAGCCTCCCAAACTCAACTATAAATAGATGGCAGCTTCAGCCGTGGTTAGAGAGACCTATGTGAAGACCTCCAAGAGAATGTTCTTGTGAAGTGTACTACTCACTGCCATATCTCTCAGTTTTCTCAGTCAGATTGCAGAGATGGTTTCTCTGAGCTTGGTGCATCATTTTCAGTGATTTAACTTGGTAAAGTTAGCTCTATAAGTCTCCTATATGCTCATAAATTTTCATTTGGGTATTGCAATATTCAGTTATGTTCAGTTGTAGTCAACATTCTCTGTTCATTTTCACTTCTCTCTCAGGTAGCCGACTTTTTTACTCATCTTGTCAGAGTTGTTTCGAAGTGTGTACTTATCCAAATTCAATGATTTAACGTTTGTTATATTTATACGCATACACATTTTCATAATCATTGGATTCTTAAATCTGGAGTTATGTTCATTTTTCTGCTCACTGGTCTCAAACTGTAGCAGCCCGTGAAAATCGGGATGATGTCATCAGTTGCTAAACATCATTCTCAGTGTGTGGTTCATTATTTTTTATGAGATTACTCTTGAAAGTTAGCTCTTTAAGTTAAATAGACTTCCCCAAGAGGAATTAAGCTAATTGTTGCTGTGCTCAGAGAATTATGCAAAACACTAGACAGGTGTATGAACCAAAAATAGCAAGTTCTTCAACTCTGAGCTAACTCCAACTTATCTGTTTTGATCTATCTTTTTGTGAGTGATCTTCCAAGGTACATAGGGTGTCTAATACATCCATTGGCAATCTAGAAGGGCCCACCACATACTCCTGGAGTTCATTCGGCTGGTGTAGATCAAGGATTTTGCAACACCTCTTCATCTTCAAGCACATACCTATCCATGTCTTCACATGAATGTCCAAACAAGGCCATCAACCGTTCTATGCAAGCGAAGATAGCTCATCTACAAGAAGAAAACATGACAATTGAGGAAGCGGATGATCAAGGTAAGTGTTCTAGCGCTAGACTTAAATGCATGAAAACTTCTTCTCATTCAAGGGTATCGATGATTAGGATTATGGGGGACATATCGTCACATAAGGTTAGTTTCTTGATTGATTCGGGTAGTACAAATTGTTTCCTTTCACTTAAATTGGCAGAGGCTTTAGGGTTGCATATTGAGATGCAGACTAAAAGACATGTAACGATGGCTAATGGTAGGATACACTATACTTGAGGTTCTATTGAGAATCTTGATTTTATCTTAGGAGAACATAAGTTTTTGGGTACCTTCCATGTGATTGAAATGAGAGAATGTGATGTAATCATCGGAATGGACTGGTTAGTTCATAACAATGGCGTGACTGATTGTGAAAGAGGGATCCTTACTTTGAAAATAGAAGGGAAGAAACATCTTGTAGGCAAGTGTAATTCAAGTTTTTCTCCTATTTCTGCTATAAAGTTGATTAGGGGTATTCGACAGGGTTGTGAGACGTATTCGGTTTATGTGCATGACCTTGAGGAGAAGAAGAAAGAAGAGGAAATACTTGAATATGTTAGAAAACTTTAGATGAGTACGCAAATATATTTCCTGATGATCTACCAGGCATGCCTCCTCCTATGAAAATTGGCCATGCTATAGACCTTTATCTAGGAAGTGAGCCTTATTCTAAAGCACCTTATAGGTTCAATATTGATGAATTGAAAGAGTTGAAGCTCAAACTGGATGATCCATTGAAGAAGGAATTGATAAGACCTAGTGTTTCACCTTGGGGAGCACCTGTTTGTTTCAGAAAAAGAAAGATGGTTCATACAGACTTTGTATCGACTATAGGGGGTTGAACAAGAAAACCATTAAGAACAAGTATCCACTGCCACACATAGATGAACTGCTGAGTCAATTGAGTGGTGCAACAGTATTCACTAAAATTGACTTAAGATCGCGATATCATCAAATTAGAGTAAAGTCTGAGGACATACCCAAAAGCCCTTTTAGAACACGATATAGTCATTATGCGTTCACAGTTTTGCCTTTTGCATTGACAAATGCTACTGCAACATTTATGTGTTTGATGAATAATGTGTTTCATGAATATCTCGATGAATTTATATTAGTTTTTCTTGACGATATTTTTGTGTATTCTAAGGATGATGATGAACATGCATTGCATCTCAGGAAGACTTTACAAAAACTAATAGAGCATAAACTGTATGGTAAGATGAGTAAATGTTTTTTTGCAAAAGGGGAAGTGACTTATTTGGGGAGAGTTGTTTCTAACGAAGGGATTCATATAGATCCTGAGAAAGTTAAAAGCATAGTTGACTCGCCTACACCCAAATGTGTGAGAGATATGATAAACTTCCTTGGTTTGGCACAATATGAGAGGGCACACATTAGGGAGTTTTCTGGAATTGCAAATCCTCTTACATAATTCACAAAGAAAAATAGAGAGTTCACATGGAACGATGTGTGTCAAAATGCATTTGACGAATTAAAACATAAAGTTATCAAAAATTGTTTGCTAAAGATACTTGAGTTAGGGAAGCCTTTTATTGTTTCATGCGATGCTAGTGGAAGCCAAATCCAATGCATACTTTCACAATGTTGGTGCAAACAAGCCTTAACACTTGGCTTTATCTTGTACCTTGAAGAGCATTGGATATTAACCTTGAAGGAGTTACAAAAGTTCTTGGATTAATTCACTTGAAGGAAGACCATAGGAACACATGCCTATGTTTTATTATCTTTTATCCAATGTAAAAGTCAATATGACTTAACTCACTTTATGTAATCATACCTACATTCAAAAGTCGTGGAAATTAGAAGTTATGAATGGAGAGAATATCTCCATGTGATTAGTTGAGAGATTTGAGGGAGCCTACATTTGAATTTGAAATTCAAACTCACCTTAAACTCCTATAAAAGTCAATGTAAAAGTCGTGGGGATAATATACTCTTCCCGAGGCTAATCCAAGCACATTAGTGAGTGTGTGAGAGCTACTATTGAGCCTACACCTCTGAGTACCATTGGGCATCACTTTACATGCCAATGGGTATGTACATTTGATAGTTTCAATACATATACTCATAGTTCTTAACTCTGTGTTTTCTGAGTCATTCACCTCAAAGTCTGTCAACTTCAACAGGGCATATCTCAAGATCTACTGAACCAACTTTGATGATCTAGGCCTCATTGGAACCAGCTCAAAGCATTCTACAACACTACAAAATTTCAAGTCATTCTATTCAGCCAATTGGGAGAAATCGCTGTCGAAGTGATCACTGGTATATTTCTGTGTTGTTCCTGAAAAATCGGGGGTGTCTCTGATTTTGCTAAAGATCATGCTCAGTGTATAGTTTGTTATTGATGAATATTCTAGGCTTGGAATCATTTTCACCAATAGCTCCCCCTGAAGACTAACATGCTTGGTCTTAACACACTGAGCTTAGGACTGAGCACGTATCAATACAGGAATAGAAAGTTTTTGGAGTAGTGAAGGTTCAAAATCATCTGTTTTGATTTGGTCATTACTCAATCATTTTGTAAAGCACATATATAGTTTCTTGGTGTCATTTGGAAGCTCAAGAAGTCTCCTAACCATATCTGAAGAGAAAAGAGGGCAGGTGTGAAGCAGGTCTAGCAGCACCAACTTGATCTTCTGATTGTACCCAGCCATCACATCCAACACACAAGAAGGGAGGGTAGTGGCGTATGAGTCAAGGAAATTAAGGAAACATGAATTAAATTATACAACACATGACTTAGAAATGCTTGCAGTTGTTCATGCACTTAAACATTGGAGCCACTTATTGCTTGGAGTAAAGTTTGAATTAAGAACAGATCATTAGAGCCTTAAATACATATTTACTCAATGTTTACTTAACAATAGACAAAAACGATGGATCCAATTGCTAAGTGAATATGATTTTGATATTAAATACTTATCAAGAAAGGAAAACAAGGTGGCCAATGCTTTGAGTCGTAAACCCTTATGCAGTTCAATTTCTATTTTATCCTCTGATTTTGATATTGGAAAAGAATTAAAAGAAGATTTATTTTATACAGCAATCTTGAAATTTCGGGTATGAATCCAGGTTCTATGTTTCAAGGAAAATTTCATTTGAGAAATAATGATTTGTATTGTAATTCTCGTTTATGTATCTCTTCATAATCTGTTTTGAAAGAAAAGATCCTGCATGACTCGCATGATGGACCTTTCTCTACACACCCTGGTTTTTCTAGAACTTATGCAAAAGTGAAAGCTTCATATTATTGGCCACGTATGAGATATGATATTAAGAGGTATGTGGAAGAATGTCGGAAATGTCAACAGGTTAAGGTCAAATTTAAAAGGAGTCCTGGCATTTTACAACCATTAGATGTGCCTGATCAAAAATGGGAATCCATCTCTATGGATTTCATAACAAAGTTGCCTGTGACCAGAAGTGGGCATGATACCATCTTTGTTGTCCTGGACCGTATTACAAAGATGGCACATTTTCTTCCCATGAGGAAAACCGATACAGCTTTGCATGTTGCTAAACTTTTGATAAAAGAAATTTTTAGGTTACTTGGTATACCCAAAAGTATAATTTTTGATAGGGATGCAAGGTTCACATCTAATTTTTGGAAAGCAACATTTCAATCCTTAGGAATAGAATTACGCATGAGTACTGTATTTCATCCTCAAACTGATGGTGAGACTGAGAGGGTTAACAGGATGCTTGAGGATACATTACTTATGTATGTGAATGATAAGCAAAACAATTGGATTGAATATTTTCCTTTGGTTGAGTATGCATATAATAGTGCATGGCATTCCTCTATTAAGATGACACCTTCTGAAGCAATGTATTGTTATAATTGCTTGCTGCCACATTCACTTTTTAATTCACAGAATCAGGTTGAACTATCCAAACAGATGCATGAAAACATGGATTTGGAGCTAAATAAGGTAAGGAAAAACATGAAAGATTCACAGAAATGTGAGAAATTATATCATGATCTCAAAAATAGACCCTTGGAATTTATTACAAATGATCTGGTTTTTTTGAAAGTGAGTCCTTCTAAATCAAACTTGGTTTTAGGCAAAGATCGTCGGTTGTCTCCTTGTTATGCTGGTCCTTTCAAAATCTTAAAGAAAGTTGGTTTTGTTGCATATTTACTTGACCTACCTAACACTTTGAAAATTCATCCAGTCGTCCATGTTGGATTACTTAAAAAGTATGTTCCTAATGTTGATCATGTTTTGAAGGACAAATCTAAGTTGAAGGAAGATGCCACTTTTGAGCTTGAAGCAGAAGCTATAATGGATAGGAGAATTAGACATCTTAGGAATCATGAAATAGTGGAAATTTCACTAAATTGGTTTTCATATACTATTGAAGATTCAACATGGGTTGGTTTAGATGAGTTTATAGAACATTATCCTTCTTTCCAACTGTGAGGACACAGTTCTTAAAAGAGGGGGAGAATTGTAAGATGCCACATTGATTTTCCACCCAGAAAAAAAAAAGATGTGTAGGTAATAATGAAAGTTTATGTTTAGGATATTCTGATCATGTCTGCAAAATTTTGTAGCAATACATTTTTACATTCTCTCTCTAGAAAGTTGTTGCATGAAATTTGTATGTTAATTTTGAGCATGAAGATGAAGGAATCTGAAAAAGTGTTGTATGAGAGAAAGGTAGAGTACTCTTAGTAGAAAAACTTTACCTGATTGAATTTTTGTAGTTTCTATGTTTTATGTCTCATTTGATTCCAGGAAGATAGGTTAACGAAGAGATTTTTCATGTTTTTTCATCTCTCTCTAGAATTTTCAATTTTGTAGGGCCCAAAAGTGATATCTAGAAGCTGATTTGGAACCAAGGCGTCTCTAACACTATTGTATAGATTTAAGAGATGAAAATTTCTATCTCTCACAAGCTCAAGCTAGTTCCTCACCCTTTTTGAGTTACAGTGCTTGGAAAAGTGCCATTTTCCAACACTTTTAAAAAAAATAAAAAAATAAAAAAAGAGAAGCCTTCATTCATTCATCTTATTCATGTTCGCGGATTTAGAAAACACACATGGGTATATGGGTTATTTTTGGGTGATTGACGTGTGTGTGAGTGCGTTGCAGGGATCACCTCTATTTTTGCAGGTACGATTCTTGAGGTGGACATGAGAAGTAGATGCATGGGTGGTCTCGAAGTCTTGCATGAGACATGCGAAAAGACGCTATCTTGGAGCATGCAGATTCTAAGAGTGGGATGATGGTCGTACAGTCATCACGATCATTTTTCGGCTTCTGAATTGCGATTGAGATTGGGATTGAGATTGAGATTGAGATTGAGATTGAGATTGAGATTGTGATTGTGATTGAGATTGGGATTGAGATTGTGATTGTGATTGAGATTGGGATTGAGATCAGCTCGGGGCTGGTCGGGTGGATGAGGCTTCACATTGAAGCTATCTGATAGATTTTGTAACACAGATCAGAACTACTTGTAAATCTACACACATAATAAAATTCTCTCTCTTCTTGTTCTGCGTATACTCTGTTTTCCTCCTTTATATCTTGTGGTGTCGAGGCCTATTATTCTGTGTGGGATTGTGATTCAAGATTACGAGACTTGTTACAAGTGGTATCAGAGCAGAGTTGGATTCTGGGACAAGATGCAGGCTTTGAAGAAGAAGATAGAAGGACAAGAGGAGCTTATCCGTAGATTGAATGCAGAATTACATAAAGAAAGATCCAACAAACAAAAAGAGGGTACTGCAAATGCTTTCATGGACTTCAACGATGAAGGTGGTAATGGTGTGAGCACATCGAACGCACGTAGACCTAGACCACAATGTGAAATTTAAGAGGACGATGATGTAGGTGAATCTATACTTAAGCAAGTGTTTAAAACAGAAAAATTAAATGAATTTGATGGTGAGAAGAAGACTGGAGAGGATCTTGAAGCATGGATTGACGAACTTGAAGATTTCTTTGACCTGCTCGTATTTAGTGAGGAATCAAAAGCAAAGGTGGCAATTCTGCATCTGCGAGGAGTCCCAAAACTGTGGTGGAAATCATACATAAAGACAAGAACACGTAAAGGTCCGATCCTTGAGAAAGAGTTTCGAGAGCAAGTAGAGAATCGTTATTGTTCCACATTATCGGATGGAAAAGAAAATGGAATTCTACTCTGTCAAGCAGTACGAGGATGATAGATATAACTTGTCTGTTGAAGAATATAAGGAGAAATTTTTGTGTTTACATAAGTATGCACTAGAAGTTTCTGGAGATGCCGTGAAAAGCAAGTTTTTTGAGGGTTTGCGGGAAGAGCTTCGCTATCAAGTAAAGGGATCCGGACGTGCAGCTTTTCTTGATGCGGTTGCAAAAGCAGAAAACTTTGAGAAGATGGAGATGTTTACCACAAAAAAGGAATCCAAATCAAGGTTTATCTCAACAGGACATCGATCCCCAAGACCTATTTCAATAAATCAGAATGGACACAAATCGATTAACTCTATTAACGGTCAAGGAGGAAAGACTAAGCCGAAGCAAACGGATATACCTAAGAAGCAAGAAGTTGTGCACTAGCAACGTGATTTTTATTTCTTGGAGCGGGCTAAAAGACTGGGACTTTGTTTTCGATGTGGAGAACAAGGACATCGCACTTTTGAATGTCCAAACAAGGCCATCAATCGTTCTATGCAAGTGAACATAGCTCATCTACAAGAAGAAAACATGACAATTGAGGAAGCGGATGATCAAGGTAAGTGTTCTAGCCCTAGACTTCAATGCATGATAACTTCTTCTCATTCAAGGGTATCGGTGATTAGGATTATGCGGGACATATCCTCACGTAAGGTTAGTTTCTTGATTGATTCGGGTAGTACAAATTGTTTCCTTTCACTTAAGTTGGGAGAGGCTTTAGGGTTGCATATTGAGATGCAGACTAAAGGACCTGTATAGATGGCTAATGGTAGGATACACTATACTCAAGGCTGTATTGAGAATCTTGATCTTATGTTAGGAGAACAATGATTGTGAAAGCGGGATCCTTACTTTGAAAAAAGAAGGTAAGGAACATCGTCTTGCAGCCAAGTGTAATTCAAGTTTTTCTCCTATTTCTGCTAGCTATAAAGTTGATTAGGGGTATTCGATAGGGTTGTGAGATGTATTTGGTTTATGTGCATGACCTTCAGGAGCTAAAAAAATAAGAGGAAATACTTGAATATGTTAGAAAACTTCTAGATGAGTACGCAAATGTATTTCCTGATGATCTACCAGGCATGCCACCTCCTAGGAAAATTGGCCATGCTATAGACCTTTATCCAGGAAGTGAGCCTTATTCTAGAGTGCCTTATAGGTTCAATATTAATGAATTGAAAGAGTTGAAGCTCCAATTGGATGATCTATTGAAGAAGGAGTTGATAAGACCTAGTGTTTCACCTTGGGGAGCACCTATTTTGTTTTAGAAAAAGAAAGTTGGTTCATACAGACTTTGTATCGACTATAGGGGGTTGAACAAGAAAACCATTAAGAACAAGTATCCACTGCCACACATAGATGAACTGCTTAGTCAATTGAGTGGTGCCACAGTATTCACTAAAATTAACTTAATATCGGGATATCATCAAATTAGAGTAAAGTCAAAGGACATACCCAAAACCGCTTTTAGAACACGATATGGGCATTATGAGTTCACAGTTTTGCCTTTTGGATTGACAAATGCTCCTGCAACATTTATGTGTTTGATGAATAATGTGTTTCATGAATATCTCGATGAATTTATATTAGTTTTTCTTGACGATATTTTTGTGTATTCTAAGGATGATGATGAACATGCATTGCATCTCAGAAAGACTTAACAAAAACTAAGAGAGCATAAACTATATAGTAAGATGAGTAAATGTTTTTTTGCAAAAGGGGAAGTGAATTATTTGGGGAGAGTTGTTTCTAAGGAAGGGATTCATATAGATCCTGAGAAAGTTAAAAGCATAGTTGACTGGCCTACACCAAAATGTGCGAGAGATGTGAGAAGCTTCCTTGGTTTGGCACAATATGAGAGGGCACACATTAGGGAGTTTTCTCGAATCGCAAATCCTCTTACAGAATTGACAAAGAAAAATAGAGAGTTCACATGGAACGATGAGTGTCAAAATGCGTTTGATGAATTAAAATAGAAAGTTATCGAAAATTGTGTGCTAAAGATACCCGAGTTAGGGAAGCCTTTTATTGTTGCATGTGATGCTAGTGGAAGCCAAATCGGATGCATACTTTCACAAGAAGGGAGGGTAGTGGCGTATGAGTCAAGGAAATTAAGAAAACATGAATTAAAGTATACAACACATGACTTAGAAATGCTTGCAGTTGTTCTTGCACTTAAACATTGGAGACACTTATTGCTTGGAGTAAAGTTTGAATTAAGAACAAATCATCAGAGCCTTAAATACATATTTACTCAACCTTTACTTAACAATAGACAAAAATGATGGATCCAATTGCTAAGTGAATATGATTTTGATATTAAATACTTAGCAGGAAAAGAAAACAAGGTGGCCGATGCTTTCAGTCATACCCTTATGCAGTTCAATTTCTATTTTATCCTCTGATTTTGATATTGGAATTAAAACAAGATTTATTTTATGCAGCAATCTTGAAATTTTTGGGTATGAATCTAGGTTCTATGTTTCAAGGAAAATTTCATTCGAGAAATAATGATTTGTATTGTAATTCTCGTTTCTGTATTTCTTCAGAATCTGTTTTGAAAGAAAAGATCCTGCATGACTGTCATGATGCATTTTTCTCTGCACACCCTGGTTTTTCTAGAACTTATGCAAAAGTGAAAGCTTCATATTACTGGCCACGTATGAAATATGATATTAAGAGGTATGTGGAAGAATGTTTGAAATGTCAACAGGTTAAGGCCAAAATTAAAAGGAGTCCTGGCATGTTACAACCATTAGATGTGCCTGATCAAAAATGGGAATCCATCTCTATGGATTTCATAACAAAGTTGTCTGTGACCAGAAGTGGGCATGATACCATCTTTGTTGTCGTGGACCGTCTTACAAAGATGGCACATTTTCTTCCCATGAGGAAAATCGATACAGCTTTCCATGTTGCTAAACTTTTCATAAAAGAAATTTTTAGGTTACATGGTATACCCAAAAGTATAATTTCTGGTAGGGATGCAAGGTTCACATTTAATTTTTGGAAAGCAGCATTTCAATCCTTAGGAACAGAATTACGCATGACTACTGCATTTCATCCTCAAACCGATGGTGAGACCGAGAGGGTTAACATGGTGCTTGAGGATATGTTACGCATGTATGTGAATGATAAGAAAAACAATTGGACTGAATATTTGCCTTTGGTTGAGTATGCATATAATAGTGCATGGCATTCCTCTATTAAAATTACACCTTTTGAAGCAATGTATGGTTATAATTTCTTGCTACTGCATTCACTTTGTCATTCACAGAATCAGGTTGACATTGTTGGGTGTGTGTAGAAGTGCGAGAGACACACGAGAAGCACACACAAAGAGGACAAACGCAGCAAGACACACGGACAAGACAATGGTTGGAATACCTCTCTCTATTGACGATAAAACTGAACTGAAGTAAGAGCTGAATAATATCCCTGAGTACAAAGTACCACCACATATGAGAGTATCAAATATGTGGTAACATGGGGAAAGAAAACCTCTAGCCATCACTAGAGTAAAAAGTGTCCATGTATAGGGAAAAGGTTCACATCAAAGCTACTCGAGGAACACATAAGTGTAACAAACCCCCCTGGAGAAAATTATGTGAACACATACAGGGAGTGACAGATCAGCCCCCACAAGGTAACAAGCCTAAAGCTTTGCGAAAAGCTTCAAACTTTTCCCATGGAAGAGATTTTGTGAATATGTCTGCCACATTATCTTGTGTAGACACATATACCAAATCAATATCTCCTGCATGAAGGCGCTCTCTCACATAGTGATAATGCACCTCAATATGTTTGGTTCGTGAATGAGACACTGGGTTTCGTGCAACAGCCAAAGCACTCTGACTATCAGTGAGAATATGTGTAGCTGCACCAATCTCCATGCAAAGATCCATCAATAGGCATCTCATCCATATACACTCCACTGTAGCTGTGAAAACTGCCCTGTACTCAGCTTCACAGCTCGATGCCGCCACTGTAGGTTGCTTCTTACTCAACCAAGATATGCATGAGTCTCCAAGGAAAAAAGCAATAACCACTAGTGGACACGCGAGTATCGTAACAACCAGCCCAATCACTATCTGTAAAAGCATGCAAGCATGGCTGAACATCTTTGCCATAAAAGAGACCTAAGCTCAAAGTGCCTCGGAGATATCTAAAGACACGTTTCACTGCTTGCCAATGCTTAGTGCTAGGGCTATGCATGAATCGACTCAACTGGGAAACTGCATACTATATATCCGGCCTTGTGTTGCATGCATATATAAGACATCCCAGAGCTTGCTGATAAAGAGAGGTGTCAAATGCATCACTAGGATCCTCAACTAAGAACCTGAATCCTATCTCAACTGGTGTGGAAACTGGCTTACAATCCTCAAAGTCAAAACGCTGAAGTAGTTTTTCAACATAATTTGCTTGATGCATAACAATTCCCCCCTCAACGGATACAAACTGGATGCCAAGATAGTAGCTCAAAAGACCAAGATAAGTGGCATCAAAAGTATGCTGCAAATCAACCATAAGAATGTCAAGTTTTGCATCACATGACCCAATCAAGAGTATGTCATCGACTAAAGAACAAGCACTATAAGATCAGCCTCATTTTTGCGTACATAGAGTATTTTCAATCGAACTACATGTGAAGCCAAGAGCAATCAAGTGCTTATGGATTTTGTCATACCATGCACGTGGAGCTTGCTTGAGACCATACAAGGCTTTATGCAAGCGACAAACCATATGCTCTTTCCCTTTCATAGCAAATCTGGGAGGTTGCTTTACATAAACCTCTTCTTGCAAATCACCATTCAAGAAGGCTGTTTTTATGTCCAACTGATGCACTTTCCAACCTCGAAGGGCAGCCAATACAACCACTGTACGAATGGTAGTCATGCGTGAAGTATGTGCAAAAGTTTCCTCATAGTCAATGCCATATTGTTGTGCATATCCTTTGGCAACCAGTCTAGCTTTGTAGCGATCAATGCCACCATCTGATTTTCTCTTAATCTTGTAAACCCACTTTGTACCAATGGCATTCTTTCCTTTTGGTAATTCACATAACTCCTAAGTACCATTCCTATGTATGGAATCCATTTCTGATTGCATAGCACTCATCCATTGTGGATCGTCACATGCATCTTCAAAAGAAAGTGGCTCCATTACATGTTGTAGTAATAAGAGAATAATCCACAAAATTAGTTGATGCATGGTGAGAGCTTCATCTTGTTCTATCAAGTAAAGGTGCACTCAATTTGTTGTCCTGCAAAGTTTGTTTCAACCACTTTGGCATAGATTGTGCACTCTTGATAGAAATGTGTTCATTATGTAATACATCTTCAACATGTACATCATGCGTGGGCTGAATTTCATGCTCATTTTCAGCCATATTTTGACGCAAATGTTCAGACATATGTGGCTGGAAATTTCCAGCAGTTTTGACATTTTTTGGCTGAAAATTTTTTGCCATGTTTGGCTAGAAATGCTCTACATTTTCAGCCCTATTTGGCTGGAATTTTTCATCCCTTTGAGCCTCAGTTGGCTGGTCTACATGGCCATAATCAAGCGCACCATTTTGAAACAAAGGCATGAGTGTATCAAACACATCTTGTGAGCTAATTGTTGGCAGTTTTTTGCATTCAAGTATCAGCAAATACCACATCTCGACTCACAATAATTGTGTTCGTCAATGGATGGTACAATCGATATCCCTTAATTTCAGCACTATAACCAACAAATATACATTTCTTTGCCTTGTCATCAAGTTTGTGACGTTGTTGTGATGGCACAAGAGCATATGCCAAACAACCAAACATATGCATATGATTAAGCATAGGCTTATGAACATTCCAAGCCTCATAAGGAGTGATGACTCTCAATGCTTTTGTAGGGTAGCGATTCAACACATCATTTGCACACATGACCGCTTCCATCCAAAACTTATCAGGAAGATGCTTTCCTTTAACCATACATCGTGCAATTTCAAGTAGAGTTCTATTTTTACGCTCGGCAACACTATTTGTTGAGGTGTAGATGGCACCGTACATTGGTGTGAAATACCTCTTTCACGAAGAAAAGCATTAAACTCATGTGACATGTATTCACCACCACAATCCGTGTGTAGAGTCAAAAGCTTTTGTGCAGAAAAATTTTCAGCCATAGCTAAAAATGCTTTGAAGCAATAAAACACCTCATTCTTTGCTTTCATAGGATACACCCATGTATGGCTAGTAGCATCATCAATGAAGGTAACAAAATATACATGCTTCCCAAAAGATGGAGTCTTGATGGGACCACATACATCACCATGAACAAGCTGCAATTTTCTTGTAGTGTGTGTGTGACCATCTTTTGGAAAAGAAGCACGATGCATTTTTCCAAAAATGCAACCTTCACATGCATGCTTTTCAATGGACTCAAGTGTAGGCAAGCCAATAACCATGTCCTTCTTTTGAAAGTAGAGCAAACTATTGAAGTTCAAGTGACCAAAATGATCATGTCAAAGCTCCATTTCAGCCATGGAAGAATTATGAGCAACTAAGGCATTCGAGGCAGCCCTCTTGTATGTATCCATGCGATACAAACCATTACATAATGTACCGGACATCACGATAACATCGCCATTGCTGAAATCATGAACTATACACTTATCATCAACAAAGTGTACATGAAGTCCAGCTTTGGCAATCAACGGAACTGAAATTAAGTTCTTCTTTATACCGGGCACATACAATGCATTTTTCAAGAGAATCACACCTCCATTTGCAGCCGTAAGCTCAATTTCTCCTACTCCAATGATAGGATAAGAGGCATTGTTTGCACACACCACATGTCCTCCTTTAGGTGCATCTTTCAAAGAGGCAAAAAATCTTTTGCATGATGTTATGTGCTTTGAAGCACCACTATCAAAGAACCAATCCGAATCAGCCTCACTCACAACTGTACATTTAGAATGTAAAGAAGCATCATAATGACATGTAACAACACATGCACAAAAATCTTGAGCCATGTTAGCTTCATCATTCTTTGCATTTGCTGAATTTTCAGTAATAGACATGCCGGATTCCTTCTTCTTTTCATTGTGTTTAGCAAGCTTCCCAGACTCATCAATAGTATGACCAGCCTTTCGGAAATATTTGCATCTCTTCTTCTTTTGAAAATCACCATCATTAGAGGAATGAGTGGAAGAGGAAGCTTGAGGCTTTGGTTTTGATGAACCCAAAGCTAAACCATACTTGCTTTTCCCCTTTTGTGAGATAGCAACTACTTGCGTTCCCTCAATCAAACCACTCCTATTCACTCTAGATTGCTCTTCTTGCAAAAGAAGAGACAGAACCTCATCAAATGCATACATATTAAGATTTCCTTTTGCAACCAAACGGAGTGTAGTAGCAAAGCTTTGAAAAGATTCTAGTAACCCTTTCAACAATGTAGAGATGAGTGATGCATCCGGAATGATCTCATCTATGTTTGCCAATTGCTCTTTCAAGTCCTTGATGCGTGTCACATACACATCCACTGACTCATTTTCAGCCATACATACATCTTAGTTGCTTCCTCAAGTATGCAACATGTGCTTCATTATGCACGGCATACAAAGAAGCAAGAGTGTCCCATGCCTGTCTCGATGTAACATGACCGAATGTGTGGAACTATATGATGCTTCACTGAAAGCACAATCAAAGCATGAGCTTGAGCATCTTTTCCATCCCATCTAAACTGCTCTTGTGTAGGTGGAGAAGGAGAAACCATTGTACTCGAAGAAGAAGCTCCATCTGTGATAGTAGACTGTGAAGTAGAAGCACCTGTCGGTCTTCGATCTACATCTGCCACTATGTTCCAAAGTTGTTTAGCAACAAGAACATGATTCATCATGTAAGGCCACATCTGATAGTTGGTCCCATCAAGCTTATCTTCAGCTTGAAGCATGCCAAACTGTTGGTGCAAGACAATCAACAATTGAAGGTCTTTAAGTCCGCAGAAACTTCATCAAAAATTTCCTTAAAAAGGTCACCGGAACAGTACCGGAACAGTACCGGAAACTCACAGTAAAGTCACCGGAATGTTACCGGAAATGATCACTCTTATAGTTTTCTATTTATGAAGAGTTGAATGATGAAAGAATGAAGAAAAGACAAATTCTTGAAGCTTGGAAGAAGGACCGAAAAAAGGGTGTACACATATGTACAGTAGTATAGCCATCGTCATAAGATTGTACAAATTTATCTATAAATACCTTAGAATCTGTCGGGGGAAATAGAGAGGCATATATGAGAGCATATGTGAGATTAGATAGAAGTCAAGAATGAGGAAGATAGATGTCATGAGACATGAAAAGTTAGTTGAGTTTTCCTCTCATCACTCAACTATAACTTTTTGAGTAATCAAAGAAATATTGCACCGAAATTTCTGTGTGTTCTTCATCTGTGATAGATGATTTGTGAAATCCTTTTGAGGATATCTAAGTCTATAGTTAATCAATCTATAGCTTAAGTTTCAGAGTTTAATTGTAAAACGAGAATTGTCAGTAGAAACATTCATGTGTGTTGAGTGTTCAAAGTTTACTGAAACAGGCGCATTTCCAGTGATCAATGTTTTGATCATTTCTCAGTGCATACTTTAAAGTTTTGCATGAGTGAGGGCTTAATCTTTAAGTTAGAAGATAAGCTACTCGTAACTAGAAGCATTTGCTTAAACGGGTTCTATTCAAGGAGAACCAAGTCTTAGAAGTTGCAGGTGTAAAATAGACTGTTCAGAATGACAGTTTCAGACATAGGTAACTTGTGAAGTTGATTTCTCAAGTTATACTAAAGCTTTTAGAGTAATTTCACTTGAAGGAGGTGCGCAATTTCTAGGCGACACTTCATACAAAGTTTCATAAAAACTTTTACGTGATAGATTAATTTGAAGAAATTGTGTAGCAGACTTTCTGTGTTGTGAAGTTTTTGACTTACTCTTGGTATAGAGGTGCTCTAATCACAAGAGTAGGTTATTCTTTTGGAGATTAACACTCTCCATCAGTGGTATCAGAGCAGGAGACATCAAAATCAAAGAAAGGAGGATCCCGATTGCTGCGGTTACAAAGAATTCAACAACTGAAGAACTAAAAGGTGAAAGCTTGAAGGCAAAACCTGAGGAAGAGATCATACGACATCAAGAAAGACAAACGGAGTCTAATTTGAAGCAAAGGTACATATATTATTCATAAAGGTTGAAGATTTCAAATACACAGGTGGACACAAGATGGGAGATTCTCTACAGATAGAGAAACTGGATAGGGAAAACTATCCTGCATGGTCAATGAGGATGGAAGCTCATCTTATGAGCAAAGATTTGATAGCTTATATCACAGGAGAAGAAGAAAAGCCACAGTTCAGAGATCCTAGTGTTCCGACTAGGGAAGAGTTAGCAGATTTGAAAAACTGGATGAAGAAAGATGCTCAAGCTAGGAGCATTATCTATATGGCAGTCAATGATTACTTGTTACCTCATATTCGAGGTCTTGAAAGTGCAACTGATATTTGGAATGCGTTGGAGGAGCATTTCCAGAATACTACTAAGTCAAGGAAGGCATCCTTATGGGCAGAGTTTACCACCTTTAAGAAGAAGGCTTCTCGGTCCATTTTAGACTATGTGACAAGAATGAAAGATATTGCAGATGCTTTAGGAGCTGTTGATGAAGACATTGAAGAGGATAAATTGGTAAGGCAAATTCTTACAGGCTTAAGAGGTGATGACAAATGGAAGCCGTTCATTTTGTCTACAGAGTTATCACTTGATCATTTCACTCCAGATTTAAATCAGTTGTTAGGTCATATGCTAACGTTTGAGCAGGATGTTAAAGGAGATGGTGACAAGAGTGCAGGTCATGCAATGTATTCAAAAGACAAAAAGAAGAATAGCAAAGGAAAGCAACAAGCAAATGAAGATGAAGGAACAACTAGCCATGTCAACTTCCTAAGAGGAAGAGGAGGTGGCAAAGGTAGAGGAAGAGGCAGGATTAACAAAGATGGAGGCAAAGCTTGCTAGATTTATGGTAAGACAAATCATTTAGATAATGATTGTTGGCACAATACTCAAAGTAATAATGGATATAGTCAAAGTTACAATGCAAGAGGAAGAGGTGGCAGAAATCAAAGAGGAAATTTCAGAGGTAGAGGTAACAGGGGTTACTTTGGAAGAAATGCAGGTAGAGGATTCCAAAGTCAACAATATAACAATACCTACTACAATTATGCTTCAGAACAGAAGGAGGATTCAACATTGATATTGAATGCTACTTGTGAAAGGCAGAGTGAAGATCAAAGAGTCTTCTACATTGACTCAGGGTGTAGCAATCACCTGAGTGGTAACATATCATTGATGACTAATTTGGAGAATAAAGTTTCTAATCATGTTGTTCAAACAGGTGACAACACAAAGCATAAAGTGAAGTCGATTGGATCAGTGAAAGCTAAAGACGGTAGTACCTTATTGGGTAAGGTTCTGTATGTTCCTACAACTCCTAAGAATTTGATAAGCGTAGGACAAATAGTTGAAAAGGGATATGAAGTAAGGTTCACTAATGAAGGAGTATACGTGGAAGATCCCAGTCAAGGGTATAAACAGATTGTTTCAGGAAAGAAAGAAGGAAGACTGTTTACACTGAAGATTCAAGGCAACATTGGTCAGGCCATGTTTACATATGCAGGACATAAGATTTCTGAGTTAGATCTTTGGCACAAGAGGCTTGGACATTTCAATGAAAGAGGTATTAAAGATATGGTTAACAATGGTTCAGTGCTTGGATTGCCTAATGTTGCAGGTCAACATATGACATACAGATGTGAGGCATGTCAATTAGGTAAGGCTCATAAGCATTCCTATTCCAAGCATGGTTTTATGTACTCAGAGAAGCTTGAGTTGGTACACACAGACGTGTGGGGACCATCAAAGGATTTCAGTATAAATGGGTCAAGGCATTATGTGATTTATGTTGATGATGCTACTAGATGGATCACTATCTATGTGATCAAGGATAAGTCAGAAGTATTCAATACATTCAAACATTATCATGCATATGCAGAAAGAACTACAGGTCATAAGTTGAAGAGACTAAGATCAGATGGAGGGGGAGAGTATTTCTCCAACGAATTCAGTGACTACTTATGGAATGCAGGTATAAAAAGGGAAGTTACTTGCAGGTACTCTCCTCAACAAAATGGTGTAGCAGAAAGGAGGAATAGGACTCTTGTTGAGTTTGCAAGGTCCATGATGAATGAGAAAAATTGCCCTAACTATTTGTGGGCTGAAGCTGTAAATACAGCTACTTATTTGGTTAATAGGTTACCATGTAAAGCCTTGCAGGGTATGACACCATATGAGGCTTGGTGGGGTAAGAGACCTACCCTGGATCATTGCAGAGTATTTGGATGTGTGGCATATGCATATGTGCCATCACAATTAAGACACAAATTGGAACCTAAAGCTGAAAAATATGTTTTCATTGGTTATGATGACAAACAGATGGGATACAGGTTGTGGAATCCATCCACAAAACATTTTCTGGTTTCGAAAGATGTTACGCTTGATGAGCAAAGTTCTTGGTATGCAGGAACAGTTAATAGCAATACAGGTGATGAAGAAGAAGTGAGTCAGAAGAAAGGTAAATCAAAGGTTCAAATAATTGATGAAGAAGAAAATTATGAAGTGCAGGAAGAAGTTGAAGAAAGGTCAAGATTTGATCTTGAGTGTGAAGAACCAGAAACCTCAAGGAGTGGAGAACTCAGAAGGTCATCAAGAAATAGATGGCAACCTACAAGGTACAGTTATGATACTTCATTTTTGGCTACGAAAGATTATGCTTACATAATGAAAGCAGATGAAGACCCTTCTACATATGAAGAGGCAAAAGGTAAGGAAAAATGGGAGAAAGCTATGCAAGAAGAACATGATGCATTGGTGGAAAATCAAACATGGGATTTAGTTCCTAAACCAAATAGCCAGAAGATTATTGGATGCAAGTGGGTCTACAAGACCAAGAGATTTGCAGATGGAAGTGTGTCTAGATACAAAGCTAGACTTGTTGTCAAAGGGTTTGCTCAAACATATGGGGTTGATTATGATGAGACTTATAGTCCAGTGGAAAAGATGACAACCATCAGAACACTCATAGTTGTTGCTGCGTGTAAAGGTTGGAAGTTATGTCAGTTAGATGTGAAAAATGCTTTTCTGAATGGTTATATTTCAGATGATGTGTTCATGGAGCAACCTCAAGGGTTCAGAGATAAAAGGTATCCAGATCATATGTGCAAGCTCAAGAGAGCTTTGTATGGCTTGAAGCAGGCCCCAAGGGCATGGAACTATAGACTTGTGAAGTTCCTAAAAGAACTTGGTTTTCAGGTGTCTGAAGCAGATAGTAGTCTGCTTATAAAAGCAAGTGATAATGGTTTCATATACATGTGCATATATGTTGATGATATAATTCTTACAGGAACAGATGAGTCAGGTATACAAAGATTAAAGAAGCAGATGGAGAAAGAGTTTAAAATCAGTGACTTGGGAAACTTGTCTTACTTCTTGGGTATGGAGATCACATATACTCAGCATGGAGTATTCTTGACCCAAGAAAGATATTTGAAGAACTTGTTAATCAAGTTTAAAATGAATGATTGCCGGATAGCACCTACTCCAATGGAGGTGAATCACAAATTGAGTAAGTTTGGAGGTGAAGTTTTCAAGGACGTGAGACAATATCAGAGTTTGGTTGGTAGTCTTATCTATGCTACTTTAACCAGACCTGATTTATCATATGCAGTAGGAGTATTGTCTCAATTCATGCACTGTCCAAGGAAAGAACATTGGATTGCAGGTCAAAGAGTGTTGAGGTACATTAAGGGTACACTCAATGAAGGTTTGTATTATGGGTTTACCTCAGATACAAATATCAAAATATACAGTGATGCAGATTGGGCAGGTAATCCAGATGACAGAAGGTCAACCTATGGATACATGTGTTATGTGGGAGATAAGCTAATCTCATGGTGTTCCAAGAAGCAACATACAGTTGCTTTGTCTTCTACTGAAGCTCAGTACAAAGGCATGGTTGAAGCTGCAAAGGAAGTGATTTGGCTAAAGACTTTAATGAAGAATTTTGACACTATACAGAGGACACCAATTATATTTGGAGATAACATGAGTTCATTATATTTAGCTGCTAATCCTGTTTTTCATGCCAGGACTAAACACATTGAGATTCAGTATCACTTTCTAAGAGAGAAGGTGATGGATAAAGAGATTGAAGTAATCCATACTTCAACAAAAGATCAGATAGCTTATATGCTTACAAAAAGTTTGGATGGACCTAAGTTACAAAGGTTTAAAGATATGGCAGGAATAAAGAAGACAAAGAAAACCTCAATTGATGATTGAGGGGGAGCTGTTGGTGCAAGACAATCAACAATTGAAGGTCTTTAAGTCCGCAGAAACTTCATCAAAAATTTCCTTAAAAAGGTCACCGGAAGGTCACCGGAACAGTACCGGAACAGTACCGGAAACTCACAGTAAAGTCACCGGAATGTTACCGGAAATGATCACTCTTATAGTTTTCTGTTTATGAAGAGTTGAATGATGAAAGAATGAAGAAAAGACAAATTCTTGAAGCTTGGAAGAAGAACCGAAAAAAGGGTGTACACATATGTACAGTAGTATAGTCATCATCATAAGGTTGTACAAATTTATCTATAAATACCTTAGAATCTGTCGGGGGAAATAGAGAGGCATATATGAGAGCATATGTGAGATTAGATAGAAGTCAAGAATGAGGAAGATAGATGTCATGAGACATGAAAAGTTAGTTGAGTTTTCCTCTCATCACTCAACTGTAACTTTCTGAGTAATCAAAGAAATATTGCGCCGAAATTTCTGTGTGTTCTTCATCTGTGATAGATGATTTGTGAAATCCTTTTGAGGATATCTAAGTCTATAGTTAATCAATCTATAGCTTAAGTTTCAGAGTTTAATTGTAAACAGAAAACGAGAATTGTCAGTAGAAACATTCATGTGTGTTGAGTGTTCAAAGTTTACTGAAACAGGCGCATTTCCAGTGATCAATGTTTTGATCATTTCTTAGTGCATACTTTAAAGTTTTGCATGAGTGAGGGCTTAATCTTTAAGTTAGAAGATAAGCTACTCGTAACTAGAAGCATTTGCTTAAACGGGTTCTATTCAAGGAGAACCAAGTCTTAGAAGTTGCAGGTGTAAAATAGACTGTTCAGAATGACAGTTTCAGACATAGGTAACTTGTGAAGTTGATTTCTCAAGTTATACTAAAGCTTTTAGAGTAATTTCACTTGAAGGAGGTGCGCAATTTCTAGGCGACACTTCATACAAAGTTTCATAAAAACTTTTACGTGATAGATTAATTTGAAGAAATTGTGCAGCAGACTTTCTGTGTTGTGAAGTTTTTTACTTACTCTTGGTATAGAGGTGCTCTAATCACAAGATTAGGTTATTCTTTTGGAGATTAACACTCTCCATCACAAACAAGTCATTGCTGCCCGCCATTTCACAAAGGAACAAGAATGTGACAAAACTTTACTTCGATGAAAGCTGAAATAAGTGCTAAAATTTCAGCTCACAAATTATCACTCTGATGCGCGCCTAGTGGAAATGCTTCTTGGCTATTGAAATTCACAGTTCTATGCTCCGAAGTTGATTTGCACTCTTAAAAGTGCACGCGCCATGACGCAAAAAAACCAGAGAAGGAGTTGAACCTGCTCTGATACCACTATTGGGTGTGTGTAGAAGTGTGAGAGACACACGAGAAGCACACGCAAAGAGGACAAACGCAGCAAGACACAGGAAGAAGACGATGGCTGGAATAGCTCTCTCTATTGATGATAAAACTGAACTGAAGTAAGAGCTGAATAATATCCCTAAGTACAAAGTACCACCACATATGAGAGTATCAACTATGTTTATAACATGGGGAAAAAAACCTCTAGTAGCACTAGAGAAAAAAGTGCCCATGTATAGGGAAAAGGTTCACATCAAAGCTACTCGAGGAACACATAAGTGTAACAGAAATATCCAAACAGATGCTTGAAAACATGGATTTGGAGCTAAATAAGGTAAGGAAAACATGAAAGATGCACATAAACGTCAGAAATTATATCATGATCTCAAAAAGAGACCCTTGGAATTAGAACAAATGATCTGGTTTTTTTGAAAGTGAGTCCTTCTAAATCAAATCTGGTTTTAGGCAAAGATCGTCGATTGTCTCCTCGTTACGCTGGTCCTTTCAAAATCTTAAAGAAAGTTGGTTCCGTTGCATATTTACTTGACCAACCTAACACTTTGAACATTCATCCAGTCTTCCATGTTGGATTACTTAAAGAGTATGTTCCTAATGTTGATCATGTTTTGCAGGACAAATCTAAGTTGAAGGAAGATGCCACTTTTGAGCTTGAACCAGAAGTTATAATGGATAGGAAAATTAGACATCTTAGGAATCATGAAATAGTGGAAATTTTAGTAAAGTCGTTTGCATATCCTATTGAAGATTCAACATGGGTTGGTTTAGATGAGTTTATGGAACATTATCCTTCTTTCCAACTCTGAGGACAGAGTTCTTAAAAGAGCGGGAGAATTGTAAGATGCCACATTGATTTTCGATCCCGAAAAAAAAAAAAGATGTGTAGGTAATAATCAAAGTATATGTTTAGGATATTCTGATCATGTCTGCAAAATTTTGTGGCAATAAGTTTTTACATTCTCTCTCTATAAAGTTGTCGCATGAAATTTGTATGTTAATTTTGAGCATGAAGATGAAGAAATCTGAAAAAGTGTTGTATGAGAGAAAGGTAGAGTACTCTTACTAGAAAAACTTTACCTGATTGAATTTTTTGTAGTTCCTATGTTTTATGTCTCATTTGGTTCCATGAAGATAGGTTAACGAAGCGATTTTTCATGTTTTTTCATCTCTCTAGAATTTTCGATTTTGTAGGGCCCAAAAGTGATATCTCGAAGCCGATTTGGACCTGAGGTGTCTCTAACACTATTGTACAGATTTAAAAACTGAATATTTTTGTCTCTCACAAGCTTAAGCTAATTCCTCACCATTTTTGAGTTACAGGGCTTGGAAAAGTTCCGTTTTCCAACACTTCAAAAAATAAAAAAAAATAAAAAAGAGAAGCCTTCATTCATTCATCTTATTCATGTTCGCAGATTTAGAAAACGCACATGGGTATATAGGTTATTTTCTGGTGATTGACGTGTGTGTGAGTGCGGTGCAGGGATCACCTCTATTTTTGCATATACGATTCTTGCGGTGGACATGAAAAGTAGATGCATGGGTGGTCTGGAAGTCTTGCATGAGACATGCGAAAAGACACTATCTTGGAGCATGCAGATTCTAAGAGTGCGGGTCTAGGAAGGCGTGATTGGTCGTGCGCTGGCAAAAGGTGGAGATCCAAAAAGACGAAGACTGAGAGATAGAAAAGGACGATGGTCGTATAGTCATCATGATCGTTTTTCGGCTTCTGAATTGTGATTGAGATTGGGATAGAGATTGAGATTGAGATTGAGATTGAGATTGAGATTCTGATTGTGATTGAGATTGGGATTGAGATTGTGATTGTGATTGAGTTTGGGATTGAGATCACCTCAGGGGTGGTCGGGTGGATGAGGCTTCACATTGAAGCTATCCGATAGATTTGGTAACGCAGATCAAAACTACTTGTAAATCTGCACACATAATACAATTCTCTCTCTTCTTGTTCTGGGTATACTCTATTTTCCTCCTTTATATCTTGTGGTGTGGAGGCCAATTATTGTGTGTGGGATTGTGATTCAAGATTAGGAGACTTGTTACAAGTGGTATTAGAGCAGAGTTAGATTCTGGGACAAGATGCAGGCTTTGAAGAAGAAGATAGAAGAACAAGAGGAGATTATCCGTAGATTAAATGCAGAACTACATAAAGAAAGATCCAACAAACAAAAAGAGCGTACTGCAAATGCTTTCATGGACGTCAATGATGAAGGTGGTAATTGTGTGGGCACATCAAAGGCACGTAGAGCCAGATGGCAACGTGAACACGAAGAGGACGATGATGCAGGTGAATCTGCACTTAAGCAAGTGTTTAAAAGAGCAAAATTAAATGAATTTGATCATGAGAAGAAAACTAGAGAGGATCTTGAAGCATGGATTGAGGAACTTGAAGATTTCTTTGACCTGCGCGTATTTACTGAGGAATCAAAAGGAAAGGTGGCAATTCTGAATCTGCGAGGAGTCGCAAAACTGTGGTGGAAATCATACATACAGACAAGAACACATGAAGGTCCGATCCTCTGGTAAGAGTTTTGAGAGAATCGTTATTGTTCTCCACATTATCGGATGGAAAACAAAATGGGATTCTACTCTTTCAAGCAGTATGAGGATGATAGATATAACTTGTCTATTGAAGAATATAAGAAGAAATTTTTGCGTTTACATAAGTATGCACTAGAAGTTTCTCGAGATGCCCTAAAAAGAAAGTTTATTGAGGGTTTGCGGGAAGAGCTTCGCTATCAAGTAAAGGGTCCGGATGTGCAAATTTTCTTGATGCGATTGCAAAAGCAGAAAACTTTGAGAAGATGGAGAAGTTTACCACGAAAAAGGCATCCAAATCAAGGTTTATCTCAACAAGAAATTGACCCCCAAGACCTATTTCAATAAATCAGAATGGATAGAGATCGATTAACTCTATTAACATTCAAGGAGGAAAAACTAAGCCAAAGCAAATGGATACACCTAAGAAGCAAGAAGTTGTACACTGGCAACGTGATTCGATTTCTTGGAGCGGGCTAAAAGATTGGGACTTTGTTTTCGATGTGGAGAACAAGGACATCACACTTTTGAATGTCCAAACAAGGCCATCAACCGTTCTATGCAAGCGAAGATAGCTCATCTACAAGAAGAAAACATGACAATTGAGGAAGCGGATGATCACGGTAAGTGTCCTAGCCCTAGGCTTCAATGCATGAAAACTTCCTCTCATTCAAAGGTATCGGTGATTAGGATTATGGGCGACATATCCTCATGTAAGGTTACTTTCTTGATTGATTCGCGTAGTACAAGTTGTTTCCTTTCACGTAAATTGGCACAGGCTTTAGGGTTGCATATTGAGATGCAGACTAAAAGACCTATATAGATGGCTAATGGTACAATACACTATACTCAAGGCTGTATTGAGAATCTTGAGTTTATGTTAGGAGAACATAAGTTTTTGGGTACCTTCCATGTAATTGAAATGAGAGAATGTGATGTAATCATTTGAATGGACTGGTTAGTTCATAAGAGTGTCGTGATTGACTGTGAAAGCGCGATCCTTACTTTGAAATTAGAAGGGAAGGAACATCGTCTTGCAGGCAAGTGTTATTCAAGTTTTTGTCCTATTTCTGCTATAAAGTTGATTAGGGGTATTTGATAGGGTTGTGAGACGTATTTGGTTTATGTGCATGACCTTCAGGAGAAGAAGAAAGAAGAAGAAATACTTGAATATGCTAGAAAACGTTTAGATGAGTACGCAGATGTATTTCCTGATGATCTACCAGGCATGCCTCCTCCTAGGAAAATTGATCATGCTATAGACCTTTATCCAGGAAGTGAGCCTTATTCTAGAGCACCTTATAGGTTCAATATTGATGAATTCAAAGAGTTGAAGCTCCAACTGGATTATCTATTGAAGAAGGAGTTGATAAGACCTAGTGTTTCACCTTGGGGAGCTGTTTTGTTTCAAAAAAAGAAAGATGGTTCATCAGACTTTGTATCGACTATAGGGAGTTGAGCAAGAAAACCATTAAGAACAAGTATCCACTGCCACACATAGATGAACTGATGAGTCAATTGAGTGTTACCACAGTATTCACTAAAATTGACTTAAGATCGGGATATCATCAAATTAGAGTAAAGTCTGAGGACATACCCAAAACCGCTTTTAGAACAGGATATGGTCATTATGAGTTCACAATTTTGCCTTTTGGATTGACAAATGCTCCTACAACATTTATGTGTTTGATGAGTAATGTGTTTCATGAATATCTCGATGAATTTATATTAGTTTTTCTTGACGATAAGGATGATGATCAACATGCATTGCATCTCAGGAAGACTTTACAAAAACTAAGAGAGCATAAACTATATGGTAAGATGAGTAAATGATTTTTTGCAAAAGGGGAAGTCACGTATTTGGGGAGAGTTGTTTCTAAGGAAGGGATTCATATAAATCGTGAGAAACTTAAAAGCATAGTTGAGTGGCATACACCCAAATGTGTGAGAGATGTGAGAAGCTTCCTTGGTTTGGCACAATATGAGAGGGCACACATTAGGGAGTTTTCTCGAATTGAAAATCCTCTTACAGAATTGACAAAGAAAAATAGAGAGTTCACATAGAACGATGAGTGTCAAAATGCGTTTGATGAATTAAAACTGAAAGTTATCAAAAATTGTGTGCTAAAGATACATGAGTTAGGGAAACCTTTTATTCTTGCATGTGATGCTAGTGGAAGCCCAATCGGATGCATACTTTCACAAGAAGGGAGGGTAGTGGCGTATCAGTCAAGGAAATTAAGGAAACATAAATTAAATTATACACACATGACTTAGAAATGCTTGCAGTTGTTCATGCACTTAAACATTGGAGACACTTATTGCTTGGAGTAAAGTTTGAATTAAGAACAGATCATCATAGCCTTAAATACATATTTACTCAACCTTTACTTAACAATAGACAAAAACAATGGATCCAATTGCTAAGTGAATGTGATTTTGATATTAAATACTTAGCAGGAAAAGAAAACAAGGTGGCCGATGTTTTCAGTCATAAACCCTTATGTAGTTCAATTTCTATTTTATCCTCTGATTTTGATATTGGAAAAGAATTAAAAGAAGATTTATTTTATGCCGCAATCTCGAAATGTTTTGGTATGAATCCAGGTTCTATGTTTTAGGGAAAATTTCATTTGAGAAATAATGATTTGTGTTGTAATTCGCGTTTATGTATTTCTTCAGAATCTGTTTTGAAAGAAAAGATCCTGCATGACTGTCATGATGCACCTTTCTCTGCCCACCCTGGTTTTTCTAGAACTTATGCAAAAGTGAAAGCTTCATATTACTGGCCACGTATGAAATATGATATTAAGAGGTATGTGGAAGAATGTCTGAAATGTCAACAGGTTAAGGCCGAATTTAAAAGGAGTACTGGCATGTTACAACCATTATATGTGCCTGATAAAAAATGGGAATCCATCTCTATGGATTTCATAACAAAGTTGGTTGTGAGAAGATGTGGGTATGATACCATCTTTGTTGTCGTGGACCGTCTTACAAAGATGGCACATTTTCTTCCAATGAGGAAAATCAATAGAGCTTTGCATGTTGCTAAACTTTTCATAAAAGAAATTTTTAGGTTACATGGTATGCCCAAAAGTATAAATTCTGATAGAGATGCAAGGTTCACATCTAGTTTTTGGAAAGCAACATTTCAATCCTTAGGAATAGAATTACGCATGAGTACTGCATTTCATCCTCAAACCGATGGTGAGACCGAGAGGGTTAACAGGGTGCTTGAGGATATGTTACGCATGAATGTGAATTATAAGTAAAACAATTGGACTGAATACTTGCCTTTCGTTGAGTGTGCATATAATAGTGCATGGCATTCCTCTATTAAGATGACACCTTTTGAAGCAATGTATGGTTATAATTGCTTGCTACCACATTCACTTTTTAATTCACAGAATCAGGTTGAAATATCCATACAGATGCTTGAAAACATGGATGTGGAGCTAAATAAGGTAAGGAAAAACATGAAAGATGCACTGAAATGTCAGAAATTATATCATGATCTCAAAAAGAGACCCTTGGAATTTAGAACAAATGATCTGGTTTTTTTGAAAGTGAGTCCTTCTAAATCAAACCTGGTTTTAGGCAGAGATTGTCAATTGTCTCCTCGATATGCTGGTCCTTTCAAAATCTTAAAGCAAGTTGGTTGTGTTGCACATTTACTTGACCTACCTAACACTCTGAAAATGCATCCAGTCTTCCATGTTGGAGTACTTAAAGAGTATGTTCCTAATGTTGATCATGTTTTGCAGGACAAATCTAAGTTGAAGGAAGATGCCACTTTTGAGCTTGAACCAGACATTATAATGGATAAGGGAATTAGACATCTTAGGAATCATGAAATAGTGGAAATTTTAGTAAAGTGGTTTGCATATCCTATTGAAGATTCAACATGGGTTGGTTTAGATGAGTTTATGGAACATTATACTTCTTTCCAACTCTCAGGACAGAGTTCTTAAAAGAGCGGGAGAATTGTAAGATGCCACATTGATTTTCCACCCGAAAAAAAAAATATGTAGGTAATAATGAAAGTTTATGTTTAGCATATTCTGATCATGTCTGCAAAATTTTGTAGCAATAAGTTTTTGCATTCTCTCTCTAGAAAGTTGTCGCATGAAATTTGTATGTTGATTTTGAGCATGAAGATGAAGGAATCTGAAAAAGTGTTGAATGAGAGAAAGGTAGAGTACTCTTAGTAGAAAAACTTTACCTGAACGAATTTTTTGTAGTTCCTATGTTTTACGTCTCATTTGGTTCCATGAAGATAGGTTAACGAAGAGATTTCTCATGTTTTTTCATCTCTCTCTAGAATTTTAGATTTTTCAAGGCCTAAAAGTGGTATCTAGAAGCCGATTTGGACATAAGGTGTCTCTAACACTATTGTACAAATTTAAGAACTGAATATTTTTGTCTCTCACAAGCTTAAGCTAATTCCTCACCATTTTTGAGTTACAGGGCTTGGAAAAGTGCCGTTTTCCAACACTTCAAAAAAAAAAATTAAAAAAAGAGAAGTCTTCAATCATTCATCTTATTCATGTTCGCGGATTTAGAAAATGCACATGGGTATATGGGGTATTTTTGGGTGATTGACATGTGTGTGAGTGCGTTGCAGGGATCACCTCTATTTTTGCAGGTACGATTCTTGAGGTGGACATGAAAAGAAGATGCATGGGTGGTCTAGAAGTCTTGCATGAGACATGCGAAAAGACGCTATCTTGGAGCATGTAGATTCTAAGAGTGCGGGTCTAGGAAGGTGTGATTGGTCGTGCACTGACGAAAGGTGGAGATCCAAAAAGATAAAGATTGAGAGATAGAAAAGGATGATGGTCGTACAGTAATCACGATCGTTTTTCGGGTTCTGAATTGCAATTGAGATTGGGATTGAGATTGAGATTGTGATTGTAATTGAGTTTGGAATTGAGATTGTGATTGTGATTGAGAATGGGATTGAGATCAGCTCGGGGGTGGTCGGGTGGATGAGGCTTCACATTGAAGCTATCTGATAGATTTTGAACTACTTGTAAATTTGCACACATAATAAAATTCTCTCTCTTCTTGTTCTGCGTATACTCTATTTTCCTCCTCTATAACTTATGGTGTGAAGGCCTATTATTCTGTGTGGGATTGAGATTCAAGATTAGGAGACTTGTTACAAGTGGTATCATAGCAGAGTTGGATTTCAGGAAGGGATGCAGGCTTTCTAGAAGAAGATAGAAGAACAAGAGGAGCTTATCAGTAGATTGAATGCAAAATTACATAAAGAAAGATCCAACAAACAAAAAGAGGGTACTGCAAATGCTTTCATGGACCTCAACGATGAAGGTGGTAATGGTGCGGACACATCGAACGCATGTAGAGATAGGTGGCAACGTGAACCCGAAGAGGACAATGATGCAGGTGAATCTGCACTTAAGAAAGCGTTTAAAAGAGCAAAACTAAATGAATTTGAAGGTGAGAAGAAAATTGGAGAGGATCTTGAAGCATGGATTGAGGAACTTGAAGATTTCTTTGACCTGTGCGTATTTAGTGAGGAATCAAAAGCAAAGGTGGCAATTCTGCATCTGTGAGGAGTCGCAGAAATGTGGTGGAAATCATACATACAGACAAGAACACGTGAAGGTCCGATCCTCTAGAAAGACTTTCGAGAGCAAGCAGAGAATCGTTATTGTTCTCCACATTATCGCATGGAAAAGAAAATGGAATTCTACTCTTTCAAGCAGTATGAGGATGATAGATATAACTTGTCTGTTGAAGAAAATAAAGAGAAATTTTTGCGCTTACATAAGTGTGCACTAGAAGTTTCTGGAGATGCCCTGAAAAGCAACTTTATTGAGGGTTTGCGAGAAGAGCTTCGATATCAAGTAAAGGGGTCCAAATGTGCAGATTTTCTTGATGCGGTTGCAAAAGCAGAGAATGAGAAGATGGAGAAGTTTACCATGAAAAAGGCATCCAAATCAAGGTTTATCGCAACAGGACATCGACCCCGAAGACCTATTTCAATAAATCAGAATGGATAGAGATCGATTAACTCTATTAATAGTCAAGGAGGAAAAACTAATCCAAATCAAATAAATACACCTAAGAAGCAAGAAGTTGTGCACTGGCAACGTGATTCTGATTTCTTGGAGCAGGTTAAAAGACTGGGACTTTGTTTTTTATCTGGAGAACAAGGACATCGCGCTTTTGAATGTCCAAGCAAGCCCATCAACCATTCTATGCAAGCAAAGATAGCTCAACCACAAGAAGAAAACATGACAATTGAGGAAGCGGATGATCAAGGTAAGTGTTCTAGCACTAGACTTCAATGCATGAAAACTTCTTCTCATTCAAGGGTATCAGTGATTAGGATTATGGGGGGCATATCCTCACGTAAGGTTAGTTTCTTGATTGATTGGGGTAGTACAAATTGTTTCCTTTCACTTAAGTTGGCTGAGGCTTTAGGGTTGCATATTGAGATGCACACTAAAAGGCCTGTACAGATGGCTAATGGTAGGATACACTATACTCGAGGCTCTATTGAGAATCTTGATTTTATGTTAGAAGAACAAGAGTTTTTGGGTACCTTCCATGTGATTGAAATGAGAGAATGTGATGTAATCATCAGAATGGACTGGCTAGTTCATAACAGTGTCATGATTGATTGTGAAAGCGGGATCCTTACTTTGAAAATAGAAGGGAAGGAACATCCTCTTGCAGGCAAGTGTAATTCACGTTTTTCACCTATTTCTGCTATAAAGTTGATTAGGGGTATTTGATAGGGTTGTGAGACGTATTGGTTTATGTACATGACTTCAGGAGAAGAAGAAAGAAGAGGAAATACCTGAATATGTTAGAAAACTTTTAGATGAGTACGCAAATGTATTTCTTGATGATCTACTAGGCATGCCTCCTCCTAGGAAAGTTGATCATGCTATAGACCTTTATCCAGGAAGTGAGCCTTATTCTAGAGCACCTTATAGGTTCAATATTGATGAATCGAAAGAGTTGAAGCTCCAACTGGATGATCTATCGAAGAAGGAGTTGATAAGACCTAGTGTTTCACCTTGGGGAGCACCTATTTTGTTTTAGAAAAAGAAAGATGGTTCATACAGACTTTGTATCGACTATAGGGGGTTGAACAAGAAAACCATTAAGAACAAGTGTCCACTGCCACACATAGACTAACTGCTGAGTCAATTGAGTGGTGCCACAGTATTCACTAAAATTGACTTAAGATCGCGATATCATCAAATTAGAGTAAAGTCTGAGGACATACCCAAAACCGCTTTTAGAACACGATATGGTCATTATGCGTTCACAGTTTTGCCTTTTGGATTGACAAATGCTCCTGCAACATTTATGTGTTTGATGAATAATGTGTTTCATGAATATCTCGATGTATTTATATTAGTTTTTCTTGACGATATTTTTGTGTATTCTTAGGATGATGATGAACATGCATTGCGTCTCAGGAAGACTTTACAAAAACTAAGAGAGTGTAAACTATATGGTAAGATGAGAAAATGCTTTTCTGCAAAAGGGGAAGTGACTTATTTGGGGAGAGTTGTTTCTAAGGAAGGGATTCATATAGATCCTGAGAAAGTTAAAAGCATAGTTGACTGCCCTACACCCAAATGTGTGAGAGATGTGAGAAGCTTCCTTGGTTTGGCACAATATGAGAGGGCACACATTAGGGAGTTTTCTTGAATCACAAATCCTCTTATAGAATTGACAAAGAAAAACAGAGAGTTCACATGGAACGATGAGTGTTAAAATGTGTTTGACGAATTAAAACAGAAAGTTATCGAATATTGTGTGCTAAAGATACCTGAGTTAGGGAAGCCTTTTATTGTTGCATGTGATGCTAAGGGAAGCCAAATTGGATGCGTACTTTCACAAGAAGGGAGGGTAGTGGCGTATGAGTCAAGGAAATTAAGGAAACATGAATTAAATTATACAACACATGACTTAGAAATGCTTGCAGTTGTTCATGCACTTAAACATTGGAGACACTTATTGCTTGGAGTAAAGTTTGAATTAAGAACAGATGATCAGAGCCTTAAATACATATTTACTCAACCTTTACTTAACAATAGACAAAAACTGATGGATCCAATTGCTAAGTGAATATGATTTTGATATTAAATGCTTAATAGGAAAATAAAACAAGGTGGTCGATGCTTTGAGTTGTAAACCCTTATGCAATTCAATTTCTATTTTATCCTCTGATTTCGATATTGGAAAAGAATTAAAAGAAGATTTATTTTATGCAACAATCTTGAAAATTTTGGTTATGAATCCAGGTTCTATGTTTCAGGGAAAATTTCATTTGAGAAATAATGATTTGTATTGTAATTCTCGTTTATGTATTTCTTCAGACTCTGTTTTGAAAGAAAAGATCCTGCATGACTGTCATGATGCACCTTTCTCTGCACACCTTGTTTTTTTAGAACTTATGCAAAAGTGAAAGCTTCATATTATTGGCCACGTATGAAATATGATATTAAGAGGTATGTGGAAGAATGTCTGAAATGTCAACAGGTTAAGGCTGAATTTAAAAGGATTCCTGGCATGTTACAACCATTAGATGTGCCTGATCAAAAATGGGAATCCATCTCTATGGATTTCATAACAAAGTTGCATGTGACCAGAAGTGGGCATGATACCATCTTTGTTGTCGTGAACCGTCTTAAGAAGATGGCACATTTTCTCGCCATGAGGAAAACCGATATAGCTTTGCATGTTGCTAAACATTTCATAAAAGAAATTTTTAGGTTACATGGTATACCCAAAAGTATAATTTCTGATAGGGATGCAAGGTTCACATCTAATTCTTGGAAAGCAACATTTCAATCCTTAGGAACAGAATTACGCATGAGTAGTGCATTTCATCCTCAAACCGATGGTGAGACCGAGAGGGTTAACAAGGTGCTTGAGAATATGTTACGCATGTATGTGAATGATAAGCAAAACAATTGGACTGAATATTTGCCTTTGGTTGAGTATGCATATAATAGTGCATGGCATTCCTCTATTAAGATGACACCTTTTGAAGCAATGTATGGTTATAATTGCTTGCTACCACATTCATTTTTTAATTCATAGAATCAGGTTGAAATATCCAAACAGATGCTTGAAAACATGGATTTGGAGCTAAATAAGGTAAGGAAAAACATGAAAGATGCACACAAACATCGGAAATTATATCATGATCTCAAAAAGAGACCCTTGGAATTTAGAACAAATGATCTGGTGTTTTTGAAAGTAAGTCCTTCTAAATCAAATCTGGTTTTAGGCAAAGATCGTCAATTGTCTCCTCGTTATGCTGGTCCTTTCAAAATCTTAAAGAAAGTTGGTTCTGTTGCATATTTACTTGACCTACCTAAAACTTTGGAAATTCATCCAGTCTTCCATGTTGGATTACTTAAAAAGTATGTTCATAATGTTGATCATGTTTTGCAGGACAAATCTAAGTTGAAGGAAGATGCCACTTTTGAGCTTGAACCAGAAGTTATAATGGATAGGAGAAGTAGACATCTTAGGAATCGTGAAATAGTGGAAATTTTAGTAAAGTGATTTGCATATCCTATTGAAGATTCAACATGGGTTGGTTTAGATGAGTTTATGGAACATTATCCTTCTTTCCAACTCTTAAAAGAGGGGGAGAATTGTAAGATGCCACATTGATTTTCCACTCGGAAAAAGAGGGGGAGAATTGTACAGTTCTTAAAAGAGGGGGAGAATTGTAAGATGCCACATTGATTTTCCACTCGAAAAAAAAAAAGATGTGTAGGTAATAATGAAAGTTTATGTTTAGGATATTCTGATCATTTCTGCAAAATTTTGTAGCAATAAGTTTTTACATGCTCTCTCTAGAAAGTTTTCGCATGAAATTTGTATGTTAATTTTGAGCATGAAGATGAAGGAATCTGAAAAAGTGTTGTATGAGAGAAAGGTAGAGTATTCTTAGTAGAAAAACTTTACCTGATTGAATTTTTTGTAGTTCCTATGTTTTATGTCTCATTTGGTTCCATGAAGATAAGTTAACGAAGAGATTTTTCATGTTTTTCATCTCTCTCTAGAATATTTGATTTTGCAGGGCCCAAAAGTGATATCTGGAAGCCGATTTGGACCTAAGGCATCTCTAAAACTATTGTACAGATTTAAGAACTGAATATTTTTGTCTCTCACAAGCTTAAGCCAATTCCTCACCGTTTTTGAGTTACAAGGCTTGGAAAAGTTCCGTTTTCCAACACTTAAAAAAATTTTAAAAAAAAAAGAGAAGCTTTCATTCATTCATCTTATTCATGTTCGCGGATTTAGAAAATGCACAAGGGTATATGGGTTATTTTTGGGTGATTGACGTGTGTGTGATTGCGTTGCAGGGATCACCTCTATTTTTGCAAGTAGGATTCTTGAGGTGGAAATGAGAAGTAGATGCATGGTGGTCTGGAAGTCTTGCATGAGACATGGGAAAAGAGGCTATCTTGGAGCATGCAGATTCTAAGAGTGCAGGTCTAGGAAGGCATGATTGGTCATGCACTGGCGAAAGGTGGAGATCCAAAAAGACGAAGACTGAGAGATAGAAAAGAACGATGCTCGTACAATCATCACGATCATTTTTCGGCTTCTGAATTGTGATTGAGATTGGGATTGAGATTGAGATTTAGGATTGAGATTGAAATTGAGATTGAGATTGAGATTGTGATTGTGATTGATATTGGGATTGTGATTGTGATTGTGATTGTGATTGAGATTGGGATTGAGATGAGCTCGGGGGTGTTGTATGAGAGAAAGGTAGAGTACTCTTAGTAGAAAAACTTTACCTGATTGAATTTTTTGTAGTTCCTATGTTTTATGTCTCATTTGGTTCCATGAAGATAAGTAACGAAGAGATTTTTCATGTTTTTTCATCTCTCTCTAGAATTTTCGATTTTGCAAGGCCCAGAAGTGATATTTGGAAGCCGATTTGGACCTAAGGTGTCTCTAACACTATTGTATAGATTTAAAAACTGAATATTTTTGTCTCTCACAAGATTAAGCTAATTCCTTACCGTTTCTGAGTTACAGGGCTTGCAAAAGTGCCGTTTTTCAACACTTTAAAAAAAATTAAAAAATAAAAAAACAGAAGCCTTCATTCATTCATCTTATTCATGTTCATGGATTTAGAAAACGCACTTATTGCTTGGAGTAAAGTTTGAATAAAGAAAAGATCATCAGAGCCCTAAATACATATTTACTCAACCTTAACTTGACAATAGACAAAAACGATGGATCCAATTGCTAAGTGAATATGATTTTGATATTAAATACTTTGAAGGAAAAGAAAACAAGGTGGCCGATGCTTTGAGTCCTAAACCCTTATGCAGTTCAATTTCTATTTTATCCTTTGTTTTTTATATTGGAAAAGAATCAAAAGAAGATTTATTTTATGCAGCAATCTTGAAATTTTTGGATATGAATCCAGGTTCTATGTTTCAGGGAAAATTTCATTTGAGAAATAATGATTTGTATTGTAATTCTCCTTTATGTATTTCTTCATAATCTGTTTTGAAAGAAAAGATCCTGCATGACTGTCATCATAGACCTTTCTCTGCACACCCTGGTTTTTCTAAAACTTATGCAAAAGTGAAAGCTTCATATTACTGGCCACATATGAAATATGATATTAAAAGGTATGTGGAAGAATGTCTGAAATGTCAACAGGTTAAGGCTGAATTTAAAAGGAGCACTGGCATGTTACAACCATTAGGTGTGCCTGATAAAAAATGGGAATCCATCTCTATAGATTTCATAACAAAGTTGCCTGTGACAAGAAGTGGCCATGATACCATCTTTGTTGTCGTGGACCGTCTTACAAAGATGGCACATTTTCTTCCCATGAGTAAAACCGATATAGCTTTGCATGTTGCTAAACTTTTCATAAAAGAAATTTTTAGGTTACATGGTATACCCAAAAGTATACTTTTTGATAGGGATGCAAGGTTCACATCTAAGTTTTGGACAGCAACATTTCAATCCTTAGGAGCAAAATTACGCATGAGTACTGCATTTCATCCTCAAACCGATGGTGAGACCGAGAGGGTTAACAGGGTGCTTGAGGATATGTTACGCATGTATGTGAATGATAAGCAAAACAATTGGGCTGAATATTTGCCTTTGGTTGAGTATGCATATAATAGTGCATGGCATTCCTCTATTAAGATGACACCTTTTAATTGAAGCAATGTATGGTTATAATTCCTTGCTATCGCATTCACTTTATAATTCACAGAATCAGGTTGAAATATCCAAACAGATGCTTGAAAATATGGATTTCGAGCTAAATAAGGTAAGGAAAAACACGAAAGATGCACAGAAATGTCAGAAATCATATCATGACCTCAAAAAGAGACCCTTGGAATTTAGAACAAATGATCTGGTTTTTTTGAAAGTGAGTCCTTCTAAATCAAATCTGGTTTTAGGCAAAGATCGTCGATTGTCTCCTCGTTATGCTCGTCCTTTCAAAATCTTAAAGAAGGTTGGTTCTGTTGCATATTTACTTGACCCACCTAACACTTTGAAAATTCATCCAGTCTTCCATGTTGGATTACTTAAAAAGTATGTTCCTAATGTTGATCATGTTTTGCAGGACAAATCTAAGTTGAAGGAAGATGCCACTTTTGAGCTTCAACCAGAAGTTATAATGGATAGGAGAATTAGACATCTTAGGAATCGTGAAATAGTGTAAATTTTAGTAAAGTGGTTTGCTTATCTTATTGAAGGTTCAACATTGGTTGGTTTAGATGCGTTTATGGAACATTATCCTTCTTTCCAACTCGGAGGACAGAGTTCTTAAAAGAGGGGGAGAATTGTAAGATGCCACATTGATTTTCCACCCGAAAAAAAAAAAGATGTGTAGGTAATAATGAAAGTTTATGTTTAGGATATTCTGATCATGTCTACAAAATTTTGTAGCAATAAGTTTTTACATTCTCTGTCTAGAAAGTTGTCGCATGAAATTTGTATGTTAATTTTGAGCATGAAGATGAAGGAATCTGAAAAAGTGTTGTGTGAGAGAAAGGTAGAGTACTCTTAGTAGAAAAACTTTACCTAATTGAATTTTTTGTAGTTCCTATGTTTTATGTCTTATTTGGTTCCATGAAGATAGGTTAACGAAGAGATTTTTCATGTTTTTTCATCTCTCTCTAGAATTTGTGATTTTTCACGGCCCAAAAGTGATATCTGGAAGCCGATTTGGACCTAAGGCATCTCTAACACTATTGTACAAATTTAAGAACAAAATATTTTTGTCTCTCACAAGGTTAAGATAATTCCTCACCGTTTGTGAGTTACAGGGCTTGGGGAAAGTGCCATTTTCCTACACTTAAAAAAAAAATTAAAAAAGGAAAAAAATACAGAAGCCTTCATTCATTCATCTTATTGATGTTCGTGGATTTAGAAAATGCACATGGGTATATGGGTTATTTTTGGGTGATTGATGTGTGTGTGAGTGCCTTGCAGGGATCACCTCTATTTTTCTAGGTACGATTCTTGAGGTGGACATGAAAAGTAGATGCATGGGTGGTCTGGAAGTCTTGCATGAGACATGCAAAAAGACGCTATCTCCGAGCATGGAGATTCTAAGAGTGCGAGTCTAGGAAGGCGTGATTGGTCGTGCGCTGGGGAAAGGTGGAGATCCAAAAAGACGAAGACTGAGAGATAGAAAAGGACCATGGTCGTACAGTCATCACGATCGTTTCATGGCTTCTGAATTGCGATTGAGATTGGGATTGAGATTGAGATTGAGATTGAGATTGTGATTGTGATTGAGATTGGGATTGCGATTGTGATTGTGATTGAGATTGGGATTGAGATCAGCTCGGGGGTGGTCGGGTGGATGAGGCTTCACATTGAAGCTATCTGATAGATTTTGTAACGCAGATCAGAACTACTTGTAAATCTGCACACATAATAAAATTCTCTCTCTTCTTGTTCTGTGTATGTTTTCCTCCTTTATATCTTGTGTTGTAGAGGCCTATTATTCTGTGTGGGATTGTGATTCAAGATTAGGAGACTTGTTGCAAGTGGTATCAGAGAAGAGTTGGATTCCGAGACAAGATGCACGCTTTGAAGAAGAAGATAGAAGAACAAGACGAGCGTATCCGTAGATTGAATGCAGAATTACATAAAGAAAGATCCAACAAACAAAAAGAGGGTACTGCAAATGCTTTCATGGACCTCAACGATGAAGGTGGTAATGGTTCGGGCACATCAAACGCACATAGAGCTAGATGGCAACGTTAACCTAAAGAGGACGATGATGCAGGTGAATCTGCACTTAAGCAAGTGTTTAAAAGAGCAAAAATAAATCAATTTGATGGTGAGAAGAAAACTCGAGAGGATCTTGAAGCATGGATTGAGGAACTTAAAGATTTCTTTGAACTGCGCGTATTTAGTGAGGAATCAAAAGGAAAGGTGGAAATTCTGCATCTGCGAGGAGTTGCAAAACTATGGTGGAAATCATACATACAGACAAGAACACGTGAAGGTCCGATCCTCTGGAAAGAGTTTCGAGAGCAAGTAGAGAATCGTTATTGTTCTCCACATTATCGGATGGAAAAGAAAATGGAATTCTACTCTTTCAAGCAGTATGAGGATGATAGATATAACTTGTCTGTTGAAGAATATAAGGAGAAATTTTTGTGTTAACATAAGTATGCACTAGACGTTTTTGTAGATGCCCTGAAAAAGAAAGTTTATTGAGGGTAAGCGGGAAGAGATTTGTTATCAAGTAAAGGGGTCCAGATGTGCAGATTTTCTTGATGTGGTTGCAAAACCAGAAAACTTTGAGAAGATGGAGAAGTCTACCACGAAAAAGGCATCCAAATCAAGGTTTATCTGAGCAGGATATCGACCCCATGACCTATTTCAATAAATAAGAATGGACAGAGATCGATTAACTCTATTAACAGTCAAGGAGGAAAAGCTAAGCCAAAGCAAATGGATACACCTAAGAAGCAAGAAGTTGGGCACTGGCAACGTGATTCTGATTTCTTGGAGTGGGCTAAAAGACTGGGACTTTGTTTTCGATGTGGAGAACAACAACATCGCACTTTTGAATGTCCAAACAAGGCCATCAACCGTTCAATGCAAGCGAAGATAGCTCATCTACAAGAAGAAAAAATGACAATTTGAGGAAGCGGATGATCAAGATAAGTGTTCTAGCCCTAGAATTCAATGCATGAAAACTTCTTCTCATTCAAGGGTATCGGGATTAGGATTATGGGGGACATATTCTCACGTAAGGTTAGTTTCTTGATTGATTCGGGTAGTACAAATTGTTTCCTTTCACTAAGGTTGGCAGAGGCTTCAGGGTTGCATATTGAGATGCAGACTAAAAGATCTGTACAGATGGCTAATGGTAGATTACACTATACTCAAGGCTGTATTAAGAATCTTGATTTTATGTTAGGAGAACATAAGTTTTTGGGTACCTTCCATGTGATTGAAATGAGAGAATGTGATGTAATCATCAGAATGCACTAGTTAGTTCATAACAGTGTCGTGATTGATTGTGAAAGTGGGATCCTTACTTTGAAAATAGAAGGGAAGGAACATCGTCTTGCAGGCAAGTGTAATTCGAGCTTTTCTCCTATTTCTGCTATAAAGTTGATTAGGGGTATTCGATAGGGTTGTGAAACGTATTTGGTTTATGTGCATGACCTTTAAGAGATGAAGAAAGAAGAGGAAATACCTGAATATGTTAGAAAACGTTTAGATGAGTACGTATATGTATTTCCTGATGATCTACTAGGCATGCCTCCTCCTATGAAAATTGACCATGTTATAGACCTTTATCCAGGAAGTGAGCCTTATTCTAGAGCACCTTATAGGTTCAATATTGATGAATTGAAAGAGTTGAAGCTCCAACTAGATGATCTATTGAAGAAGGAGTTGATAAGACCTAGTGTTTCAACTTGGGGAGCACCTATTCTGTTTCAAAAAAAGAAAGATGGTTCATACATACTTTGTATCGACTATAGGGGGTCGAACAAGAAAACCATTAAGAGCAAGTATCCACTGCCACACATAGATGAACTGCTGAGTCAATTGAGTGGTCCCACAATATTCACTAAAATTGACTTAAGATCGGGATATCATCAAATTAGAGTAAAGTCTGAGGACATACCCAAAACCGCTTTTAGAACACGATATGGTCATTATGAGTTCATAGTTTTGCCTTTTGGATTGACACATGCTCCTGCAACATTTATGTGTTTGATGAATAATGTGTTTCATGAATATCTCGATGAATTTAGATTAGTTTTTCTTGACGATATTTTTGTGTATTCTAAGGATGATGATGAACATGCATTGCATCTCAGGAAGACTTTACAAAAACTAAGAGAGCGTAAACTATATGGTAAGATGAGTAAATGTTTTTTTGCAAAAGGGGAAGTGACTTATTTGGGGAGAGTTGTTTTTAACGAAGGGATTCATATAGATCCCGAGAAGTTAAAAGCATAGTTGACTAAATGCTCCTACAACATTTATGTGTTTGATGAATAATGTGTTTCATGAATATCTCGATGAATGTTTATCAGTTTTTCTTGACGATATTTTTGTGTATTCTAAGGATGATGATGAACATGCATTGCATCTCAGGAAGACTTTACAAAAACTAAGAGAGCATAAACTATATGGTAAGATGAGTAAATGTTTTTTTGCAAAAGGGGAAGTGAATTATTTGGGGAGAGTTGTTTCTAAGGAAGGGATTCATATAGATCCTGAGAAAGTTAAAAGCATAGTTGACTGGCCTACACACAAATGTGTGAGAGATGTGAGAAGCTTCCTTGGTTTGGCACAATATGAGAGGGCACACATTAGGGAGTTTTCTCAAATCACAAATCCTCTTACAGAATTGACAAAGAAAAATAGAGAGTTCACATGAAACGATGAGTGTCAAAATGCGTTTGACGAATTAAAACAAAAAGTTATCGAAAATTGTGTGCTAAAGATACTTGAGTTAGGGTCCTTTTATTGTTGCATGTGATGCTAGTGGAAGCCAAATCGGATGCGTACTTTCACAAGAAGGGAGGGTAGTGGCATATGAGTCAAGGAAATTAACGAAACATAAATTAGATTATACAACACATGACTTAGAAACGCTTGCAGTTGTTCATGCACTTAAACATTGGAGACACGTATTGCTTGGAGTAAGTTTGAATTAAGAACAGATCATCAGAGCCTTAAATACATATTTACTCAACCTTTACTTAACAATAGACAAAAACGATGGATCCAATTGCTAAGTGAATATGATTTTGATATTAAATATTTAGCAAGAAAAGAAAACAAAGTGGCCGATGCTTTGGGTTGTAAACCCTTATGCAGTTCAATTTCTATTTTATCCTTTGATTTTGATATTGGAAAAGACTTAAAAGAAGATTTATTTTATGCAGCAATCTTGAAATTTTTGGGTATGAATCTAGGTTCTATGTTTCAGGGAAAATTTTATATGAGAAATAATGATTTGTATTGTAATTCTTGTTTATGTATTTCTTCAGAATCTGTTTTGAAAGAAAAGATCCTGCATGACTGTCATGATGCACCTTTCTCTGCACACCGTGGTTTTTCTAGAACTTATGCAAGAGTGGAAACTTCATATTACTGGCCACGTATGAAATATGATATTAAGAGGTATGTGCAAGAATGTCTGAAATGTCAACAAGTTAAGGTCGAATTTAAAAGGAGTCTGTAGCTCAGTGATGAGTAGCACCTCCTTTAATGTCAATCCGGGAAGACGTGAGGATGGTATGAAGACCTCGAGCAAGTGGAGGCACAAGTGCGTGAGTGAGAAGCACACAAACATGCACACACATACACACACACGCGCACACACGGCAAGACAAAGAGTGAGAAGCAATGGAGTTCTTAGATTACTTTCAAAAAGCTCTTACAAGTTCATTTCAATTACAATCTAGCCCCCAAAAATGAGCTCTCTAGCTCTATTTATAGTTTTTGACTAGGTTTTGGCCTTGTCCAGACCTAGTGTCTGGCCTAGTTAAAAATTAGGTTCTCTACCCTATTTGGAGGTTCAAACGAAGTCTAAAAAATGTGAAAACTGACAGGTAGATACTTCTAAAGCTCCTCAAGCTCAAGGACTCCTTGGCTTGCACAAAATGGAGCTACAAAAATATGAAATGGTATTTACAAGGGTTTTTAGTGATGAAAATCACTATTGTTGTAGGGATTTCTTCTAACATTTTGATATACATTTCCTGGAGCTCCCTACTTGCTCCTTCTCCTTGTGTCCACCTCTCTTATGTGCATAAATGTCTTGAAAAAATATTGGCCTACTTGCCAGATCATTGTTGGCTGCTCTGTCTGCTTGTACTTTCTCTTCTCTCTGACTCCCTTCTTAAGCTTCCTTGCCTAGTGAGTCCTTCAGTTCCAACACCCCCCCTCTCTCCCGTCTGTCGTCCGTGACAGACCCTTGTTGGGTGGGTCGTTGGATGTAGTACTCAACAACGTCTTGTGCTAAGTGATGTTCTGCAATCCGCAACCTTTTGGCCAAGTCCGTGAGTAAAGCATCCCAATCTACCGGCCGGGAACCTCTGGATGTGGTATACGTAACTTTTCTGAATGGAGAGCTTGTTCCACTGCAAACAACTGCAATAAATGTGATGGTCTGGGAATGAATATCTCTGAGTGATATTCCCAGAATCCCGTGACGAACATTTCTTCAAACGTCTGTTTGAAGCAGGCTGGTAGATACTTGATGCGCGCATGCCATGCATATACAACATTAATAGATGGTGTTGCACTCATGTCGTAGACGAGGTCCTGATTTCCTTCATTAAATCCAAGGGCTGACAGATGAGGTTCCTTGATATTTTTGAAAGTCCTGAATGTGACCAACATGAGCTCAAAATTTTTCAAGCACATTTGGGCCATGACGTCAGGCACATTTTTAAACCTGACCCCCCAATGCCGAATCGTCGAGATCATGTATCCTATGGTAGGTTGGCCTTTGGGTGGTGCTAAGTAAACATAATTGAGCCATTTCTCACATCCTTTGTTTGTCAGCACCATTTTTGTGTATTCCGGCCATGACCTTCTTCGAAACACAGGACAGTAGCATGGGTTGTATTTGATGTACAAAGGCATGTTATTCCATGTTCTTACCATCTCTGGGTAGGTTTCCAGTAGATGAATCCTCCACATCGGTTGATGAATATTGCCTTGCTTGGCACTTGCTGGGATGTCGTCCGGTGCGAACTGTGTAGCCGAGGTTGGTTCTTTTGATGTGTGACTCTTGATTTCCGCATTGTAATCCGCCATTAGGACACAGAAAGGAACATACAAATCGTCGGATGTGCCGATCCACCTATGATGGGAGAGATTCCTAAAGTAATCCGATTTTATGACTACTTCTTCCAAGCGTGACATAGATGCTATCTGAACTGCCACTCTATCATCACAGGTTGTGGCCACTTTCTCTAACCTCTGCATCCATTCCGGAGCCTCTATTTCAATGGTGTCCATGCCCTCGTCTGTTTGCTTGCCCCCTGGTGCAGGCATGGGAACATACGGGTCTTCGAAAGTTTCCTCTATCTCGATTGGCACTAGATCTTCAGGCTCGGGCTCGACAAGGGGAGAGGGCTGACGTTCGTATTGCATGACTTTGCTACATAATTCTTCGAGTTCTACCCTGAGTTTTGTGACTTCTTTAGATGTGTCGTCTGTGGCTGTGACTTTGCTTGGTGACTCCTGCTGAGTTGCCAGTTGCTTAAGTAGATCGTCCCTTTCTCGTTCTAACGATGCATGGGCCTCCAGGAGGTCGGCATGGATTTCTAACACAGTTTTCATATTCTCTGAGGGAATGGCCTTGAATTTTTCTGGGTCGATTTCCTGCGGGGAACCCTCCGTGGCTGCTTCCAAGTTCTCTTCATTCTGTTTCTGCAGCCATTTATTCTCTTCGAGAGCTGTAGACATGTGTTCTCGTAGGAGGGCTAGGTTGCATCTAAGTTTGAGATTCTTCGTTATCTGGGAGTGTAGCAATTCATCCATATGTTGTCTTTCCTCTGCATCTGACTGGGGTGGGTTGGCTACTAACTGTTCGTGTTGTTCCTGTAAGGTGGTATGCTGTTGTTGTAGTAGTCGCTTTTCCCTTTCGAGGTCCATGAAGCGTAGTTGAAGTTCCTCATGACTTCAAAAGAGTCGCGTATGTTGGTTATCAAGATGCTGGTAGTGCTATTGTAGTTGCGACATACACTGATACATATTATTAAATACATTATTAATAGGGGTGGATGCGGGAAGGGGGTTGAATGCAGAAGGGAAGGGAAAGGGGAAAGGGAATGGAAGTGTGGATGTGGTGCTGGAAAATGGTGAAGTGGGAGGTGGGGGAATGGGAGATGGTGGATGCATGGGGGGAGGGAGAGGTGCGGAGGTGGGTGAGATGTCCATAAGATCAACGGTGGATGCAGTAGTGGGAGTGATTGTGAATAGTGGAATTGTGGGTGCGGTGATAGTGGTGAAAGTGTACAGTGGTGTGTGCAATTGTGAATACGAACTGCCCGGAAGTGTGATCGGGGGGTTGAGATCTTCTGTGGCGGCAGTTAGAACTATTGTTTCAGTGGCCGTATAGACAAAGGAAGTGGAGATAGGGTGTGTGGGTTGTGTGACGGTCTGTGCTTCGGTATGGGTAGTGGACTCTGAGGCGGTGACGGTCGTGGTTACACTGGTTGTGGGAGGTGAATGTGGTGGAGTTGGAGGCAGGGGTGGCAACAGGGGTGACGGAGGTGCACTTGATACATGGGTTTCCTCAGTATCGTGGACTGTGTGTGCGGTGCCCGTGGTTGTGGATGTGCCTTGTGGTTCTGATACTAGTACATTCATCTGCTTTCCTACTCGAGGGGGGCGTCTACCATATCTTCGTTCCGTTCTCCGTGCTTGTGCAAGGGCGGTATGCACCATTTCAGGTACTCCCAAAGCCTCAGATATCATGTCAAGCGTGGCGCGGTATTGCTCGTCTACGCCTTCCTCCTCAAGGATTTGATTCATGAGGGCCTTGCCTGCTGCTAGGGACAGTCTATGTTGCTCTTGCACTCTGTTCATGGTATCATAGAGCTTCTTCAATGCCTTCGTGTAAGCGGGGGCACCTTCAAGTACCTGCAGGGCTTCCTGATCATATTCTTGCTCTTCTTCCTCGGATTGTCCATCATGTTCCTCCTCTTGTCCTTCTTCTTCTTCACCCTCCACATCGACGATTTCTGGTTGTCTGGGATGGGGTTGGTCTGTAGCAGTTTGTTGTCCACTAGCTTGTTTTGCCTCGACTTCTGCGTTAACAGCCTCAATGATTCTGGCTACCTCCTCATTAGTTAAGTCTTCTAAAGTGAATCCGTGAGGAAACTCTAGGTCGGTTGGTACGGGTGGGAACACCAGATTAGGTATGTCAGTGTTGTGCCTTGGTAATCTGATAGTGAAGGGTTGCACCCCCCTTGGAAGTCGTGGAGTGGTCTCTAGAGTCAATGTTGCACCGCGAGGTTGTGCGCAGGGCATCTGAATGGCGCCTCTCATTTTCTTGGATGGTGGTCCTGCGGAGGATAATCGGTGCTGAAACTCTTGTACCCTGGTCCAAATGAGTGCCCTTTGCACTGGTACATCATACGCAAGACATCTGTACACAATCCTGGTCAGAGCACAGCATCCGTACAGTACAGACTTTTGTTTTTTATAGCACCTTTGATGAGCCAAGTGGATTTGGTCGATAATCCAGTGAGGCATGTTGATTGTCAAATCAAAAGCATCAGCCAGGTATAAACTAAACCATATCTTTTTAGGTGGCATTGTGAACCTCTCTTGGGCGGGAAATGCAAAGTGTTGCATGACCATTCGCAAATGAATGGCGATTGTAGGCGTCATGGCCACCATGTCTTTTAACTTTGTCAGATTCCTGTTCTTCATATTGTCGGGGACCATAGTCTCTTTCTCCGTAGGAATATGCATACCTTTCATGTCTAGAGCTTCCCTTACCAAGTTGATAGTTAATTTGAAACGCTTGAGCTCATTACCCCTTGTGAGAGATGGGAGAACAAAGGAGCTGTATCCCTTTTTGTCTTTGCTCGGAGTAAGGGTGCTAATCAAATAAGAGCATCTTAGAAAATCCGGCTTTGGCAACTGGAATTTGAAGTACTCGTAGAGTCCTGCCTTCTTCCATATAGGTTTCAGTCCTTCATTATTCTGCAGTCTCTCAAATTCCCTAGTGAAAAAGTGATACCTGCCCCAGCGCCCATTGAATTCTATCTCGGCCTCCCACATATAAGTGCCTTCGCCTAGGGGTCCTGCCACATCACTGAACCAATGAGAGTTTTTACTGACTGGCATAGTGTGCCCTTGTGGAGGGTTCTGAACCAGTATGGCGTGTAATGCTCTCAATGCTACAGGGCGTTCCTTCAATTCCTCCTCAACGGGAAGACTCACAATATCCACGACTTGGGGGCTGGTGCCTATCTGGGAGCTAGTTCCTGCCGTATCTGCCATGTTACTTCTTGCCTCCTGATTCTGTGAGAATATAGAAACATGTGTTAACATTGTAAAGGACAAGATAGAACCGTTTTTGTCCCCATTACAACATTAACATGAGGTTCGGGAGAGATTAGTAGGTTAATAAGTGCTCGGTGCTTGTGTGTGTAGTTAGGAATTGGTTGGACCTAAGAACCAAGTGGAATGATGTAGTGTGAGAGTGACATAGTTAGTAGGTGGGCATGGATTTACAACTGGGGTCCGGGGTTTTATTACAAGTTTTAGGTTGCCAAATGCAGTGGATGGGCTTTGATCTTGATTTTGTGGAGACTCTGAAGAGTTTGATAGGGGTATTTGCTTGAAGATGAGGCTTTTTAAGGACCCATTTACAAGTGATTCTACTAGTGCTCCTGGAAGAATATGTGTCCGTGCGTGATGTGTAAGACTGGGCCTCAGATGTTCGAGTGAGTGAAACATGTTGTACCGGTTGCAGCCTTGGTGTAGCTATTTGAGCCCGCAAGCAAGCCTTAGGCACCCAGATTTGTCGTGATTGTGGGCTGGCCTTCATTGACTTCTTGGGTACCCAAATAGACTTCACTTTTGCAGAAGAATTAATGAAGGACTTCTTATTAGTGTCGTGTTGTTGACTACTAATAAGAGGTTTTGGCCGTGGGGTCGGCCTGGTCTGAACAGGGTATTCGCCTTTTCGCCTCCATACTTGTTTCCATGGCTGAAACAATCTGCTTTGCTCCTTTTTTTGGCATCCAGTATCGGTAGTGTTCTGCTTCTTCTGTATTTGATCTGCCGTTGGTTGTTGCAACCTTCTGGTCTTTGGAAAAGAAGGGAGTTCCATCCTCTCCCTGGCTCCGTTGCTGAGACAAGCCTCTTTCTGCATCATACAGTTTTGGACAAAAATAGCATTGTCAACTTCATGTGCGCCCCTGGAAGGACCAAGAGTTTGTGCCTTGCCTAGTTCCTTGAGTGCCTCATTTTCCAATTCAACTATAATTCGGCTATGATCTACCCATACCTGAAGAAGTCCACTTCTTAGGTTGAGGTTGACTACATGATCATAGCTCCAATCCTGACCTAAGACAAGAGGCTCAGTGAGGTCCTCATCTTGACACACTAATACTTTGACTATCATCACTTTGTCTTGAATGGAGATGGGAAGATCCACCTCGCCCATGCAAGGTGTTTCCACACCTCCCAATCCTATGAGATATGCTTCTATAGGATTGACAGTTAATCTCAATTCTTGACAGTAAGACAATTTAACCACACTAGTGGCTGCACCGGAGTCAATCAAGGCTCTTACAGTCCTTGCACCCTTTCTTTGTCCTATCTCTATGGTTATGAAAGGACGTCGATCAATTATCCTTTGAGCGCTGATACCTGAAGCTTCACACATAGCCACGTGATATCCTTGATCTGCATAGGCATCCGTCCTAGGTTGCTCCCTATTCTGTCTTCTCAACTTCATTCTCTGGATGCGTTCCAATGCTTCTGCTTGGGCTTCTTCTCGAATTCGCTTTTCTTCTTCTTTGCGTTTCTTAGCAGTATTGAGTCGACTTAGCATTTCCTCTGTGAGAGGTTCCTGATACAACTTGACCCTGCATCCGCTAATGTAGCTCGGGAGAATGTCGCCTTCTAATGTGGCTAGTTGCACTGCTCCACTTGTTGAGATTCTGTTTATAATCATGGGTCCATAGCCTCTCTTCTCCAGTTTTCTCGCATGTTGCTTCAATGTGTAGACTAAAACTAAGTCGCCTGCCTTCAAACCTTTATCCTTAACGTGGGCATCAAAGTATGCCTTCTGTCGTTTCTTAGCTGCATCCATGCAGCCGCCCTCAGTCTTGTTTCTCCTAATCGTTCAAGGTCGAAAAGTCTAGAGGAGAGTTCATGACCCGTCCATTCATGCTCTTGTGCTACTTTCAGTGTAGGTATTAGGAAGTCCAACGGTAGCACTGCATTTTGGCCAAATACGATCTGAAAGGGGGTGGCTTGGAGTACCGTTTTGTAGGCGACTCGGTATGCCCAAACAGCATGGTGTAGCTGTTTGTCCCAATCAGAGCGTTTATTGTTCACTAATTTCGTCAGTACATTGCATAGGATCTTATTGGTGCTTTCAGCCTGGCCATTAGCTTGAGGGTGATAGGGGGCAGACTTCTTATGTACTACCAAAAATTCTTGGATCAGATTTTCAATAACTTCATTCAAGAAGTGAGTGCCTCTATCGCTAACTAGCTCTATGGGTAGCCCGTATCTAGTGAATACATTCTCAAATAAGAACTTAGCAGTAGTCTCAGCATCGTTCTTTGTCGTAGCTTTTACCTCTACCCACTTGGTGAGATAATCCGTGGCCACAATGATATATTCAGCATGTGAACCCTTAGCTGGGGGATTAATAGGGCCTACAAAGTCTATTCCCCACTTAGAGAATGCACGTCCACCCATCATAGGTTTCAGCGGCATCTCATCTTTGCGTATAGGATACTGAGTTCTCTAACAAACATCACATCGTTTCACATAGGTATGTGCATCCATGTGAAGGGTCGGCCACCAGAAGCCCACAAATAGTATTGCCTTGATTACCCGATCTGGTCCAAAGTGTCCTCCTGCTACACCTTGGTGAGCAGTGTCCAAAATCTTTAGATATTCACTCTCATGAACACAAAGTCTCAGGTAACCATCCTTACCACGCTTGTAGAGATTATCACCAATGAGTGAGTACTCTAGGGCTTCTTGTTCTAGACTTCTTTTTCTAACCAGAGTCATGTCTAGAGGGAATGTTTTCGTCCTCAGGAAGGATATTAGTGGTTCACTCCAATCTGGCACTATGGACACTTGATAAAGAGTGGCATGTTCCACAGGTGGTTTAGTGCAACAGATTGGGCATTCCTTGCACAACTTTTGGACATCAGCTTCCATAGTTGGCCAATGCACTCCTAGTCTCCTCAGGGTCTGTAGGGTTCGTTGTTTTGAGTAGTGTTGCTCTAATGCACCTACATGTGCCAATTGCAACCACTTAGCGTACTCATCCTCTTCCACACAACAGGCCAAGATCCCTTGATCTGTGTGCTTGTACATACTTCTTGCCATGATGTGGTACTTTTGGGCTTTTACTACCTCTCTATCCTGTGTGGCTATTACTGAGTGGTTAGGCCCGTACGTCAATACTGGCACTAATGGCTTAGCCCACTGCGGCACCACTTCCAAATTAAACAAGTAAGCATCAGGAAGGTCATCTGACACTCCTTGTGGGGCTTCTCCCGATGTGAGCCTAGAAAGGTGATCTGCTCTCAAATGAGTCTTCCCTTTCCTTACCACAACCTCAAAATCATATTCCATTAGCAAGAGAAACCATCTTACTAATCTTCTTGTATTGCATGACTTGTTTACGAGATATAACAATGCTTGGTGGTCAGTAAAAAATTTAAACTTGTTTGCAAGCAAATAGTGTCTAAATTTCTTAACTGCATATACCATTCCTAGTCCTTCTCTCTCCGTAGTGGTATAATTTCATTCAGCTGCATTCAATTGTCTACTAGCATAGGCAATTGGAAGATCCATATTACCTTCACCGGTAGGCTGCGCGAGTACACACCCAATAGCATAATTGGATGCATCAACATGAACATGGAAAGGCTTATTCCAATCTGGTGTGGTCAAGATCGGTGCTGAACATAATCGCCGTTTAAGCTCATTGAAGGAATTCTCACATTCATCAGTCCACTCAAAGTTAGTCAGAAGTCCATACATGGGCTTTGCAATGACAGCATACATGTGAATGAACCGGCGGTAGTAACCACAATGCCCCATGAAGGCCTGTACTTCCTTGACGTTCTTTGGCCTAGGTAACTCAGCTATGGCTCTTACTTTCTCTTCATCGGTGGATATGCCATTCTTTGACACTATGTGTCCTAAAATCTTACCTTGCCTGACCATGAAAACGCACTTTTCTAGGTTTAAGCAGACTTGATATTCTCTACATTTGTCAAAGATTTGTCTCAGTTCAGGAATATGGGTTTGTCTGATGTTGGAATGAGCACAAAGATCATCAACATAGACTTCTAAGTTCTTCCTCACGAACTCCTTAAATACATGGCACATCAGCCTCTGGAAGGTTGCTGGTGCATTGGTAAGCCCAAATGGCATTACCCGAAAGGCGAATATGCCCCATTCTATGGCAAAAGTTGTCTTATGCTGATCCTCTGGAGCTATGGCTACTTGATTGTAGCCCGAAAATCCATCAAAGAAGCTGTACACTTCCTTGCCTGCTACTCTTTCTAAGAGATGTTCTGTGATGGGAAGCGGATAATTATCTCGAATTGTGGTTGCATTAACCTTCTTTAAGTTAATGCACACACGCAGCTTTCCATTTTTCTTGGGCACCACTACGATGGGGGATACCCACTCAGTGTGCTCAATTTCATAGATGAATCTAGCTTCGACCAGTCTATCTATCTCCTCTTTGATCTTAGCAGCATAATTATCATTATATGTGTATGGCTTTTGCTTAGAAGGTTTGGCATCCGAGGTCATGGGGATAGTGTGTGACCAGATGTCTGGATCAACACCCTTCAAATCCTTGTAACTCCAAGGGAATACATCTCTGTATTCTCTTAGCAAGGCTATCAATTCTTGCTCTTCTTCTTTCGTCAGGTCATGGCCTATGTAAGTACATCTCTCTCCCTCTTCCATGGCTACCACTATTTTCTTGGTGGTCTCTCTGTTATCTTAGGCCTCCCCTGATTGCGCCTCTCGTTTAGGCATTCTGATCATGAATCTCCTGTCATCTATCTCATACTTCTTAAAATTTTCTGGGACCTCAAACAAAGATTCTTCCTCTTCTGGTGTGACTTCTCTCTTCTTTTTTTTCTTTCCTTCTTCCTTCGGGGTCACATGTGTGGCTAGTCTTACATCACTTGTAAGCTCTCCATACCTCTGGGGTTGAAATTCTACTTCATGGAAGTATTCTTCATCTGATGCAAAAGGTGGATCCATAATGATTGACTCTAGATCGGAGTCGCTCGCATCTTCAAATGCATCAGGGCTAGGTTCGCATTCTTCTAGAACTGCCTCTCCCATGATTGGCTCTATGGAGAAGACTGAAAGGTCATAGCCATCTTCATCACAGTGAGGTGTCCATTGTTCTTCATTGATGGCTACATCCATTGTTGCTAGGATTTCTGCCCAGCCGTGGGGTTCAAATTCTTCGTCAGGAAAAACTACCGGTGCATAGGCTGGGTCTTGAATTGATCTATGTGTTTCTTTTGCACCTACCTCTCTGGCTTTTTCTCTCTTCTCTTCGTCTACTGCTACTTTGCACATCCATAAGTGGGTGTCTTCATGCATCCATGAGGATCCTGACCCTATGGAATGCACCGATTCTGTATCATCTTTGGCTCTATGGATGGGAGGGACATCTCTATGAGAGTAATCTTTGAGATTCACTTTGGTCGTAACACCTAAGTGTTGCAGGTATAAGGAATTGGTTCCCCAATCCTGTACCACTTGCAACTGTCGCATAAAAGGTCGTCCCAAGATCATCTCATAGGCATGATTTTTGCTGAAGTCACATATAGCAAATGTGTGCTCAAACTCGACACCACAGGTGGTGAGAGTTATTCCTTCTAGCAATCCTAAAGGTCTCTCTATGTGACCATCGGCCATTTGTAATTTCATCCTCGTGGGCCTGAGTGCTGGCTTGCCCCAACGCTTCCATAGGGAAGTGGTGGCAATTGCAACACCTGCGCCTGAGTCCAAAATGGCCTTGGTTGTGTAGCCCTGATGAGTGATGGGAAGATATGTGTTTCCCTCTTCGCCCTCACTCATGTCTCCTATCTTGTCCAATGGTATTTCTGGCACTGTTCTCTGGGATCCTACCTGGGAACGAGGTTTTGTTATCTCTGGTACTTGTTTGGCCACATGTTTCCATAGCTCTGGCCTTACTTTGAGTAGCTCTTCTAAGGTGAGGTTGCATTGTACTTTAGTGTTTTTCACTACCTCTGTGTTCCTAGGTATGACTGAGTCCTCATTTCTTACCATGACCGTGGGTGCTCTCATACAGGTGGACTTAGCTTCCCATGGGCCTGTGAAGTGGGGTAATTCTTGTAGAGAGTTAGACTCAAAGTCTAATTTTTCCTGAGAGTGGGTGCTCTCCTGCTCCTCATAAATGGATGGGATGTCTTGTGGGAATTAGTCATGTGTGTCATCCACAAGTTCAATGGGAGGAGGGACTTCACTTTCTTTAGCCCATTTGTCTTCTTGAATCTCTCGTAGGAATTCTGGTGTGAATCGATTCATAGAAGATGATGTGTCTGGCTCCGTAGAGTTAGGCACATAGGCTTCAGGCACATAGGCTTCCTGGGCAGGAATGCTTACTCTTTCACTAGCCCTGTCCTTATGTTGAGAGGCGGGTTCCTTTTCTGATTGTGCAACCAACTTCTCTATTCTTTCTAACAGTCCATCAAAGTGCAACTGTGTCTTCGCCGAACTAGAGATGTTAAATAGGCGACTGGCTTCAAACATGGTTTGAGCCAATTCCACCATCTTAGCACAAATTTTGGTTCGTTCTAGCTCTAGTTCTGCTCTAGGGTAACACTTTTCATGATCAGTTACGTTTGGCCCTTCTTGGATTCTGGCCTGATATGCTTTAAGCATCATATTAAGGTCCTCGGGAGTGGGATCTGCTAGGACTGATCCTACTCTTGGGGGTGGTGGGTTTAGGTGAGGCGGGTTGGAAGGTGGCGGTTCGGATGGAGTTGGGAATGGTGGAGGTGATGGAGGTGGGGCAGTGTGAGAGGGAGTTTGAGCTATGAGTTCAGTTATCCTGGCCTTTGTTTCTCTCAGGCTTTCCTCGAGTTCACTCATCTTTTTTGCCCATTGTCTTTTCATTCTTTCATGACTATCTCTCCAAGCTCTAGTCCTCTTCTTTGTCATGCTCTCCGTTTCACTAGCATCTGGGCTCTTTTCCTGGCCTACGCTTTGGTCCTGTTGCAAGGCTTGGGCTCTAGTGATTACTTGTACTGGTGCAGTGGAAGTCACACTCCCTGTGGAGTCTACAACTAACCCAATAACGTTGATAGGAGTGATTTTTAACATATTATTGGGGTTCTTTGGGCAATCTCGTAAGAGATGCTCCTTTCCACACTCCTGGCAATAGCCCTGGATCATCACTGATTGGGTTTGGGTAGGTGCAGGCATGGGGCAATCACGAATGAGGTGATCCCCCTGACATCTGTAGCATGGTCCTCTAGGGAATGGGGGTCTTACTTGTCTAGGTTGAGGTCTAGGGTAGGGGTTTGCATACATGACGTTTGTGTAATCTGACTCCCAACTAGGTTCATTTGGCTCGTCACTATAATAGGGCTCCCCATGTTCAGGAGACTGCATGTAGTAGGCCTGGGGGCTATCAACATGTGTAGAATCGAAACTATGGTCACTCGGGTCACTTTCAGAAAGCAATTGGGTTACCGGGACTATAGCTCTATTCAAATTTTCTTCTGCCGCTACATACTTTACCGGAATTACATTAGCTGGGGCAGGGGGTTGTTGTGCTAACACGGGCTGAGGCCTTTGTTGGGCTTGATAATTTTGTTGAGGCCTAGTATACTGTTGTGGTGGGTATTGACTCTGGTATCTGCCTTGTTGAGGGTATGGCTGAGGGTAGGGTTGCCTAACCGCTTGCTTATTGTATGGGCAGTCTTGTGCTGAGTGATTTGTGTATTTCCGTTCTATGGTGCAGTATTGGCTACTAGGATTTACCAGGGGTTGAGTCATAATGGGACATACATTCGCCATGTGGTCGCCACCACAAGTATAGCATATTTTCATAGGGGCATACCTTGGGATCTGTTTGCTAGTGACACCTAATTTCTGAGCTACTTTCTCTGCAAGTTCCTCAATTGATGTGGATTGCGTGGAAGAGAGGCTAGAGGCACTATCTGAATCTTTGTATATCTTGGAAAGCTCTAACTCCTCCCCTAGGTTATCCTCGATGTCAATGCACATGCGTACACACTCTTCTATAGTCCTAGGGTCCTTCAAGTACACATAAGATCTCAATTTGGTACTTAGCAATCCGTCCAAGAATAGAGCCACTTGCTTAGCTGGTGTGGGTAGCTCCGAATCAAGGCATCTTTCAAGATATTGCCTAAATCTTCTTCCTGCAAGTCTCACGGTCTCTTGAGGGGTTTGCTTGAAGCTGTGAATCAGCGAGGAGGTATTATGTCTTATGCCACTCTTAGAGAATTCAATAATGAAAGCCTCTAGGAGTTGGTCTATGCTCCTGAACTGCCTCTCGTTTAGTGGTTGAAACCATGTCAGGGCAGTGTTCCTAAGGGTTAGACCAAAGGCATTGTACTGCGTGAATAGATCCTCCACTTTTTCAGCTCTCAAGACTTGCCTAAACTCAGCCACATGATCGTATGGATCTCCAGTGCCATCGAAGTAGTTCTTCATGGACTTAACTAGCTGAGTCGGTCTCAAAGTCCTTGTGCGCTCTCTAGGTCGTGGTAGAGGGAACTCATCCGCATTTCTTTGATTCCTGTGAGCTCTAAGTATCTCAGGTTCTACTCTATTTGTTTCCATTCTTGTTCTTTCTCTGCCCCCTGGGTTGGCAAAGCTTACTTCTGGTCTATCTCTACTTCTGTCTCTTTGAATTCCATGAGCTTGGGACGTTCCAGCTCCAGGGTGACCATAGGATACATTCGATCTTGGTTGGGGAAAAACGAATTCACCCTTCCAATTGTAAGCATGTCTATCATGTTCTGTAACCACAAAGATCCTCTCTGAAGCGTGATCCAAGTAGGTCACTCTGCCTGGGCTATCAGGATCCTTAAACTCATAGATCATGATTGTTCCTATATCAATTGGCCGATCAGATTTATACCTCCAAAAGGCTTCGTCAGTCTCTCGGTTCAGAAGCAGATCTATGCTCTTGTTGTCTTGGGGAACCCACTCCGGTGTGAGGATTCTAGTAAGAACAGATTTCCCTCGAGGGGTCGTGGGCTCCCCTCCTACGTTCCCTTGTTCTAGGTCATCTATGTCCGATTCTGGGACTACATTCCCGACTTCATCTGTCCTATCTGGGTGACTGGTGACCACATATATTGTCCCTTCCTTGTCTAAGTATGCTCCGTTTTCGAACTTGGCAGTTGGGCGCTCTAGTCCAATAGATTGGTCAGGGTTTTTAATCTGGACCACGGATCTTCCTAGACCATCCTCATAGATGCTAGCACCTAATCGGTTGGTCCTAAGGTATTCCAGCTGCGTCTTGTACGGGCCTTCTACCTTGTGCAAGTATGGCACCCCAGAACTTCTTGTAGGTCTCTCCATACCTTGAAACATCTCTGATTCACTAGTCTCAGAGCTAGGGTAGTATGAGTGGTGGCTCAACTGCTGGGCCCAAGACCTAGCAGTGTGGTTAACACTAGCCTCTGAAGACCTAAGACTTTGTCTATCTCTCCCTAGATGTCGCCCTGATCTAAGGTTCATAAGCCTAATTGAATAGCCCAATTTTGCCCAAGTACAACCTCGTTGCTGAGTTCTTTTGTATCAGTCACTTGATTCTTTTTTTGGTGGATTACCGCGTTTATAATCTTGTCTGATATCACGTCGTCAGGTATACTTGAGTGTATTTCTGCACTGTACGTTGATCGTTCCTCGTTAGATTCTTTCCTTTAAGGTTATCGCATCACGAAGAGATTATGTTTAATCTTGAACTTGAGTGCATAGGTAGTCTTCAACTTGATTGATGCCTATCGCCGTCCTGGCCTACTCCTATCACTAGTCGTTCTTAGCCTAAGCTAGGAATTGACAAAGGGAGTTGAGAATATTCCGACCTTTCTTGTTGATCCCTTGCTTTATGATGCTCAAGAACCCGAGTCTCAAGCTTGCAAAGAAACCCTTGCTTTGTATGCTCTCAATTGCTCTCTCATGGACCTGTAAAAGTCCCAAAATTAGCTCAAGACTTAAATTCAAATGACAGACAGGTCACTTTCATGCATGTAATTCACAGGCCAAATCCCCTTTGCCTTTATGGAAAACAATCCCAAGGACCCTTCAGCTTTCCTACCCCGGGGGATGGCCAACAAAACAAGAATCACAGCAAACGGATTTCATATGAGAAAGTTATGCCAGTTCAGGGTTTTGGTGCTAAAACAGGGTTCAACAGGCTAACAGGTCATATGATTTTTCTCAAAAATACATGTGTAGGGACCTCACAAATCACTAATTGCTAGACTAATATGCCCAAAAACTATCCCCAAAGCTTAGAATAAAAACCCTAATTTTTTGGCCGAAAAGCCTGTCAATCGCAATCGACAGGTCTCTCAATCACGATTGACAGAGGTGTCCGTCGGGACCTGTCGGTCGCGATCGACACGTCAATCGCGATCGACAGTGTCAATCGCGATCGACAGAGTCGATCGTGGGTTCTGTCAATCGCGATTGATGGTGTCAATCGCGATCGACACTTTTTCCGGGTTTTTCGCCGTGATTTCAGTCAATCGGGGATGTGTCTGTCGCGATGGACACGTGGCTACGCGTAAAAGTCAATCAATCGTGGAAATTCTGTCGGTCGCAATCGACGATGTCAATCGCGATTGACAAGGTCTGTCGGTCATGATTGACAGGGTCCTACGTGGCAATCAGTCGGTCGTGGGGTCTGTCGGTCGCGATCGACAGGTCTGTCAGTCGCGATCGACAGGTCTGTCGGTCGCGATTGACAGGGTCTGTCGGTCGTGGCTGTCAATCGCGATCGATGGTGTCACGCAATATAGCTCTCTCGCTCTTTCTCACAAGTGGAATGAGGGAAATGAGGTGGGGAAGGTGATATGATCAAAAACTAAAAATTTCTGCGATGATAGAGATGGAGGTGGGAGATGGTGATGACGATGATGGTGATGAGGTAAGAAGGAGAAAAATAAGAAAAGTGAAGAATTTACCTACACGCCAACGTCTCACATCTACGTCTTACCATCACACGCTCGTCCTCAAAGTTCGTTCCCCGGCAACGGTGCCAAAATTTGGTGTAGCTCAGTGATGAGTAGCACCTCCTTTAATGTCAATCCGGGAAGACGTGAGGATGGTATGAAGACCTCAAGAAAGTGGAGGCACAAGTGCGTGAGTGAGAAGCACACAAACATGCACACACATACACACACACGTGCACACACGGCAAGACAAAGAGTGAGAAGCAATGGAGTTCTTAGATTACTTTCAAAAAGCTCTTACAAGTTCATTTCAATTACAATCTAGCCCCCAAAAATGAGCTCTCTAGCTCTATTTATAGTTTTTTACTAGGTTTTGGCCTTGTCCAGACATAGTGTCCGGCCTAGTTAGAATTAGGTTCTCTACCCTATTTGGAGGTTCAAACGAAGTCTAAAAAATGTGAAAACTGACAGGTAGATAATTCTAAAGCTCCTCAAGCTGAAGGACTCCTTGGCTTGCACAAAATGGAGCTACAAAAATGTGAAATGGTATTTACAAGGGTTTTTAGTGATGAAAATCACTATTGTTGTAGGGATTTCTTCTAACATTTTGATATACATTTCCTGGAGCTCCCTACTTGCTCCTTCTCCTTGTGTCCACCTCTCTTATGTGCATAAATGTCTTGAAAAAATATTGGCCTACTTGCCAGATCGTCGTTGACTGCTCTGTCTGCTTGTGATTTCTCTTCTCTCTGACTCCCTTCTTAAGCTTCCTTGCCTAGTGAGTCCTTCAGTTCCAACAGAGTCCTGGCATGTTACAACCATTAGATGTGCTTAATCAAGAATGGGAATCCATCTCTATGGATTTCATAACAAAGTTGCATGTGACCAGAAGTCGGCATGATACCATCTTTTTTGTCGTGGACCGTCTTAGAAAGATGGCACATTTTCTTCTCATGAGGAAAACCGATATAGCTTTGCATGTTGCTAAACTTTTCATAAATAAATTTTCAGGTTACATGGTATACCCAAAAGTATAATTTCTGATAGGGATGCAAGGTTCACATCTAATTTCTGGAAAGCAACATTTCAATCCTTAGGAACAGAATTACGTATGAGTACTGCATTTCATCCTCAAACCGATGGTGAGGTCGAGAGGGTTAACAAGGTGCTTGAGGATATGTTACGCATGTATGTGAATGATAAGCAAAACAATTGGACTAAATATTTGCCTTTGGTTGAGTATGCATATAATAGTGCATGGCATTCCTCTATTAAGATGACACCTTTTGAAGCAATGTATGGTTATAGTTGCTTACTGCCACATTCACTTTTTAATTCATAGAATCAGGTTGAGATATCTTGAAAACATGGATTTGGAGCTAAATAAGGTAAGGAAAAACATGAAAGATGCACATAAATGTCAGAAATTATATCATGATCTCAAAAAGAGACCCTTGGAATTTAGAACAAATGATCTAGTTTTTTTGAAAGTGAGTCCTTCTAAATCAAATCTTGCTTTAGGCAAAGATCGTTGATTGTCTCCTCGTTATGCTGGTCCTTTCAAAATCTTAAAAAAAAAGTTGGTTTTGTTGCATATTTACTTGACCTACCTAACACTTTGAAAATTCATCCAATCTTCCATGTTGGATTACTTAAAAAGTATGTTCCTAATGTTGATCATGTTTTGCAGGACAAATCTAACTTGAAGGAAGATGCCACTTTTGAGCTTGAACCAGAAGTTATATGGATAGGAGAATTAGCCATCTTAGGAATCATGAAATAGTGGAAATTTTAGTAAAGTGGTTTGCATATCCTATTGAAGATTCAACATGGGTTGGTTTAGATGAGTTTATTGAACATTATCCTTCTTTCCAACTCTGAGGACAGAGTTCTTAAAAGAGGGGAAGAATTGTAAGATGCCACATTGATTTTCCACCCGGAGAAAAAAAAAAGATGTGTAGGTAATAATGAAAGTTTATGTTTAGGATATTCTGATCATGTCTGCAAAATTTTGTAGCAATAAGTTTTTCCATTCTCTCTCTACAAAGTTGTAAATTTGTATGTTAATTTTGAGCATGAAGATGAAGGAATCTGAAAAAGTGTTGTATGAGAGAAAGGTAGAGTACTCTTAGTAGAAAAACTTTACCTGATTGAATTTTTTGTAGTTCCTATGTTTTATGTCTCATTTGGTTCCATGAAGATAGGTTAACAAAGAGATTTTTCATGTTTTTTCATCTCTCTCTAGAATTTTCGATTTTGCAAGGCCCAAAAGTGATATTTAGAAGCCGATTTGGACTTAAGGCATATCTAACACTATTCTACAGATTTAAGAACTGAATATTTTTGTCTCTCACAAGCTTAAGCTAATTCCTCACGGTTTTTGAGTTACAGGGCTTGGAACAGTGCCGTTTTCCAACACTTAAACTATAAATAAATTAAAAAAAAAAAAAGAGAAGCCTTCATTCATTCATCTTATTCATGTTCACGGATTTACAAAATGCACATTGGTATATGGGTTATTTTTGGGTGATTGACATGTGTGTGAGTGCGTTGCAGGCATCATCTCTATTTTTGCAGGTACGATTCTTGAGGTGGACATGAAAAGTAGATGCATAGGTGGTCTGGAAGTCTTGCATGAGACATGCGAAAAGACGCTATCTTGGAGCATGCAGATTCTAAAAATGCGGGTCTAGGAAGACGTGATTGGTCGTGCGCTAGCAAAAGGTGGAGATCCAAAAAGACAAAGACTAAGAGATAGAAAAGGATGATGGTCGTACAGTCATCACGATCGTTTTTCGGCTTCTCAATTGCGATTGAGATTGGGATTGAGATTGAGATTCTGATTGTGATTGAGATTGGGATTGAGATTGTGATTGTGATTGAGATTGGGATTGAGATCAGGTTGTGGGTGGTCGGGTGGATGAGGCTTCACATTGAAGCTATTTGATAGATTTTGTAACGCAGATCAGAACTACTTGTAAATCTACACACATAATAAAATTCTCTCTTCTTGTTCTGTGTATACTCTGTTTTCCTCCTTTATATCTTGTGGTGTCGAGGCCTATTATTCTGTGTGGGATTGTGATTCAAGATTAGGAGACTTGTTACAAGTGGTATCCGAGCAGAGTTGGATTCCGGGATAAGATGCAGGCTTTGAAGCAGAAGATAGAAGAACAAGAGGAGCTTATCCATAGATTGAATGCAGAATTACATAAAGAAAGATCCAACAAACAAAAAGAGGGTACTGCAAATGCTTTCATGGACCTCAACGATGAAGATGGTAATGGTGTGGGCACATCGAATGCACGTAGAGCTAGACGGCAATGTGCACCGGAAGAGGACGATGAAGCAGGTGAATCTGCACTTAAGCAAGTGTTTAAAAGAGAGAAATTAAATGAACTTGATGGTGAAAACAAAACTGGAGAGTATCTTGAAGCATGGATTGAGGAACTTGAAGATTTCTTTGACCTGCGCATATTTAGTGAGGAATCAAAAGCAAAGGTGGAAATTCTGCATCTACGAGGAGTCCCAAAACTGTGTTGGAAATCATACATACAGACAAGAACACGTGAAGGTCTGATCCTCTGGAAAGAGTTCCAAGAGCAAGCAGAGAATCGTTATTGTTCTCCACATTATCGAATGGAAAAGAAAATGGAATTCTACACTTTCAAGCAGTATGAGGATGATAGATATAACTTGTCTGTTGAAGAATATAAGTAGAAATTTTTGTGTTTACATAAGTATGCACTAGAAGTTTTTGGAGATGCCCTGAAAAGCAAGTTTATTGAGGGATTGCGGGAAGAGCTTCGCTATCAAGTAAAGGGGTCCGGATGTGCAGATTTTCTTGATGCGGTTGCAAAAGTAGAAAACTTTAAGAAGATGGAGAAGTTTACCATGAAAAAGGCATCCAAATCAAGGTTTATCTCAATAGGACATCGACCCCCAAGACCTATTTCAGTACATCAGAATGGATAGAGATCGATTAACTCTATTAACGGTCAAGGAGGAGAAACTAAGCCGAAGCAAACGGATACACCTAAGAAGCAAGAAGTTGTGCATTGGCAATGTGATTCTGATTTCTTGGAGCGGGCTAAAAGACTGGGACTTTGTTTTCGATGTGGAGAACAAGGACATCACACTTTTGAATGTCCAAACAAGGCTATCAACCGTTCTATGCAAGCGAAGATAGCTCATCTACAAGAAGAAAACATGCCAATTAAGGAAGCGGATGATCAAGGTACTTCAATGCATGAAAACTTCTTCTCATTCAAGGGTATCGGTGATTAGGATTATGGGGTTACATATCCTCACGTAAGGTTAGTTTCTTGATTGATTCGGGTAGTACAAATTGTTTCCTTTCACTTAAGTTGGCAGAGGCTTTAGGGTTGTGTATTGAGATGCAGACTAAAAGACCTGTACAGATGGCTAATGGTAGGATACACTATACTCGAGGCTATATTGAGAATCTTGATTTTATGTTAGGAGAACATAAGTTTTTGGGAACCTTCAAGGTATTTTAGTCAAGGTATTTTAGTCAATTTTCTGCATCAAGGTATTTTAGTCACCGGCCATGGCTTAAAGCAGTGATGTATTCCGTATGTTGGTTGTTGAGGATAAGTTGGATGGTATCAACTACACGTTATGGGCTTATATGATGCGACATGTGTTGGTTGCAAAAGGATTGTGGAAAATTGTGCAGGGTGCCGAAAAACGTCCTATCACACCTGCAAATGTTACAACTGCAGGTACTGAAGCTGATGCAGAAGGTTTCAAAGATGATGATATTCTGCATATTCTTGTTCATGCTGCGGTTTTTGCTGCACCTACTATAGAGCAGATTTGTTGGGATGGCAGAGATGCCTAGGCACATGCATTGATAGCTTTGTCTGTCAAGCATGCCATTATTCCTCACATTCGATCTTGCAAAACAGCTAAGGATGCTTGGGATACACTTACCACATTGTACCAAGCTAGGAATGAGGCTCGTGTTGCTTACCTCCGAAAATAGTTGGAGAGTGAGCACATGAATGAAGGTGATTCTATGGATAGTTTCCTAACGAAGATCAAAGACTTGAAGGAACAATTGATTTTTGCTGATGAGGTTATACTAGATAGCTCACTTGTGCAGACCATTCTGAATGGTCTTCCTAATTCATATCAGAGTTTTGCTTCTACTCTTCGGTTGATGATGAAAGGCAATCCAAATGCCTTATCATTTGAGGAGTTAGTCTCTGTTCTGTTGTAGGAAGATCAATCCAGGTAGAACAGGTCCATTATGCGAGTTGTAGATCAAGCTTTCGTGGCTAGTTAGAAGGGCAAAGGAAAATGGAGCTCTTCAACTAGTAAGCATAAATCTGCTAATTCTGCATATTCGAAGAAGGAAGATAAAGATGAGAAGAAATCAGAAAAGCAGAAATTGTTTTGTAAGTACTGTAAAGGGAATGATCATATCATAAAGAACTGTCCAAAACTGCTTGCTAAAGAGGCAAAGAAGAAAGAGGCTGGAATGTTGTTACAGAGGCCTCTACACCAAAAACGGAGTCTGCTAATCTTGTGCAGGAAGAAGAATGGGCATTTACTACTGTGTGCAGTTTTAACCCATCTTCTCATGAGCAATGCATGTCTGCAGTAGACTCAGATGTTTTGTATTTTGATAGTGGGGCGACCAAACATGTTACCTCGCAGCGCAGTTTCTTCTCTTCACTCGAACCTGCCCCTACAGGGAATACTGTTACATGCGCCAACAACTCCTCTTATCCTGTTATGGGAGTTGCTAAGATCATTTTGACTACTATTGATGGTAGTTCTTTCACATTGTCAGATGCTTTATTTGTGCCAGGGATCAAGAAGAACCTGTTATCAATTTCTGCATTAGCCAAGATTGGGTTCGTTGTGAAATTTGTTGATGACAGGTGTACAGTTCATGATCTTTCAAATGGCGATGTGATTATTGTTTCTGGCATTTTATGTTGTGGGCTGTATAAGATCATAGACTATGAAAGATCAGTAAATGATTTGGCATGTGCAGTAAATGATTCTTAGGCTATGTCAGATGCAAAGCTTTGGCATGCACGCTTTGGTCATATGAATTTTGCTAGTTTGCTATGCCTGTAGAAATCTAAAATGGTGTCCTCTTTGCCCAAACTTCAGGCACCTAGAAAACATGTTTGTGAAGTTTGTATTTTGGGCAAAATGCAGCATTCGTCCTTTCCAAAAGATGGTTCAGTTTGGGCTACTCAGAAATTGCAGCTTGTACATAGTGATGTCTGTGTTCCTATGCAGACACCTTCTTTTGGGAATTATCTTTACTTCGTGACTTTCATCGATGATTTCTCTAGGCATGCATGGGTATATCCATTGAAGGCAAACTCCGAAGTGTTCATGTGCTTTAATAGTTTTTGGTTTTGGCTTAAAATCTGTCAGCATGTAAAATGGGCACCCTCCATTCTGATTGAGGGGGGGAATATATGTCTTTTGATTTTAATGCATTTTTGGCTGAACATGGGATAAAACACCAGTGTACAGTGTCGTATACACCTCAACAAAATGGAGTTGTTGAATGAAAGAACAGGTCACTCATGGAGATGGTGAGATGTATGGTCAAGAGTCAGGCTTTACCACATAGTTTTTGGCTTGAGGCTATCATGTGTGCAGCATATGTACTGAACATGTGTCCCACTAAAGCGCTGCAATCTATCACTCCATATGAGGCTTGGCATGATCGCAAGCCATCTGTTGCTCATCTGCATGTTTTTTATTGTTTGGCATATGCATTAGTGCCTGAACAACATCGCAAAAAATTGGATGATAAAGTAGTAAAATGTATTTTTGTTGGCTACAGTTCTGAAAGTAAAGGCTATCATCTGTATCGTCCACAGACTAAACGCATTCTGGTTAGCCGTGATGTTGTTTTTGTGGAGGATGTTATTCAGCCATTGCTTTCATGTACTAAGGAGACATCTGTTAGCTCCAAAGACATGTATGATACCTTGCTGCCTCTTTTTATAGGTGGACAGTCTAGTGCTGGTCCTAATGAGGCAACTTCTCAACCTTTGCAAGGTCATGTGATGATGCAGATCATTCCATTTCTGATGCAGATTTACATGATGCACTTATTGATGAGAGAGCTGATATTGAGCAGGCAAGAACTATGCCAAAATGGCTGGTGCAGACCCTGCGTGATAGCAAATTAGATGCACCTCTGTCATATCATACTCGATCAGGCTCTCATAGTGCCTCTTTTGCATCAAATTGCTATGCTATGGCTGCATCTAGTCTATGTGATGAGACTGAACCTGTTTTGTTTGATGAAGCACAAAATTCACAAAATTGGATGGCTGCTATGCAATCTGAATATGATGCTATAATGAAGAATGGTACTTGGCCTTATGTGACCTGCCTCCTGGCAAGAAGGCCATTGGCACTAAGTGGGTATACAAGTTGAAGCATAAACCAGATGGTACAGTTGACAGGTATAAGGCTAGGCTTGTTGCAAAGGGTTATGCACAGGAAAGAGGCATTGATTTTGATGAGACCTTTGCACCTACATGTCGTATGACTACTGTTCAGAGCATCTGTGCACTTACAGCTCATCATGGTTGGAATGTACATCAATTGGACATTAAAACAGCATTTTGGAATGGTGACTTGCATGAAGAAGTGTATGTTTTTCAGCCCCGTGGCTTTGTGCAGAAAGGGCATGAAAACTAGGTGTGCAAGTTAAAGAAGGAATTATATGGTTTAAAGCAAGCACCACGTGCTTGGTATGAGAAGATACATGCCTATCTGGTTGCACATGGTTTTGAAAATAGTCCAACTGAAAGCACCTTATATGTTAAGCGTGCTACTGATGTGCTTCTGATCATTGTTGTCTATGTTGACGACATGTTGCTCACTGGTCCTATTGAGAAGCATATTGCTGATTTACATCCCTCATTTGAGATGTCTGATTTGGGGCATTTGCATCACTATTTGGGCATTCAGTTTATGCAAGTTGATGGTGGAATGGCTTTGTGTCAAACGAAATATATTGACACATTATTGCAGTGTTTTGGCCTTGAAGACTGTAAGCCTACTGCCACTCCTATGGAGACAGGTTTACGATTGAGTCTTCGTGATGCTTGAGATGCATTTGATGCTATTCTCTATCAGCAGGTTGTTGGATGCATGATTTACTTATGTATTACTCGGCCAGATATTCAGTTTGCTATCTCACAGATGAGAAGGTTTATGCATTGCCCAGGAGTCAAGCATTGGCAGGTAGTTAAGCATATCTTTTGCTATTTGAGTGGTACTCGGCTACTTGGGTTGTTTTATCGCAAGGGGGGATCACTACCGCCAAATTTGCATGCTTTTTATGACTCTGACTAGGCTGGTTGCTATGACACTCGTGTGTCCACTAGTGGCTTTTGCTTCATGCTTGGTAGCTCATGTATATCTTGGTTGAGCAAGAAGCACCCTACTATGGCCACTTCCAGTTGTGAGGCTGAGTATAGGGCAGCTTTCACAGCGATTGTTGAGTGCGTGTGGCTCAGACACCTTATGGCTTATTTGGGTGTTGGTCAGTCCTCTGCCACCACCATCTTCACTGATAGTCAGAGCACATTGGCAATTGCGAGGAACCCTGTGTTCCATGCTCGCACTAAGCACATTGAGGTGCATTATCACTATGTCAGGGAGAGGTTCTCTGTTGGGCAAATCAGCTTGGCATATGTGCCCACGTAGGAGAACATTGCAGACCTTTTCACGAAGGCTCTGCCTAGGGAGAAGTTTGAAGCTTTTTGCAAAGTTTTGGGCTTACTTCCTTTTGTGGAGTGATTTCCTCATAGCTTGGCACTTCCTTATACATGAGTGCCACCTCCTTGTTCACCGCATCACTCCTAGGGGGGATTTATTGATATATTTAGGTAGTGATGTGTATGAACACACTAGGACCGCCGGGGCACTTTTTTCCCTCTTTAGGAGGTATTTTCCCCTCAGCTTGTATATACGCCTATTACCCTAATCGGCTACTTATCTTTGTACGTTCTCTAGTAATACATTCAGTATTGTGTGTTGTGCTTCAAGCTTCTTCTTCTTCCTCGTGTTGTTCGCATGCTTCCACAGACGTCTAACTCCAACAAAGATGAGTAAATGTTTTTTTGCAAAAAAGGAAGTGACTTATTTGGGGAGAGTTGTTTCTAAGGAAGGGATTCATATAGATCGTGAGAAAGTTAAAAGCATAGTTGACTGGCCTACACCCAAATGTGTGAGAGATGTGAGAAGCTTCCTTGGTTTGGCACAATATGAGAGGGCACACATTAGGGAGTTTTCTCAAATTGTAAATCCTCTTACAGAATTGACAAATAAAAATAGAGAGTTTTTATGGAACAATGACTGTCAAAATGTGTTTGATGAATTAAAACAGAAATTTATTGCAATTTATGTGCTAAACATACCTGAGTTAGGGAAGCCTTTTATTGTTGCATGTGATGCTAGTGGAAGCCAAATCGGATGCGTACTTTCACAAGAAGGGAGGGTAGTGGTGTATGAGTCAAGGAAATTAAGGAAACATGAATTAAATTATACAACACATGACTTAGAAATGCTTGCAGTTGTTCATGCACTTAAACATTGGAGACACTTATTGCTTGGAGTAAATTTTGAATTAAGAACAGATCATCAGAGCCTTAAATACATATTTACTCAACCTTTACTTAACAATAGACAAAAACGATGGATCCAATTACTAAGTGAATATGATTTTGATATTAAATACTTAGTAGGAAAAGAAAACAAGGTGGCAGATGCTTTGAGTCGTAAACCCTTATGCAATTCAATTTCTATTTTATCCTCTGATTTTGATATTGGAAAAGAATTAAAAGAAGATTTATTTTATGCAGCAATCTTGAAATTTTTGGGTATGAATCGAGGTTCTATGTTTCAGGGAAAATTTCATTTGAGAAATAAAGATGTGTATTGTAATTCTCGTTTATCTATTTCTTCAGAATTTGTTTTGAAAGAAAAGATCCTGCATGATTGTGATGATGCACCTTTCTCTGCACACCCTGGATTTTCTAGAACTCAATATCAGGCCCCGTAGAGACCTCAACTAGTGCTAGCCCAACAACCTCCAGCTCCAGCCAATGTGATCCGAGTAAAATATGCAGCTGCAGAAGAGAACCTGAATAGAGCCATAGTGCATGTAACACCATTGCTTTCTGAAAGTGATCCCAGTGACCATAGCTTTGATTCTACACATATTGATAGCCCCCAGGCTTACTACATGCAGTCTCCTAAACATGGTGAATCCTACTATAGTGAAGAATCGAGTGAACCTAGTTGGGATCCAGAGTATGCAAACATCATGTACACAAATCCCAACACTAGACCTCAACCTAGGCAGGTAAGACCCCCATTCCCTAGAGGATCATGCTATAGATTCCAAGGAGATCACCTCATTTGGGATTGCCCAATGCCTGCACCTACACAACCCCAGTCAGTAACAATACAGGGCTTTTGTCAAGATTGTGAAAAGGAGCATCTCTTATGAGATTGCCCAAAGAATCCCAATAATATGCCAAAAATCACTCCAATTAATGTTATTGGGTTAGTAATAGACGCTACAGGAAGTGTAACTTCCACTGCACCGGTACAGGTGGTCACTAGAGCTCAGGCTTTGCAGCAGAACCAAGGGTTAGGACAAGAACAGAGTGTAGAGGTTAGTGAAACTGAGAGCATAGCCAAGAAACGGTCGAGAGCCTGGAAGGATAGCCGAGAGAGAATGAAAAGACAATGGTCTAAAAAGATGAGCGACCTAGAAGAAAGCATAAGAGAAACAAAAGCCAAAATTGTTGAACTCACCTCTCAAACAAACTCTCACATACCACCACCACCACCTTCATCTCCATCACCGTCTAATCCACCATCTTTCAACCCACCTCAAACCATCCCACCACCCCCTAGAGTAGGATCAGTGCTAGCTGACCCCACTCCTAAAGACATAGATATGATGCTTAAGGCATATCAGGCCAGGATCCAAGAAGGGCCAAATGTGACGGATCATGAAAAGTGCTACCCTAGAGCTGACCTAGAGATAGAAAGAACCAAGCTTTGTGCAAAAATGGTCACGTTGGCTCAGACCATGTTTGAAGCCAGTCGCCTCTTCAACTACTCTGGCTCAGCTAAGTCACAATTGCACTTGGATGGACTATTCGAGAATCCACTCAGATCAATTGTGGGTGCCACATCCAGACATTCCAGGTCCAGTGGATTGGGATGCATTGTTAACAGACCTGGCACGGGGGCTTCGACTCGATGAACACCACCTTGCTTCAGATGTGGTTCAATACTATGTCCAACGCTTAGCTAGACAAGGGTCTGTCAGAGACGACATACGCGAGAGGGGGGGGGTGTTGGTAGCAGTCAAGGCAATGAAGGACTCACAAGACAAGGAAGCCAAAGAAGGGAGCTAGAGCAGAGGGAAGGCACAAGCAGACTAAGTAGTCAACAAAGATCTGGCAAGTAGGCCATTCAAATTTTTTCAAAACAACATCTTCATAACAGTGATTCTCATCACTACAAATCATTGTAAATACCATTTCACCTTTCTGTAACTCCATTTTGTGCAAGCCGAGGAGTCCTCGAGCTTGAGGAGTATTAGAAGTATCATCATACCAATTTTCATTATTTTTAGACTTCGTTTGAGCCTCCAAATAGGCCCTAGAACCTAATTTTTAACTAGGCCGAACACTAGGTCTAGACAGGGCCAAAAGCTAGTCAAAAACTATAAATAGAGCTAGAGAGCTCATTTTCTAGGGTAGCTTGTAATAGATTTGAACTTGTAAGAGCACTTTTGAAGTAATCTAAAGAACTCCATTGTCTCCCTCTTTGTTCTTGCCGTGTGTGCGCATGTGTGTGTATGTGTGTGCATGTTTGTGTGCTTCTCACTCACGCACTTGTGCCTTCACTTGCTCGAGGTCATCATACCATCCTCACGTCTTCTCCGATTGACATTAAAGGAGGTGCTACTCATCATTGAGCTACACTGGTCCTTTTAAAATCTTAAAGAAAGTTGGTTCTGTTGCATATTTACTTGACCTACCTAACACTTTGAAAATTCATCCAGTCTTCCATGTTGGATTACTTAAAAAGTATGTTTCTAATGTTGATCATGTTTTGCAGGACAAATCTAAGTTGAAGGAAGATGCCACTTTTGTTGGTGCAGACCAATCACCAATTGAAGGCTTGGAAGATCAAATGATGAAGGAAGAATCAATTCCTAAAGTGTGGAAGAAGATTACATTCAGAGGACAAGAGAAGTGTACACATATGTACATTAGTATAGTCATAGATGACTTAGATCTTTTGTTCAGTAAGAATCATGTACAAATTATCTATAAATACTTTGAGAAAAGTCGGGGCATGTATGAGAGCATATGTGACAATAGTTAGAAGTCAAGAATGAGGGAGATAGAAGTTATGAGATAGAGGAAAGTGATTTTGAGTTAGCTCTCATCACTCAGTTGTAATTCTTCTGAGAAAAGAAAAATATTTTGCGCCTGATGTTTCTGCGTGTTCTCCTTCTACAGTAGATCAATTGTGAAATGATTTTGTACAAGTCTAAGTTGAGAGTTGCTTGACCTCTGTGCAAAGTTTTAGCTTCCAATTGTAATCAGGCTGAGTGAATTAAGTGTAGGAACATTCATATGTGAAGTGTGTTCACTGGTTCCTAAAACAGGCGCAGATTTTGAAGTCAATGTTTTGGTCATTTCTCCTAGCACAGTTTAAAGTTTTGCATGAGTGAGGGCTTAATCTTTAAGTTGGAAGATAAGCTACTTATGTCTAGAAGCATTTTGTAAAACGGGTTCTATTCAAGGAGAACCAAGTCTTAAAAGTTACAGGTGTAAAGTCGACTGTTCTGAGTAACAGTTTCTGACATAGGTAACTTGAGAAGTTGATTTCTCAAGCTACACTTAATCTTTTGAAGAGATTCAACTTGGAATAGATGCGCAATCTCTAGGAGATACTTCATACAAAGTTTCATCAAAAACTTTACACGTTTGATAGGTCAATGTGGAGAAATAGTGCAGTAGACTTTTCTGTGTTTCATCTTCTTCACAGATTTGTTAATCTTTTGATAATTAGCAATTGATCCTCTAAATTAGTGGAGTGTTTGACTTACTCTTGGTATAGAGGTGCTCTAATCACAAGAGTAAGTTGTTCTTTTGGAGATTAACATTCTCCATCAGTGGTATCAGAGCAGGAGACATGAATTTGAAGAAAGGAGGATCCCGACTGCTGCAGATTCAAGAAATTCAACACTTGAAGGACTAAGAAGTGAAAGCTTGGAGTCAAAGCTCAAGGAGAAGACTATTTGACATCAAGAAAAGCAAAAGGAGTCCAATTTGAAGTAAAGGTACATACATTGTTTGTAAAGCTTGAAGATTTCAATACACAGGTGGACATAAGATGGGAGAAAGCTTGCAGATTGATAAGCTAGATAGGGAGAACTATCCAGCATGGTCCATGAGGATGGAAGCACACCTCATGAGCAAAGATCTTATATCATTTATTACAGGAGATGAAGAAAAACCTGAGTTTGCAGATCCAAGTATTCCTACTAGGGAAGAGCTTGCAATGTTGAAGACTTGGATGAGAAAGGATGCTCAAGCAAGGAGTATCATCTACATGGCTGTAAATGATTACCTTTTACCTCACATCAGAGGTTTGGAAAGTGCCACAGATGTTTGGAATGCCTTGGAAGAGCATTTTCAAAATACAACTAAGTCAAGGAAGTCCTCACTATGGGCTGAGTTCACAACCTTCAAGAAGAAGAGCTCACAATCAATTTCAGATTATGTGGCAAGGATGAAAGATATTGCAGATAGCTTGGGAGCAGTGGATGAAGATATTGAAGAAGAAAAGTTGGTAAGACAAATACTTACAGGTTTGAGAGGAGATGAGAAGTGGAAGCCTTTCATATTGTCCATAGAGTTGTCGCTTGATCACTTTACTCCTGATCTTAATCAATTGCTAGGACACATGCTAACCTTTGAGCAGGATCTTAAAGGAGACAATGATAGAAGTACAAGTCAAGCTATGTACTCCAAGGACAAGAAAAAGAATGGCAAGGGAAAGCAATCAAATGATGATGAAGGGAATTCAAATCAAGCCAACTTCACAAAAGGGAAGACAAATTTCAGAGGTAAAGGAAGAGGAGGTAAGAACAAAGATAATGCTAAAGCTTGTTGGATTTGTGGCAGAACAAATCATTTGGCAAATGATTGTTGGTATAATAATCAAAATGGTGGAAACAATAATCAGAATTATAGTCAAAGAGGTAGAGGAGGCAGAAACCAAAGAGGCAATTTCAGAGGAAGAGGTGGTAGGACATCATATGGTAGAGGAGGTGGAAGAAACTTCCAATCTCAGTCCTACAATTATTACAACAACAATTATTACAATTATGCATCAGATCAGAAGGATGACATGACTCTTATCTTGAATGCAACTCATGAATCAATGGGAGAAGATCAAAGAGTGTTTTATATTGACTCAGGGTGTAGCAACCATCTGAGTGGGAATCTATCTTTGATGACTGATATGGAAGCAAGGGTGAATGGACATACAGTTCAAACAGGTGACAATACCAAACATAAAGTGGAGAGCATTGGATCAGTGAAGACAAAGAGTGGAAGTACACTTCTGAGCAAGGTACTTTATGTTCCTACTATTCCTAAAAATCTGATAAGTGTAGGGCAAATTGTGGAGAAAGGATATGAGGTAAGATTCACAAATGATGGTGTTTATGTACAAGATCCAAATCAGGGATATAGAAACATAATTGCAGGTAAAAAGGAAGGAAGATTGTTCACTCTCAAGGTCCAAGGTAATGTGGGACATGCATTATTTACCTATGGAGGTCAAAAGGTGTCTGAATTAGACCTATGGCATAAAAGGCTAGGTCATTTCAATGAGAGAGCTATAAAGGAGATGTCAAAGAATCAGGTGGTGCTTGGATTGCCAAATATTGAAGGGCAACATATGGTGTACAAGTGTGAAGCTTGTCAATTAGATGTATGGGGACCCTCAAGGGACTATAGCATAAATGGATCCAGATATTATGTGTTGTTTGTTGATGATGCAACCAGGTGGATTACTTTGTATGTAATCAAGGATAAATCAGAAGTTTTCAAGACATTCAAACATTTTCATGCTTATGCAGAAAGGATCACAGGACAAAAGCTAAAGAGGTATCAAAAGAGAAGTAACTTGCAGGTACTCCTCTCAACAGAATGGAGTAGCAGAAAGGAGGAATAGAACTCTTGTAGAGTTTGCAAGAGCCATGATGAAGGAAAAGAATTGTCCAAATTACTTATGGGCAGAAGCCATTAACACTGCAACATACCTTGTGAATAGGTTGCCTTGCAAAGCTTTGGATAGAGGAACCCCTTATGAAGCATGGTGGGGTAAGAAGCCTAGTCTTGATCATTGTAAAGTATTTGGATGTATTGCATATGCTTATGTTCCTTCACAATTAAGACATAAGCTAGAACCAAAAGCAGAGAAGTATGTGTTTATTGGATATGATGATAGACAGATGGGTTACAGGTTGTGGAGTCCATCCACAAAGCAATTTCTTGTTACTAAAGATGTGACATTTGATGAGCAAAATATGTGGTATACAGGATCACCAAATGAGTATACAGGTGTTGAAGAAATTCAAAGGAAAGGAAAGGCAAAGGTAAAAGTTTGTGAAGAAATTGTTGATGAAGTTGACTCTAGATGTAGAGTGCAGGATCATGTAGAAGAAGGGCCAAGATTTGATCCAGAATCAAATGAGGCTGAAACTTCAAGAAGTGCAGAAATCAGAAGATCTACAAGGGAAAGGAAAGAACCTATAAGGTATAGTTATGATACATCTTTCCTAACAACAAAAGATTATGCCTACATTGTTAAAACAGAAGAAGATCCAACCACTTATGAAGAAGCCAAAGGTAAACAGAATTGGGAGAAGGCAATGCAAGAAGAGTATGATGCTCTACTTGAAAATGAAACTTGGGAACTAGTACCAAGACCAAAGAATTAGAAGGTCATTGGATGCAAGTGGGTATATAAAACAAAGAGGTTTGCAGATGGTAAGGTGTCTAGATATAAGGCTAGACTTGTGGTCAAAGGTTATGCCCAAACTTATGGGGTAGATTATGATGAAACCTTTAGTCCTGTTGCTAAGATGTCTACAATTAGGACATTGATTGCTATTGCTGCTTGCAAGGGATGGAAATTATCACAATTGGATGTGAAAAATGCATTTCTAAATGGATACATTGCAGATGAAGTATATATGGAGCAACCAGAAGGCTTCATGGAATCAATTGGATCAGATTATGTGTGTAAGCTCAAGAGAGCTTTATATGGGTTGAAGCAAGCCCCAAGAGCTTGGAATTACAGATTGGTCAAGTTCTTGAATGAATGTGGATTTCAAGCATCAAAGGCAGATAGTAGCTTGCTAGTGAAAGCAAGTGAAAATGGATACATTTACATGTGCATTTATGTTGATGATATTATTGTTACAGGAACAGATGCTCAAGGAATCAATGAACTCAAGAAGCAAATAGAGAAGGAGTTTAAGATAAGTGACTTGGGAAACTTATCTTATTTTCTAGGAATGCAGATTGTGTATACTCAACATGGAGTATATGTTTCACAAGAGAGATATTTGAAGAATCTTCTAGTCAAGTTTAACATGGAAGATTGCAAGACCTCAACCACACCATTGGAGGTAAATCATAAATTAAGCAGGTATGGAGGTGAAGAGTTCAATGACATGAAGAAATATCAGAGTTTGGTAGGTAGTTTAATCTATGCTACCTTGACAAGGCCAGATCTATCATATGCAGTAGGTGTGTTGTCACAATTCATGCATTGTCCAAAGAAGACTCATTGGATTGCAGCCCAAAGGGTACTCAGATATATCAAAGGAACCCTAAGTGAAGGTTTGTATTATGGTTTCACTTCTGACACAAGAATCAAAGTGTTTAGTGATGCAGATTGGGCAGGTGACTCAGATGATAGAAGATCTACTCATGGATATCTATGTTATGTTGGAGATAAGTTAGTTTCTTGGTGTTCAAAGAAGCAACACACAGTTGCTTTATCATCCACAGAAGCTGAATATAAGGGAATGGTAGAAGCTGCAAAGGAAGTGATATGGTTGAAGACCTTGATGAAAAGTTTTGAGATTGATCATAGTACTCCAATAATTTTTGGAGACAATATGAGTTCTTTGTATTTGGCAGCTAACCCTGTTTTTCATGCCAGGACTAAGCATATAGAGATTCAGTATCATTTCTTGAGGGAAAAGGTACTAGATAAAGAGATTGAAGTGATGTACACTCCAACAAAAGAACAAGTGGCAGATATGATGACAAAGAGTCTGGATGGACCTAAGTTACAAAGGTTCAAAGACATGGCAAGTATAAAGAAGACAGAGAAAACCTCAATTGATGATTGAGGGGGAGCTGTTGGTGCAGACCAATCACCAATTGAAGGCTTGGAAGATCAAATGATGAAGGAAGAATCAATTCCTAAAGTGTGGAAGAAGATTACATTCAGAGGACAAGAGAAGTGTACACATATGTACATTAGTATAGTCATAGATGACTTAGATCTTTTGTTCAGTAAGAATCATGTACAAATTATCTATAAATACTTTGAGAAAAGTCGGGGCATGTATGAGAGCATATGTGACAATAGTTAGAAGTCAAGAATGAGGGAGATAGAAGTTATGAGATAGAGGAAAGTGATTTTGAGTTAGCTCTCATCACTCAGTTGTAATTCTTCTAAGAAAAGAAAAATATTTTGCACCTGATGTTTCTGCGTGTTCTCCTTCTACAGTAGATCAATTGTGAAATGATTTTGTACAAGTCTAAGTTGAGAGTTGCTTGACCTCTGTGCAAAGTTTTAGCTTCCAATTGTAATCAGGCTGAGTGAATCAAGTGTAGGAACATTCATATGTGAAGTGTGTTCACTGGTTCCTAAAACAGGCGCAGATTTTGAAGTCAATGTTTTGGTCATTTCTCCTAGCACAGTTTAAAGTTTTGCATGAGTGAGGGCTTAATCTTTAAGTTGGAAGATAAGCTACTTATGTCTAGAAGCATTTTGTAAAACGGGTTCTATTCAAGGAGAACCAAGTCTTAAAAGTTACAGGTGTAAAGTCGACTGTTCTGAGTAACAGTTTCTGACATAGGTAACTTGAGAAGTTGATTTCTCAAGCTACACTTAATCTTTTGAAGAGATTCAACTTGGAATAGATGCGCAATCTCTAGGAGATACTTCGTACAAAGTTTCATCAAAAACTTTACACGTTTGATAGGTCAATGTGGAGAAATAGTGCAGCAGACTTTTCTGTGTTTCATCTTCTTCACAGATTTGTTAATCTTTTGATAATTAGCAATTGATCCTCTAAATTAGTGGAGTGTTTGACTTACTCTTGGTATAGAGGTGCTCTAATCACAAGAGTAAGTTGTTCTTTTGGAGATTAACATTCTCCATCAACTTTTGAGCTAAACTAGAAGTTATAATGGATAGGAGAATTAGACATCTTAGGAATCGTGAAATAGTGGAAATTTTAGTAAAGTGGTTTGCATATCCTATTGAAGATTCAACATGGGTTGGTTTAGATGAGTTTATGGAACATTATCCTTCTTTCCAACTCTGAGGACAGAGTTCTTAAAAGAGGGGGAGAATTGTAAGATGCCACATTGATTTTCCACCAAAAAAAAAAGATGTGTAGGTAATAATGAAAGTTTATGTTTAGGATATTCTGATCATGTCTGTAAAATTTTGTAGCAATAAGTTTTTACATTCTCTCTCTAGAAAGTTGTCGCATGAAATTTGTATGTTAATGTTGAGCATGAAAATGAAGGAATCTGAAAAGTGTTGTATGAGAGAAAGGTAGAATACTCTTAGTAGAAAAACTTTACCTGATTGAATTTTTTGTAGTTCCTATGTTTTACGTCTCATTTGGTTCTGTTAAAAGAGCGCTTTTTATCACAGACACTTTTAAGTCCTTTTCGGGTTCTTGGGGATGGTAGGGGTCTGATAAATCAGAGGCCCTGTATCTCATTTCCCATTTAACTTATCAGACAAGCAGTAAGTTTTATCCAATATAATCTCTTCTACACAGTATTACTATTCATATTCCGGTTAGTCTTTTCACAGTATGTAACGCAGAGATTAATGATTACCGTCGCACAGACTTGTTATCGTTAACATAACATTACTGTGTTAATCACAAACTAATGTAAATTAACAAAGTAAGAGTCACAATACTCAGAATTTAAGAACGCTGCACTACGACGTCTCCACAGGCGGCAAATCGCCCAGACAAACAATCTGGTGATCCCGCTTCTTCGCTACCAGAGAACCACCGTAATGTCTTTTTCATTAATTGATAAAAAGGGTACAACACTTCGCTACGACCTTTCGGTACGTATGATGTAGAAAAATATCAATTACATAATGCCAATCCGACGACCTTACACTGGCATGCACGGTGGACTTGAACCCGCAACGCAATCAAAATCAAGGCTCGTCTACGATGCCTTGAATATACATGGATCTAGCTAATTTGAAGGTTCTAGAAATTTTCTGTTTTAGCAAATCCAACATCAGTTTGAGTGTCTCCGGCTCTACCAGTTGTGCATCAGTTCGAAATGAACAGGCTGCAATGACTTGACTCATCAAAATTTCAGTCTGAGTCTGCAAAAATGCCTCTTGCAAATAAAAATCATTGGCAAGGGCTGCATCCCGGCTCAATCTCATTTCAGCAATTTGATTATCGATTCTCAATAAGCGCTCTGCTTGAAAACTTAGCTGCTTTTCTCTTCTCTCCAGCTCCTGAGCTTGATATTGAATTGTCTGGTAATACGCATCTCTTTCCCTCTGAATCCCTGCTATCTCCTTCTGAAGTTGAATAGTCATGCTCATCTTGGCTTTAAGAGCAGAATTCGCCTGAAACAAATCGACGGTGGCGGTCTGGAGCTCTGCAGTAGTTTGCTTGGCTAAATTAGCCATCTCCTGTCCTCTTTGTACAACTTCATCAAGCTGTAGGCGAGTTTCTTCCAACAAATTTCCAAGTGCCACTCTAGTGTCTTCTTTATCCTGTACGAGCTGTTTTAACTGAGTGATCTCTTCATCACGAGCGTTTAACAAAACATCCTTGGCTTTTAATTCGGCCAATGCTACATCACGCTGAGCAATGACTGTATCTTGTTCTGCAAGCCTAGCTTGAAGCTGCTGAAGTTGCATCTGCAAAGTATGATTTTCTGCTTTAACAGCATCTGCTTCCTCTTGTAGTGGGGCAATATCAGCCTCCAAAACATCAACCTTATGCTGCAACTCCTGCCTGATATTGTTAGTGGCCATCTTCAGTTGAAATGGTAGCTGTTGTGAGAATTGGATCAACATGTGACCCATCGATTCAAGTTCATGAAACATTGGAACCGGAAGAGGAAGAGGAGGAAGTGGTTGGGATGAAGAGGCTGATAATAGATGAGGGGAAGGTGGTGGAGAGTAATTAGGGGAAGATGATGAAGTAGCGGGTGCTTCAGGAACAATAACCGCCACAGGTACAATGGGCTCAACCGGGGTCATGGGTGGAGGAGTGGGTATAAGAGTGTTGGGCACCAACACTATTCCGGTGGTCTACTGCTTTATTGCTTTAGGCTGGCAATCACAGCGTCAACCAGAGCAATCACTTCATTGACAATCTCAGCAACAATGGCTTGCACATCATCTTGAGTCTCCTGCTGAAAATCCTCCCGAGAAGAAATTTCGTGAGATTCGGTGGTGGAAGCACTTTGTTCCTGCTGCTTATCCGGAGAAGAAGGACTAGAAGACTCCACGTGATTAGAAGTGGTGGTGTCGTGGAAGACCTCTTCTTCATGGCCAGCGTTGGATCCTTGCACCTGGCTCTCAGACGGACTTAAACGATGGAGTTTCCGGCAAAGAAGTTGAAAGAGATCTTCATCCTCATCCTCTGCGTCCTCGAGCATTTGAACAGAGTCTTCATGGAACAAGATTGGAGTGTTTGGGGGCAGTTGCGCGGCTTGAAGTACCGGAAAAAGAAAGGTAATGATATGGGGTAGACGAGAGCGCGGAAGATCACCCTTATTAACATGTTTAATAACCGTAACACATTCAAGGTGAATGCACCGGAAATAAAAAGATGCAAAATTGACAAGCTCACGAGAAGCCATGTCAATCATCAAGTAAAAGGGACGCGAGATCCCGTAGGTACGTTTCTGCAAATTCAAGATAGCAACTAAGAATTGCAATGCGGTCCGTTCTGGATCACGACGACACAGAATGGCGTACTCATTAGATGAGTGCCGTGGGAATAAATCGGTCATGGTAGCTATCGAAAGGAGAGGACCATTCTCCAATCCATCTCGAGGAAGTCGGAAGGCATCGGCAAACGAGGCCAGAGTGATAATGACATGGGACGGTAAACAGATGATAGGCCAGGATTGCGTTGTAGCAGATGTAGCGGCAATGGCAGAAATGATATGTGCATAGAAAGGTTGACACTCCATTGAATGCCAAGGCAATTCAGTGAAGTTCAAGAGGCCACGAATACACAGATACTCGCTCACTTCAGGAGTGAGTCCTTCACGGAAGGTAGCGACATTGGCTAGTGCTTCCATGACGCGCACGCGAGAACACAAGAACACAGAAAACACAGATCACAAAGAACGCCAAAACACACAGACACAATAGCGATTAACAGGGAAAGGAATAAGATTAAGTAGACACATGGCAATGTGAGGCGATCGAAAACCCTAATCATCGCGCGGTATCGAAATGATAACCTCCATAATTACGGCATACATGCATGAGCAGAATCAGTAACACAGGGTGGCGATTAATCATATTTAAATATCAAAACGAGGAGAGTTACAGTCTATATTCAACCAAAATACGGAAATAAAAAGAAAATAAGCGACACGTGGAAAAACGAGGAACAGGTCAGCGGTGATCAGGCGGTTGGTGATATGGGTGTAGCTTTGAACGATTAATTACTTTGGAAAGGGGAACTCCTGTCAAGGTAGTCAACCAAAAAGTAGCTGGTCCCACTTGCTCACTAATCCGGTAAGGACCAAACCACCGTAATTTAAATTTCCCAACAGAATGATTTGCTTTAGCATTATAAAATAGCACAAGTTGGCCCACCGTAAAAACTAGAGTTTTGAGGAAACGGTCATGGGTACGGGCTTGCCGCAACTAAACTTCTTGAAGTACCAACAAACTTTCCCAGCGGTGTTCATCCAAGGCTCTGAGTGCATCCAACCGAAACGGCAAAGAGTCTTCGGGTAACAATTTCTGAGTTAGGGCCACACGTAGGCTTGGCACTACTACCTCCATCAGCACGATTGCTTCCAACCCATAAGCAAGCTTGAAAGGGGTCATTCCGGTTGCCACTTTGTATGTAGTCCGGTATGCCCATAAAACTACAGGTAGTAATTGATCCCATCGTTCTCGAGATTCTAAGATCAACTTGCGGAGCAAATTCAACAATATCTTGTTGGTGCTTTCAGCCAAACCATGAGCATGGGGATAGTATGGCGAGCTGAATTTATGCAAAATTTGAAAAGTGTGAGTTAGTACTCGCATTAAATTGTTGGCAAAATGTGTTCCTTGGTCGGTCACAAGTTCTAGAGGTAATCCATAACGCAAGAATACGTCCTTCATCAAGCATTTTGCCACCGAAACAGCTGTAGCGGACCGTAAAGCCCAAGCTTCCGCCCACCTGGTGGCATAATCCGTACAAGTCAGTATATATCGATTGTTGCTAAGGGTTGCTTGTGGTGTTATTGGTCCAATAAAATCGAGCCCCCATTTCTGAAAGGGTTCCAAAGGTAAGACGGGTTGCAAAGGAAAGAGGTGCCGATGTAATGGTTGTCCAGACCATTGACAAGTGTCACACTGCTGCACAAACTGAGTCACGTCTTTGTACATGGTAGGCCACCAAAGCCCACTTTGCAAAATTTTACGGTGAGTAAGATCGGTTGCAAAATGTCCACCCGAGGGTATGGAATGAGCCATAGCAATAAGCAAGTCTGCTTCATGTGGTGGGATACAGCGAAGTAAGACACCAGTATGATCCATGTAGTATAACTGACCTACAAACAACCGGAATCTGCAACTATAAACTGCAAACTTCCACCGCAGAGCAGGAGGAGTATGGGGAGGAAGACAACCATCAGTTAAAAAAGTTAGTAACGTATCGTAGTAGGTAGGCGGCACAAGAGGTTCTATAGATTCGGCACGAGCTGGCAATAGCATAAATTGCTAGTGTAGTGTCATCAACCCCCACCGGAGCTTCACTGGAATCCAATCGAGATAGAAAATCTACCAAGGCATGTGCAGTGATGGGTCGATGAATCACTTCATAGTCGAACTCCTGTAATAATAAAACCCATCGAGCCAAGTGACCACCTAAATGTTGCTGCCGGACCAAATACACAAGCGTGGCATGATCCACGTGAAAGGTGAATTTTCGGCCCAACAAATAATGCCGAAATTTCTTCACAGAGTACACCAACCTGAGACATTCTCTTTCGGTCACTGAATAGTTTCTTTCAGTAGGAGCTAATCGGCGACTTGCATAATAGACAGGACGAAACCACTTGTCAGTTTGCTGCATTAAAACGCTTCCAATGGCTATGTCTGATGCATCTACAAAGACATGGAATGGGTGTTCCCAATCAGGAGGTTGCATTATTGGAGCCTACGTCAATAACCCTTTTAAACAATCAAATGCAATTTGGCATTCTAGAGTCCATTCATACTACCGTGGAGTACTAGTCATGAGCCGATTAAGTGGTGTTGCTAAATGAGCTGACCACCGTAAATGTCTGCCATGCCACCGGATTTGACCCAAGAAGCGCATAACTTCTTTCGGTGTGGTAGGGACTGGTGCCTGCAACACGGCTGCAGCTTTATCCAGATCAACTTGTATGCCTTGCTCAGAGATAATATGGCCAAGGAGTTTGCCACAAGAGACCGCAAACACTGACTTTGTCGGATTCAAGCATAATTGGTATTCGCGACATTTTTGAAGGCAGCACCGTAAATGATACAAGTGCGCCGCAATTTTCCCAAATAAGGAAAAGTCGTCCAGATATACTTGCATAAAAGTAGTCAGGTAGGGTGAAAAGATTTCTTGCATACAGCGTTGAAATGTGCTTGGAGCATTCCTTAATCCAAACCACATTACCGTACAAGCATAAACACCCCAGTTCGTGATGAAAGTTGTTTTCGGGATGTCCTGTTTGGCCATTCGCACCTGGTTATAACCATTGTAGTCATCCAGAAAGGAGTACATCTCGTGCCTTGCCACTCTGTCTAGCATTGTGTCGAGGAAGGGGAGAGGAAATGGATCAGGTACCGTGGTCGCATTCAATTTCCGGTAATCCACACAGATGCGCAGCTGTTTATTTTTCTTCGAAACAATCACGATTGGAGATATCCATTCAGCATGTTCGATTGGTACAATGAATCCCACCTTTAGTAACCGATCGAGGTCTGCTTTGACCTGTGCTGCATAATTGGGGTCCATTCGGTAACTGGACTATTTGATTGGCTTCGCTTCTGGTTTGAGCACTACCCGATGTTGATAGATCCGCGGATCAAGACCTTTCATATCGCGATAGTCCCAAGCAAAAACATCGGAAAACTCACGCAGGAGTTGGATCAAATCTTCTTGAAATGCCTCAGACAATCCTGCCTTAAGCTTAACAGGTCGCGGGTTAGCCTCATCACCCAAATTATATGTTACTAACTGATCTTCCGGGACATAAAATTGTCGAGGTTTCACCAAATCGTCAGCTGACTGTAAAAGCTGATGTAGGGTGGCTCCATCCATAGCAACACTATCATCTGCATCCGCCTCTCCGGCACGGGAACAACCGTACACGCTGTCGGACTCCACTTGTCAGCTACTGATTGAAGATCTACAGTACCTAATGAGATCAGATCTTTATTGTTCTTCATAAACGCCTCTTCCTCATCGTCAGATAAGCCATCCAACATGTGGACCGGCTCCGCTACATATGGTCTGGCATGAAGCTCACAGGGCTGGATGGCATCCAGTTTAACAACGTATTTACAGTGATTATCTTTGAAAGTCAATTCCTGTGTTGACCAATCCTGTACAACTTTGGCTTGTTTCAACCATGGTCGACCGAAAAGTAGATTGTAGTCGAGGTTGGATTTTGGTAGTTCTAAGACTACAAAAGTCATTTTGAACGTGGTACCCTGCAAAGTAATCGAAATATTCCGTACTAATCCCACCCAATGGACTCGGGATTGATCTACCATTCTTACAAAAAATTGGACGGGCTAGATTTGGGTCCATCCCAATTTCTTGCAGAGAGCTATAGTTGCTATATTCACACCCGAACCGCCATCAATTAGCACTTGAGTAATCTTGTGATTTTTATGCCAGACAGTGATTAATGGGACTAAATTATCCATCGTAGAATCAGTTTCCGGTTGTATTGTTGCAGTCGCCGAAGTACCGGGAGATTCAGGACAGACCTGTTGTTGAAATTGCTGCATAACTCCTGGCACCAATGCAAGCAACTGTCCCAAAGGGAGTGTAATTGAAGCCTTAGATAGAATCTCCCATATCTGATCTGTTTGAATCGTACTCCTCACCGCTTCTGATGATGATTCTGCTGTTACTGGGTTAGGATTTTGTTCATTCTCTCTCGCCTTTGGCAAGGGAACCTGTGTTACCGGAATTGGATTAGGAAACACAGTTTGCTCTTTAGCTGCCTATTGGCTAGCTTTGGTATATATTCGCTATTGCTCACGGATACCAGGTTCGAACACCTCAGTTGCTGGTTGCAACTGCTTACCCGATCTTGTCTGGACCACTGCTGCTTGTGATTCCACTGGTGAGATATAGACCATGTTGGTCATCGGGTTTTGACGCTCCTTCCTTTTGTCATATTCTACTGCATCCTTACAAAATCTCCGGATATGGCCAATCTCACTGCAAAAATGACATCGAGGTGGTGGTAGAGAAGTACCCTCCGCTGATGTACCTGCCTGCCATCGATTGGCATTGAAATTGGTATTCCGCTATCCCCGGTAATTTCTGTATCCTTGTGACTGATTGTGTCGCATCTGTGGTGGCACGTAATGGGTGGTTGGCTGACCTGGTTCTTGTATAATAGCGTTTACAGCTGCTCGTCCCTGCACTTTAGCATTATACGCACAATTTTCCATTGAGTGTCCGGTTGTGTTGCAGATGGCACAATACATCTGGTTAAGGGCACATGTAGCACTGGTGTGCCCTAGATTTTTGCACTTGGTACAATACATTTGTTTAGCCAGATCATCTATTACATTCTTACTAGCCTTCAGCCACTCCAAGTCTTTGGTGAATCCCCCAACTTTATGCTCTAGTTGTAGGGCCATCGCAATAACAGCATCTAGTGTCATAGCACCCACACAGCGGATGATCATGATTTGTCTTAATTGTGGGGTCAGCCCGTTAATGAACCACTGAGTTATAACATCATCCGGTAGATTAGCATGTGTCAGAGGCAGTTGTCTTAAATGAGTTCTAAACAATGTTGCATATTCCTGAACAGTCTGGTGCGGCTTCTGTCTATTGTTCTGCAAATAGTCGAAGATTTCGGCAGGATTCTTCTTCAACCGGAACCTCTGTAAAAACGCATCCCTTACCGCATCATAGTTAACAAAATGGTTGATATCATACTTTGTTAACCACCTCGCTGCTTCATTGACTAATGTTGCCTGAAATACGATGGCCTTGTATGCCGGATCGGGTGGATGATTCAGCACTGCATAGTTTATCTCAAAGGTGCACACATGTGTATCAGGATCGTCACCTGGAAATCCACCGAACTTTGTGTAAGTCACCCCTGTTGGAACCGGTCAAAGTGGAGGTGGTTGTTGCTGTTGTTGTTGCTATTGTTGTTGCTGTTGTTGACCACTCATGGTGCTAATATTGGTACCACTGTTGTTTCCTGAGTTTTGAGGGGGTGTGCCTTGTCCTTCGGAATCTATATTATCAGACTGCTCACCTTCTGGCTCAAAAATAGCATTGAGTCTTTTACGGATCTCCAAATCAAATAGCCTGTCCTCTGCTTTGGTATCAAACATAGGCAAGCTTACCCCAAACAGTGGTGTATGTACTAAACATCCACCAGGGGTTATCACATTGTCACCTGAAAATTGTAAATTCCCACCAACTGGTACCGAACTTTCACCTGAGCTTGTCGAACTTTCACCGAAACAGGGTATACTTTTACTGACAACGATCTCTCTTGGTAACACAACTTTATCCTCGGAAAGGTTCAAATTCCGACCAAATGGTATCGCATCAATTGCGCATTGCGTCCTTGTACACTCAAAAGTTACTGCACCTTCTTCAGAACGTCATCATTTATCACCGAACTGGTACCGGAATCTCGACTAACTCGCTCCGATTCTTTGACAACTGGGTTTAAATGCCTTGCACTTCTACCGCTTGCGGGTGTCCCTAATAGATTTGGAACTGCCCAGGGGTGCTGGTCTCTTCTATACTTCGGATAAGGCTCACCAAACCGAGTAACTGGCATATATCACCTCTGCACCGCTTGCCTTGCGTTCTGCTCTAGCTTTACTGAGTATTCTCAATCTATTGCCATCTTCCCACAGACGACGCTAGTGTTAAAAGTGCGCTTTTTGTCACAAACACTTTTAAGTCCTTTTCGGGCTTTTGGGGATGGTAGGGGTCTGATAAATCAGAGGCCTTGTATCTTATTTCCCATTTAACTTATCAGACAAGCACTAAGTTTTATCGAGTATAATCTCTTCTACACAGTATTATTGTTCATATTCCGGTTAGTCTTTTCACAGTATGTAACGCAGAGATTAATGATTACCGTCGCACATACTTATTATCGTTAACATAACATTACTATGTTAATCACAAATTAATGTAAATTAACAAAGTAAGAGTCACAATACTCAAAATTTAAGAACGCTACACTACGACATCTCCACAGGCCGCAAATCGCCCAGACAGACAGTCTAGCTATCCCGCTTTCTCGCTACCGGATAACCACCGTAATGTCTTTTTCATTAATTGATAAAAAGGGTACAGCACTTCGCTACGACCTTTCGGTACGTGCGGTGTAGAAAAATATAAATTACATAATGCCAATCCGATGACCTTACAGTTCCATGAAGATAGGTTAACAAAGAGATTTTTCATGTTTTTTCATCTCTGTCTAGAATTTTCGATTTTGTAGGGCCCAAAAGTGATATCTGGAAGCCGATTTGGACCTAAGGCATCTCTAACACTATTGTACAGATTTAAGAACTAAATATTTTTGTCACTCACAATCTTAAGCTAATTCCTCAGTGTTTTTGAGTTACAGGGCTTGGAAAAGTGCCGTTTTCCAACACTTCAAAAAAAAATAAAAAATAAAAAAGAGAAGCCTACATTCATTCATCTTATTCATGTTCAGGGACTTAGAAAATGCAAATGGGTATATGGGTTATTTTTGGGTGATTGACGTGTGTGTGAGTGCGTTGCAGGGATCACCTCTATTTTTGCAGGTACGATTCTTGAGGTGGACATGAAAAGTAGATGCATGGGTGGTCTGGAAGTTTTGCATGAGACATGCGAAAAGACGCTATCTTGGAGCATGCAGATTCTAAGAGTGTGGGTCTAGGAAGGCGTGATTAGTCGTGCGCTGGCGAAAGGTGGAGATCCAAAAAGACGAAGACTAAGAGATAGAAAAGGATGATGGTCGTACAGTCATCACGATCGTTTTTTGGCTTTTGAATTGCCATTCAGATTGGGATTGAGATTGAGATTGAGATTGAGATTGAGATTGTGATTGTGATTGAGATTGGGATTGAGATTGTGATTGTGATTGAGATTGGGATTGAGATCAGCTCGGGGGTGGTCGGGTGGATGAGGCTTCACATTGAAGCTATCTGATAGATTTTGTAATGCAGATCAGAACTACTTGTAAATCTGCACACATAATAAAATTCTCTCTCTTCTTGTTCTGTGTATACTCTGTTTTCCTCCTTTATATCTTTTGGTGTCGAGGCCTATTATTCTGTGTGGGATTGTGATTCAAGATTAGGAGACTTATTACAAGTGGTATCAGAGTAGAGTTGGATTCCGGGACAAGATGCAGGTGTTGAAGAAGAAGATAGAAGAACAAGAGGAGCTTATCCATAGATTGAATGCAGAATTACATAAAGAAAGATCCAACAATCAAAAAGAGGGTACTACAAATGCTTTCATGGACCTCAACGATGAAGATGGTAATGGTGCAGGCACATCGAACACACGTAGAGCTAGACAGCAACGTGAACCCGAAGAGGATGATGATGCAGGTGAATCTACACTTAAGCAAGTGTTTAAAAGAGGAAAATTAAATGAATTTGATGGTGAGAAGAAAATTGGAGAGGATCTTGAAGCATGGATTGAGGAACTTGAAGATTTCTTTGACCTGCAAATATTTAGTGAGGAATCAAAAGCAAAGCTGGCAATTCTGCATCTGCGAGGAGTCGCAAAACTGTGGTGGAAATCATACATACAGACAAGAACACGTGAAGGTCCGATCCTCTGGAAAGAGTTTCGAGAGCAAGTAGAGAATCGTTATAGTTCTCCACATTATCGAATGGAAAAGAAAATGGAATTCTACTCTTTCAAGCAGTATGAGGATGATAGATATAACTTGTATGTTGAAGAATATAAGGAGAAATGTTTGCGTTTACATAAGTATGCACTAGAAGTTTTTGGAGATGCCCTGAAAAGCAAGTTTATTGAGGGTTTGCGGGAAGAGCTTCGCTATCAAGTAAAGGGGTCCGGATGTGCAGATTTTCTTGATGCGGTTGCAAAAGCAAAAAACTTTAAGAAGATGGAGAAGTTTACCACGAAAAAGGAATCCAAATCAAGGTTTATCTCAACAGGACATCAACCCCCAAGACCTATTTCAATAAATCAAAATGGACAGCGATCGATTAACTCTATTAATGGTCAAGGAGGAAAAACTAAGCCGAAGCAAATGGATACACCTAAGAAGCAAGAAGTTGTGCACTAGCAACGTGATTCTGATTTCTTGGAGCAGGCTCAAAGACTGGGACTTTGTTTTCGATGTGGGGAACAAGGAAATCGCACTTTTGAATGTCCAAACAAGGCCATCAGCCATTCTATGCAAGTGAAGATAGCTCATCTACAAGAAGAAAACATGACAATTGAGGAAGCGGATGATTAAGGTAAGTGTTCTAGCCCTAGACCTCAATGCATGAAAAATTCTTCTCATTCAAGGGTATCGCTGATTAGGATTATGGGGTACATATCCTCACCTAAGGTTAGTTTCTTGATTGGTTCGGGTAGTACAAATTGTTTCCTTTCACTTAAGTTGACAAAGGCTTTAGGGTTGCATATTGAGATGCAGACTAAAAGACATGTACAGATGGCTAATGGTAGGATACACTATACTCGAGGTTGTATTGAGAATCTTGATTTTATGTTAGGAGAAGATAAGTTTTTGGGTACCTTCCATGTGATTGAAATGAGAGAATGTGATGTAATCATCGGAATGGATTGGTTAGTTCATAACAGTGTCGTGATTGATTGTGAAAGCGGGATCCTTACTTTGAAAATAGAAGGGAAAAAACATCATCTTGCAGGCAAGTGTAATTCAAGTTTTTCTCCTATTTTTGCTATAAAGTTGATTAGGGGTATTGGACAGGGTTGTGAGACGTATTTGGTTTATGTGCATGACCTTCAGGAGAAGAAGAAAGAAGAGGAAATACCTGAATATGTTAGAAACCTTTTAGATGACGACGCAGATGTATTTCCTGATGATCTACCAGGCATGCCTCCTCCTAGGAAATCTGAGCATGCTATAGACCTTTATCCAGGAAGTGAGCCTTATTCTAGAGCACCTTATACGTTCAATATTGATGAATTGAAAGATTTGAAGCTCCAACTGGATGATCTATTGAAGAAGGAGTTGATAAGACCTAGTGTTTCACCTTGGGGAGCACCTATTTTGTTTCAGAAAAAGAAAGATGGTCCATACAGACTTTGTATCGACTATACCGGGGGTTGAACAAGAAAACCATTAAGAACAAGTATACATTGCCACACATAGATGAACTGCTAGGTCAATTGAGTGGTGCCACAGTATTCACTAAAATTGACTTAAGATCGGGATATCATCAAATTAGAGTAAAGTCTGAGGACATACCCAAAACTGCTTTTAGAACACGATATGGTCATTATGAGTTCACGGTTTTGCCTTTTGGATTGACAAATGCTCCTCCAACATTTATGTGTTTGATAAATAATGTGTTTCATGAATATCTCCATGAATTTATATTAGTTTTTCTTGACGATATTTTTGTGTATTCTAAGGATGATGATGAACATGCATTGCATCTCAGGAAGAATTTACAAAAACTAAGAGAGCATAAACTATATGGTAAGATGAGTAAATGTTTTTTTGCAAAAGGGGAAGTGACTTATTTGGGGAGAGTTGTTTCTAAGGAAGGGATTCATATAGATCCTGAGAAAGTTAAAAAGCATAATTCACTGGCCTACACCCAAATGTGTGAGAGATGTGAGAAGCTTCCTTGGTTTGGCACAATATGAGAGGGCACACATTAGGGAGTTTTCTCGAATTGCAAATTCTCTTACAGAATTGACAAAGAAAAATAGAGAGTTCACATGGAACGATGAGTGTCAAAATGCGTTTGACGAATTAAAATAGAAAGTTATCAAAATTTGTGTGCTAAAGATACCTGAGCTAGGGAAGCTTTTTATTGTTGCATGTGATGCTAGTGGAAGCCAAATCCGATGCGTACTTTCACAAGAAGGGAGGGTAGTGGCGTATGAGTCAAGGAAATTAAGGAAACATTAATTAAATTATACAGCACATGACTTAGAAATGCTTGCAATTGTTCATGCACTTAAACATTGGAGACACTTATTGCTTGGAGTAAAGTTTGAATTAAGAACAGATCATGAGAGCCTTAAATACATATTTACTCAACCGTTACTTAACGATAGACAAAAACGATGGATCCAATTGCTAAGTGAGTATGATTTTGATATTAAATACTTAGTAGGAAAAGAAAACAAGGTGGCCGATGCTTTGAGTCGTAAACCCTTATGCACTTCAATTTCTATTTTATCCTCTAATTTTGATATTGGAAAAGACTTAAAAGAATATTTATTTTATGCAGCAATCTTGAAATTTTTGTGTATGAATCCAAGTTCTATGTTTCAGGGAAAATTTCATTTGAGAAATAATGATTTGTATTGTAATTCGCGTTTATGTATTTCTTCAGAATTTATTTTGAAAGAAAAGATCCTCCATGACTATAAGGATGCACCTTTCTCTGCACACCCTGGTTTTTCTAGAACTTATGCAAAAGTGAAAGCTTCATATTACTGGCCATGTATGAAATATGATATTAAGAGGTATGTGGAAGAATGTCTGAAATGTCAACAGGTTAAGGCCGAATTTAAAAGGAGTCCTGGCATGTTACAACCATTAGATGTGCCTGATCAAAAATGGGAATCCATCTCTATGGATTTCATAACAAAGTTGCGTGTGACTAGAAGTGGGCATGATACCATCTTTGTTGTCCTCGACCATCTTACAAAGATGGCACATTTTCTTCCCATGAGGAAAATCGATACAGCTTTTCATGTTGCTAAACTTTTCATAAAAGAAATTTTTAGGTTACATGGTATACCCAAAAGTATAATTTCTGATAGGGATGCAAGGTTCACATCTAATTTTTGGAAAGCAACATTTCAATCCTTAGGAACAGAATAACACATGAGTACTGCATTTCATCCTCAAACCGATGGTGAGACCGAGAGGGTTAACAGGGTGCTTGAGGATATGTTACGCATGTATGTGAATGATAAGCAAAACAATTGGACTGAATATTGCCTTTGGTTGAGTATGCATATAATAGTGCATGGTATTCCTCTATTAAGATGACACCTTTTGAAGCAATCTATGGTTATAATTGCTTGCTGTGCATTCACTTTTTAATTCATAGAATCAGGTTGAAATATCCAGACAGATGCTTGAAAACATGGATTTGGAGCTAAATTAGGTAAGGAAAAACATGAAAGATGCACAGAAACGTCAAAAAATATATCATGATCTCAAAAAGAGACCCTTCGAATTTAGAACAAATGATCTGGTTTTTTTGAAAGTGAATCCTTCTAAATCAAATCTGGTTTTAGGCAAAGATCGTCGATTGTCTCCTCGTTATGCTGGTCCTTTCAAAATCTTAAAGAAAGTTGGTTCTATTGCATATTTACTTGACCTACCTAACACTTTGAAAATTCATCCAGTCTTCCATGTTGGATTACTTAAAAAGTATGTTCCTAATGTTGATCATGTTTTGCAGGACAAATCTAAGTTGAAGGAAGATGCCACTTTTGAGCTTGAACCAGAAGTTATAATGGATAGGAGAATTAGACATCTTAGGAATCGTGAGATAGTGGAAATTTTAGTAAAGTGGTTTGCATATCCTATTGAATATTCAACATGGGTTGGTTTAGATGAGTTTATGGAACATTATCCTTCTTTCCAACTCTGAGGACAGAGTTCTTAAAAGAGGGTGAGAATTGTAAGATGCCACATTGATTTTCCACCTGGAAAAAAAAAAGATGTGTAGATAATAATGAAAGTTTATGTTTAGGATATTCTGATTATGTCTGCAAAATTTTGTAGTAATAAGTTTTTACATTCTCTCTCCAGAAAGTTGTCGCATGAAATTTGTATGTTAATTTTGAGCATGAAGATGAAGGAATCTGAAAAAGTGTTGTATGAGAGAAAGGTAGAGTACTCTTAGTAGAAAAACTTTACCTGATTGAATGTTTTGTAGTTCCTATGTTTTATGTCTCATTTGGTTCCATGAAGATAGGTTAACCAAGAGATTTTTCATGTTTTTTCATCTCTCTAGAATTTTCGATTTTGCAGGGCCCAAAAGTGATATCTAGAAGTCGATTTGGACTTAAGGCATCTCTAAGACTATTGTAAAAATTTAAGAACCGAATATTTTTGTCTCTCACAATCTTAAGCTAATTCCTCACCGTTTTTGAGTTACAGGGCTTGGAAAAGTGACGTTTTCCTACACTTCAAAAAAAAAAAAAAAAAAAAAGAGAAGCCTTCATTCATTCATCTTATTCATGTTCGCGGATTTAGAAAATGCACATGGGTATATGGGTTATTTTTGGGTAATTGATGTGTGTGTGAGCGTGTTGCAGGGATCGCCTCTATTTTTGCAGGTACAATTCTTGAGGTGGTCATGAAAAGTAGATGCATGGGTGGTTTGGAGGTCTTGCATGAGACATGCAAAAAGATGCTATCTTGGAGCATGCAGATTCTAAGAGTGCGGTTCCGAGAAGGCATGATTGGTCGTGCGCTGGCGAAAGGTGGAGATCCAAAAAGACGAAGACTGAGAGATAGAAAAGGACGATGGCCATACAGTCATCATGATCGTTTTTCAGCTTCTGAATTGCGATTGAGATTGGGATTGAGATTGAGATTGAGATTGAGATTGTGATTGTGATTGAGATTGTGATTGTGATTGAGATTGGGATTGAGATCAGCTCGAGGGTGGTCGGGTGGATGAGGCTTCACATTGAAGCTATCTGATAGATTTTGTAACGCAGATCAGAACTACTTGTAAATCTGCACACATAATAAAATTCTCTCTCTTCTTGTTCTGTGTATACTCTGTTTTCCTCCTTTATATCTTGTGGTGTCGAGGTCTATTATTCTGTGTGGGATTGTGATTCAAGATTAGGAGACTTGTTACACTCTATATCTTCTCTCTCTCTCTTCTATTCTTGCTTACACTCTCCCACTATGGGATTATAATAGTCATATTGTTGAGCCCATAAAAGTCATACTGGTCAAAGTCAACCGCAGTCAAAGCCAGTCACAATCAAAGATAAAAAGGTCAAAGTCAAAATGGTCAAATTCAATAAGCTCAAGGTCAAAGTCAACAGGGACAAAGTCAAAGTGTTGAAGTTCAGGTGTCAAAGTGCACAGGTAGTGCACCATTAATTGTCCACAAAGGGTAAAATTGCAGAAAGTGGGTTGCAGGTCGCAGAGGTATTTCTGTAATTTCCCTAAGGTTCAAAAGTGTTTTAAAGTGTTGTGGAAGGTTCAGGTGAACCCTCTCTTAGGTGCACAAGTGAAGACTTAAAAGGAAAATGTGAAGGTATGTGAAGCGGCAGCGTACGCAAAAGTGAAAGTATGGCCCCCCAATATAAATTTTTGTTTTAGGCTAAAGTCACTACAGGATAAAACAGGGATTCATTGGCTGCCCACTTTAGGAGACAATCTTGGGACATCAAAGTGAGCACCAAGATACTCTTGCAGTTAGGAGCGTACATGAATCGACACTCAAATCAAGGCACGGACTACTCTTGACTAGGAAAGTGCAAGCAAGTGTAAGCAAGACTAAGCAAGGTGAGCATAGTCTAAGCTAGGCAAGAAAGAGAGGTGCAAGAGACACACAGTGTGCGATGCAGACAAGTGAAGTGCAAGGTGTGCATGAAGAGGGACTAAGAAGTGTGGAGAGAAGTGTTAAGCTATTTCCCCAAGGATCCCAAGGTCTCATTGCAGTGTGCGCGTGCCGACAGAAGGTGTCCATCCCTCCCCCTTATTGGAAGCTTGGTGCAAGGGTGCACAAGTGCAGGCTTGGAGAAGGTGGAGGTCTGGTGCAGAGGAGGCCGGCAGCAACAAGACCTTGGGTATTTGGTATTTTGTAATTGAGCACTCAGTGGGATTTTGCACAGAAGCTTTGGATTGTATTGTGCATCACCATTGTATTTGTCTTATTATAATCAATCGACAAAGGCTTCCAGTGTGTATCTTTCTTCTTGTCCTTCCCTTTTCTCCTACAAACACTCAAATCCCTTCTTGTCCAAGAATCCCCCAAACACATATGAACATGACCTTCCCATTACATGGTACTGGGTACATCTGTTGAATTCAGTCAAAGGCCAATCGATTTATTTCCAAAATATAAAATATAGGAATCTACAATATATCCACACCAATGGTAGCCTAACTCTTGGTTAGATTTAGAGAATCTCTATCAAAGCAGAAACCTTACTAGCAAAACTCATCTAAGGAGAGAGCTAGCCAACACAAGGATGAAAGTTGATGAATCAATTTAGACACATATTTTGAAGCTCAAAGACTTATGTGATCATTTACTCAAAGTTGGTGTCAACATTTTAGATGAAGAGATGGTGAATACACTTCTACCCCACTTCCATCCTCATATCGTTCTTTTGTTGTTGATATATTTAGGTAGTGATGTGTGTGAACACACTAGGACCGTCGGGGCACTTTTTTCCCTCTTTAGGAGGTTTTTTTTCCCCCGGCTTGTATATACACCTATTGCCCTAATGGGCTACTTATCTTTGTACATTCTCTAGTAATACATTCAGTATTGTGTGTTGTGCTCCAAGCTTCTTCTTCTTCCTTGTGTTGTTCGCGTGCTTCCGCAAACGTCTAACTCCAACAATTGGTATCAGAGTAGGTCGTCGCTTCATCTAGGGCACCATCGACACTCCTCTGTTTGCAGTCTCATAATCACATGAATTTTGGTGAGCATACTCCGAATGCACTATCACAGTGCTTGTGCAGGCTATTTCGTCTTTTTGTGCCAAAGGTATATACCAGTTTCTGTTTGCCAGTATAAGTGTCTCAAAGTCTACTACAGGTCTAGCGAAATTCGTCTGGGCAGTTCTGTTCAACTTTTTGAGATACAGTCAAATTTCTGCATCAAGGTATTTTAGTCACCGGCCATGGCTGAAAGCAGTGATGTATTCTGTATATTGGCTGTTGAGGATAAGCTGGATGGTACCAACTACCCGTTATGGGCTTATATGATGTGACATGTATTGGTTGCAAAAGGATTGTGGAACATTGTACAAGGTGTCGAAAAACATCCTATCACACCTACAACTGTTACAACTGCAGGTACTTAAGCTGATGCAGAAGGTGTCAAAGATGATGATATCCTGCATATTCCTATTCGTGCTTCGGTTTCTGCTACACCTACTACAGAGCAGATTCGTTGGGATGGCAGAGATGCCCAGGCACGTGCACTGATAGCTTTGTTTGCCAAACAGGCCATTATTCCTCACATTCGCTCTTGTAGAACAGCTAAGGATGCTTGGGATACACTTACCACATTGTACCAAGGTAGGAATGAGGCTCGTGTTGCTTACCTCCGAAAACAGTTGGAGAGTGAGCACATGAATGTAGGTGATTCTATGGACAGTTTCCTAACGAAGATCAAAGACTTCAAGGAACATTGATTTCTGCTGATGAGGTTATACCAGATAGCTCACTTATGCAGACCGTTCTGAATGGTCTTCCTGATTCATATCAGAGTTTTGCTTCTACTCTTCAATTGATGATGAAAGGCAATCCAAATGCCTTATCATTTGAGGAGTTATTCTCTATTATGTTGCAGGAAGATCAGTCTAGGTAGAACAGGTCCATTATGCGAGTTGCAGATCAAGCTTTCCTGGCTAGTCAGAAGGGCAAAGGAAAATGGAGCTCTTCAACTAGTAAGCAAAAATCTCCTAATTCTGCATATTCGAAGAAGGAAGATAAAGATGAGAAGAAATCAGAAAAGCAGAAATTGTTTTGTAAGTACTGTAACGGGAATGATCATATCATAAAGAACTGTCCAAAATTGGCTGCTAAAGAGGCAAAGAAGAAAGAGGCTGGAATGGTTGTTGTAGAGGTCTCTACACAAAAAACAGAGTCTTCTAATCTTGTGTAGGAAGAAGAATGGGCGTTTACTACTATCTACAGTTTTGACTCATCTTCTCATGAGTAGTGAATGTCTGCAGTAGACTCAGATGTTTGGTATTTTCACAGTGGGGCGACCAAACATATTACCTCGCAGCGCAGTTTCTTCTCTTCACTGGAGCCTGCCCCTACAGGGAATACTGTTACATGCACCAACAACTCCTCTTATCCTGTTATGGGAGTTGCTAAGATCATTTTGACTACTATTGATGGTAGTTCTTTCACTTTGTCAGATGCTTTATTTGTGCCAGGGATCAAGAAGAACCTGTTATCAGTTTCTGTATTAGCCAAGATTGGTTTGTTTGTGAAATTTGTTGATGACAGGTGTACAGTTCATGATCTGTCAAATGGCGATGTGATTATTGCTTCTGGCATTTTATGTCGTGGGTTGTATAAACTCATAGACTATGAAAGATCTGTAAATGATTTGGCATGTGAAGTAATTGATTCTCAGGCTATGTCAGATGCAAAGCTTTGGCATGCACGCTTTGGCCATCTGAATTTTGCTAGTTTTTTACACCTGTAGAAATCTGAAACGGTGTCCTCTTTGCCCAAACTTGAGGCACCTGGGAAACATGTTTGTAAAGGCTGTATTTTGGGCAAAATGCAGTGCTTGTCCTTTCCAAAAGATGGTTCAGTTTGGGCTACGCAGAAATTACAGCTTGTACATACTGATGTCTGTGGTCCTATGCAGACACCTTCTTTTGGGAATTATCTTTACTTCGTGACTTTCATCGATGATTTTTCTAGGCATGCATGGGTATATCCATTGAAGGAAAATTCTGAAGTGTTCATGTGCTTCAAACAGTTTTTGGTTTTGGCTGAAAATATGTCAGCATGTAAAATGGGCAACCTTCGTTCTGATCGAGGGGGGGAATATATGTCTTCTGATTTTAATGCATTTCTGGTTGAACGTGGGATAAAACACCAATGTACAGTGCCATATACACCTCAACAGAATGGAGTTGCTGAACGAAAGAACAGGTCACTCATGGAGATGGCGAGGTGTATGGTCAAGAGTCAACCTTTACCACATAGTTTCTGGCTTGAGGCCGTCATGTGTGCAGCATATGTACTGAACACGTTTCCCACTAAAGCACTACAGTCTATCACTCCGTATGAGGCTTGGCATGATCGCAAGCCATCGGTTGCTCATCTGCGTGTTTTTGGTTGTTTCGCACATGCATTAGTGCCTGAACAACATCGCAGAAAGTTGGATGATAAAGCAGTAAAATGTATTTTTGTTGGATACAGTTCTGAATGTAAAGGCTATCGTCTGTATCATCCACAGACTAAACGCATTCTGGTTAGCCGTGATGTTGTTTAGGAGACATCTGTTAGCTCCAAAGACATGTATGATACTTTGCTGCCTCTTTTACAAGTGGATTGTCTAGTGTTGGTCCCAATGAGGCAACTTCTCAGCCTTTGCAGGTTTCATGTGATGATGCAGATCATTCCATTTCTGATGCAGATTTACATGATGCACTAGTTGATGAGAGAGCTGATATTGAGCAAGAAAAAACTATGCCAAAATGGCTGGTGCAGACTTTGCGTGACAGCAAATTGGATGCACCTTTGTCATATCATACTCGTTCAGGCTCTCATAGTGCGTGTTTTGCATCAGACTGCTATGCTATGGCTGCATCTAGTCTTTGTGATGAGAATGAGCGTGTTTGGTTTGATGAAGCACAAAATTCAGAAATTTGGATGGGTGCTATGCAATCTGAATATGATGCAATAATGAAGAATGGTACTTGGTCTTTATGTGACTTGCCTCCTGGCAAGAAGGCCATTGGCACTAAGTGGGTATACAAGCTGAAGCGTAAAGCTGATGGTACAGTTGACAGGTATAAGGCTAGGCTTGTTGCAAAGGGTTATGCACAGGAAAGAGGCATTGATTTTGATGAGACGTTTGCACCTACATGCCGTATGACTAGTGTTCAGAGCATTTGTGCACTTGTAGCCCATCATGGTTGGAATGTACATCAGTTGGACATGAAAATTGCATTTCTGAATGGTGACTTACATAAAGAAGTGTATGTTTTTCAGCCCCATGGCTTTGTGCAGAAAGGGCATGAAAACCAGGTGTGCAGGTTAAAGAAGGCATTATATGGTTTAAAGCAAGCACCATGTGCTTGGTATGAGAAGATACATGCCTATCTGATTGCACATGGTTTTGAGAACAGTCCAACTAAAAGCACCTTATATGTTAAGCGTGCTAATGATGTGCTTCTGATCATTCTTGTCTATGTTGACAACATGCTGCTCACTGGTCCTATTGAGAAGCATATTGCTGATTTTAAGGCGTATTTTCATGCCTCATTTGATATGTCTGATTTGGGGCATTTGCATCACTATTTGGGCATTGAGTTTATGCAAGTTGATGGTGGAATGGCTTTGTGTCAAACGAAATATACTGACACATTATTGCAGCGTTTTGGCCTTGAAGACTATAAGCCTATTGCCACTCCTATGGAGACAGTTTATGTTTGCGTCTTCATGATGTTGGAGATGCATTTGATGTTGTTCTCTATCAGCAGGCTGTTGGATGCTTGATTTACTTATGCATTACTCAGCGAGATATTCAGTTTGTTGTCTCACAGATGAGCAGGTTCATGCATTGCCCAGGAGTCAAGCATTGGAAAGCAGTTAAGCGCATCTTTCACTATTTGAGTGGTACTCGGCTACTTGGGTTGTTTTATCCCAAGGGGGGATCACTACCGCCAAATTTGCATGCTTTTTCTGACTCTGATTGGGTTGGTTGCTATGACACTCGTGTGTGCCCTCGTGGCTTTTGCTACATGCTTGGTAGCTCCTGCATATCTTGGTTGAGCAAGAAGCAGCCGACTATGGCCACTTCCAGTTGTGAGGTTGAGTATAGGGAAGCTTTCACAGCAATTGTTGAGTGTGTGTGGCTCAGACGCCTTATGGCTGATTTGGGTGTTGGTCAGACTTCTGCCACCACCATTTTCACTAAAAGTCAGAGTGCATTGGCAGTTGTGAGGAACCCTGTGTTCCATGCTCGCACTAAGCACATTGAGGTGCATTATCACTATGTCAGGGAGAGGTTCTCTGCTGGGGAGATGAGCTTGGCATATGTGCCCACGCAGGAGAACATTGCAGACCTTTTCATGAAGGCTCTGCCTAGGGAGAAGTTTGAAGCTTTCTACAAAGCTTTGGGCTTACTTCCTTTTGTGGAGTGATTTCCACATAGCTTGGCACTTCCTTATACATGAGTGCCACCTCCTTTTTCACCGCATCACTCCCAAGGGGGATTTGTTGATATATTTAGGTAGTGATGTGTGTGAGGACCGCCGGGGCACTTTTTTCCCTCTTTAGGAGGTTTTTTTTTCCCCGGCTTGTATATATGCCTATTGCCCTAATGGGCTACTTATCTTTGTACATTCTCTAGTAATACATTTTGTATTGTGTGTTGTGCTCCAAGCTTCTTCTTCTTCCTTGTGTTGTTCGCCTACTTCCGCATACGTCTAGCTCCAACATTTGTTACTTCTTTATCTCTCTCTATAAGAGATAGAGAAATTTCATTTGAAGAACTACAGTTCCTATTACTTCAAGATGAATATCAATAAAAGGGTATGGAAGAGAATGATGAATCCATGGTATCATCATCAAAGGGAAAGAAGAAGAAGGAGACAAAGAAGGAGAAGAAGAGTCAGCAATCCAAGAAAGAAAGTAATTCTTCTAATCCCAAGTCTTCTAGTCCTTCTCCTAATGCTTCCTCTACACCCAAAGAAAAGTCTTCAACTACATCTGATTCAAAGAAAGAAGTATGCCATTACTATAAGAAACTAGGTCATTTTATAGCAAAATGCAAAACAAGGATTTTCTATGAGAAGAAGAAAGCATCAGATAATAATATTGAAGATTATCCAAAACCTAAATCTTCTCAAGTAGATTCATATGCTTGTGTTACTATTGAAGAGGTAGATTTTGATCATGCAGCATTAAACACAATCTTTGATAATCCTTGGATTTTTTATTCTAGAGCTACTAAGCATATGAGAGTTTGCACAAAGAAGGTATTTTCTTCTCTTTCTAGCTCTTTAGGTAGAAGAGTGACCATTGCAGATGGTCATGATTTGAATGTTGTAGGTGTTAGAGAAGTAAACATGAATTCAAGAGCATGTGGAAATTTCACAATTTCTGATGTTCTTTATGTTCCACACATGAAGAAGAATTTTCTCTCTATCTTTACTTTCTTGTCAGATAGTTATAAAGTTGTTTTTAACAAAGATTCATGTCAGATCCTCTCACATGATGAGGAGCATTGTCTACTTCAAGATGAAAATAGAAGTTGCATGTTTGTGTTATCCAAAATTATTCATGCTAATGTTGCTAGGTCTACTACACCTAAGGAGAACATGAAGTTGTGGCATACTACATTTGGCCATATCAGTAACACAGATATCAAGCATATCAAAGATCAAGTTATGGTGGAGATTTCACCTAGTTTTGTTGTATCAAATGATGTAGATCCATGTGAAGGATGTCTTGAAGGAAAGCTTCACAAACTTCCTTTCAAGAAGCACATCACAACCACATGGAAGTTGGAGATCATACATTTAGATGTGAAAGGTCCAATGAGAACATATTATATATTCAAGATTTTAGGTACTTTGTTACTTTCATTGATGATTTCTCAAGATATTCATGGATTTATGGTCTTAAAGTGAAGTCAGAGGTTTTTGCTACTTTTAAGAAATTCTTAACTATTGTTGAAAATGAAATTCAATCAAAGGTCCAGATTTTGAGAAGTGATAGAGGAGGAAAGTACATGTCTAAAGACTTTAAGTCTTTTCTTGAAGACAAAGTTATCTCTCATCAATGTTGGTGCAAATGATTCCAAGCCTACATACTTGGACCATTAGTATTCACTTCGTATAGTCATTTAAAGTCACATATGACTATTCTCTTGTAAAAGGCATTTACTTTTATCTTTGTAAAAGTGCATAACACTTACTCTCACGTGGAGTTAGGAGGAATCAAATCACAAATCATTTGGTAGGTGATTGATGAGAAAGCAAGTCCTAAAGTTTAGGATTCACTTTATGGTAAAGAGCTTGAATCTGAATTCAAACAATGGCTCCAAATCTAAGCTATAAAAATGGATCGAAATCTCGCATGATAGAGAACCCAATTTCGAGATCATTTGAGAGGAATAATCAGATATTGTCAATGTATATCATATTCACACATTGTAATTTGACATTGGAATAGATAGTGTAGGTGAGCATCCTAACTTACCGTTACATTTGAAAATATTTCTATTCTCTCTCTATCTCTTCGTCATCTATTTTTTAGTCTTAAGATGTGTATGTTAAGGTTCATGTGTTGGAAGATTTTGTAAACCTATGAATTATTCTTATTGTGGCCCACCCCACTTCCAACATGCTCCTCGTATATAGAGGGAATGTCCTGAGGGAATTGATCATGAAGATCATATATTACTTCAATGGGAGGAGGACTCTACTAACCCAATGACGTTAATAGGAGTGATTTTTGACCCATTGTTTGGGTTCTTAGGACAATCCTGTAGAAGGTGCTCCTTCCCACAATCCTGACAAAAACCTTGAATTATCATTGATTGGGGTTGCATAAGTGCAGGTATAGGGAAATCACGAATGAAGTAATCTCCCTGGCATCTATAGTATGCTCCTCTAGGGGTTGGGGCATTATCTGTCTAGGTTGGGGGCTAGAATTAGGATTTGTGTACATTACATTAGTGTATTCTAGCTCCCCACTAGGTTTTCTAGGATTTCTATAGGGGTAAATCTCATTGTCTTCTTGTGACTCCATATAGTAGGCCAATGAACTATCCATTTGAGCCGAGTCAAAACTGTGATTATTCAGGTCACTTTTTGAGATCAATGGTGATGCTTGCACTAAGGCTCTAATCAAATTTTCTTATGTGGCTACATACTTCACTGAGATCACATTGGCTGGAGATGGAGGTTGTTGTACTAACACTGGTTGAGGTCTTTGCCGTTTGACATAGTGATTGGTAGGGTTTTTGAGGCCTACCATACTATTGTGATGGGTACTGGTTTTGGTATCTCCCCTGTTGTGGATATGGATGTTGATAGTTTTGTCTAACAACTTCCTTATTATATGGGCAATCTTGTGCAATGTGGTTAGTATACCTCCTTTCTATGGTGCAGTATTGGTTGTTAGGGTTCACCTGGGGTTGAGCCATGATTGGGGACCCATTAGCCATATGATCTCCTCCATAGGTATAGCACCATTTCACTGGGGAAATCTAGGTGTTTGCTTGCTAGAGACTCCTAACTTTTGAGCTACCTTTTCTATCAATTCATTAATAGAAGTAAAGGATTTGGATATGAGGCTAGTGGAACTATCTGAATATTTCTAAATGTTAGAGAGCTTTAGTTCCTCACCTATGTTGTCCTCACTATCTATGCACGTGCATACACATTGCTCTATCATTCTCAATTCCTTTAGATACATGTAGGATCTCAATTTAGCACTCAATAATCCATCTAGGAATAGTGCCACTTGTTTGGCTGACATGGGTAGCTCTAGAATTGGGCATCTCTCCAAGTATTGTCTAAATCTTCTTCCTGCGAGTTTCAATATATCTTAAAGGATTTGTTTAAAGTTATGGATCAGTGATGAAGTGTTGTGCCTTATGCCACTCTTAGAAAGCTCAGTGATGAAGGCTTCTAGCAATTGTTCTATGTTTCTAAATTGCCTTTGATGTGTAGTGGTTGAAACCACGTAAGAGCTGTGTTCTTGAGTGTTAGACCAAAAGCATTATATTGCATGAACAAGTCATCAACTTGCTCAGGTCTCAAGACTTGCCTAAATTATACCACATGATCGTACCAGTCTCCTATACCATCGAAATAGTTCTTCATGGACTTAACCAATTGTGTAGGCCTTGAGATCCTAGGGTGTTGTGTAGGCCTTGGAAGAGGGAATTCGTCTACATTTATTTGATTCATTGGGCCTCTACGCCTCTCATTTTCCACTCTATCCATTTTTGTTTCCATTCTTTCAATTCCCATTGTGTTAGCAAAGCTTACCTCGAGTCTATCTCTACTCGTGTCGCTCTGAGTTCCATGAGCTTGGGAAGTTCCAGCTCCTGTGTGACCATAAGAGACATTGGATCTTCGTTGGGGAAAAGCAAATTCACCCTTCCAATTGTAAGCATGCCTACCAAGTTCCATTATCATGAACACTCTCTCCGATGTGTTGTCTAAGTAGACCACTTTGCCTAGGGTATCAGGATCTTTAAACTCATATATCATCGTGTTTCCTACTTTGCTAGGTTGATCGGTCTTAAACTTGTAAGCGGCTTCATTTGTCTCCCTATTCTAGAACAATTCCACACCTTTGTTATCTTGGGCAATCCATTCTGGTGTGAGTATTCTAGTTAAGACCGATTTGCCTCTTGGGGTTCTTGGCTCTCCTCCTGAATTCCCTTGTTCTATGTCACCTATTTCAGTCTCTAGGATTACATTGCCAATTTCGTTTGTCCTATCTGGTTGGTTGGTGACTACATACATGGTTCCTTCTTTATCAATGTATGAACCTTATTCAAATTTAACTACTGAATGTTCAAGTTCAAAGGGTTGATCAAGATTTTTGAGTTGGAAAATTGATCACCTCATACCCTCCTCATAGATGCAAGCACCTAATCGGTTGTTCTTGATGTATTCCAATTGAGTCTTGTATGGCCCTTCTGGTTTTCCTAGGTACACCACTCTTGAGCTACCTACTGATCTCTCCATGGTATACGACATCTCAGATTCATTGGTTTCTAAACTTAGAATGTATGGGTAATCACTCAACTGATGGGCCCATGACCTAGCTATATGATTGACACTAGCTTCAAAAGATCTAACGCTTTGTATATCATGTCCTAGATGTCTACCCAAACTCAGGTTCGTAAGCCTTGGCTGTTATCCAAATTTTCCCAACTACAACCTCGTTGTGAAGTTCTTTTGTATTAGTCCCTTGTTCTTTTTATTTTACTTAGGCTATCACTTCTTGTCCAATAGTTTACATCGTACGGAATACTTGAATTTTTTATCACACTTGAAGTTGATCACTCATTTTATGTCCTTTTTTTGGGAGTTTGTCACAAGACTAACCTATTTATGCTTGCACTTCAGTAATTAGGGTTCTTGGACTTGTGTCGTGCCTAATGTTGCCCTAATTGATCAATACCACTAACCATACTTGGGGGTTGAGAATGATCGAACCTCAAGTCACTTCTCCTTTGGATCACACTTGAGTGATCAAAACACTCATTCTCAATCTTGCACCTGTAAAAGTCCCACAGTTAGATCACACTTTAATTGATAAAAAAATTTTGATTTAGGTATTTTTAAACCCCTTTGTACTGATTAAAAATTCTCTAGAAATCCCTTGGTTTCCTAATCCCATCTAAGGGCCAACTTTGAAATACCCTATTGAAACAAGCTTTCCAATGCACTCTAGAGCTCACAAAACGGATATTGTATGAAAAAGTTATGTTAGTTTAGGGTTTTGGGGGTTAAAATAGGCAATTAAGCAAATAGGACTTCTTGAAATATTTTCTTGGAGGCCTCACAATGCTCCAAATTTGAAAATTTAAAAACCCTAAAGTTTGGCCAAAATTGTATGTCAATTGTGATGGACAGGGCTGTCAATCATGATGGACAAAGCTGTCCATCGTGGCATGTCTATCGTGATGGATAGTGTTAATTGTGATGGACATGTCTCTATCATGATGTACACGTGCCTCTTGCGATGGACGTGTCTGTCGTGATGGACGTGTCTATCATGATGGACATCTGCCTATCGCGATGGACATATCTATCATGATGGACATGTGTCCTGATGGACGTGTGTCGTGATGGATGTGTCTATCATGATGGACCTATTTGTTGTGATGGACACCTGTCTGTCACAATGGACGTGTCTATCGTGATGGACACCTATCTATCATGATGGATGTGTCTATCATGATGGATAGTTTTTTTCATATTTTTGCATCTTTTTGTGTCAATTGTGGGTCTATGCATCCCGATGGATAGGATCTTGGCCAAAAGTAAAGGGCAATCGTAATAATTGTGTCAATCACGATGGACAAAGGTGTTCGTCATGATGGACAAGCAGTCTGTTGTGGTCTATCTATCACGATGGATAGGATGTCTCTCATGATGGATAGTGTCTATCACGATGGATGTTGTCTATCACAATGGACATAAAAAATGCATTTTTTTTTTAACTTTTGTGGATGTGTGATGTGCAAGGTCTCTACTCTATGATGGTGCACTCAATTTTACCAAAAGAACAATTTTTCTATCTATCGTAATGGACGGAGACCAATGCCTCGAGACATATGTAGAGGGTTTTTGTACTTGCTAGAGTTGCTACAACTACTATGAATGTCGGTACTTGCAAGATGGCTCAAGAAACATGCAAAAACAATGCTCAAAAATTTTCTCTCTCTCTCTCTCACGCTCATAAATGAAATGAGGAAATGGGGATGGAATGTGGGGATTTGACCAAAATGGTGAAACCGATAGGAACGAGATGGAGAGTAGAGATGTTGGTGGTGATGCTGAAGTAGGTAGAAAAGTAAAAAGTAAGAGATTATCTATGATTCCAACATCACATCTCTACATCTTACCATCACATGATCATCCTGAAAGCTTGATCCTTGGCAATGGTGCCAAATTTCGTGTCACTCTAGCACAATGGCAAGTACCAACGAGAGGAGATACAGTTTATAATTGTCAATCTGGGAAGAGGTGATGAAGGTATGATGGACATGAGCAAGTGAAGTGCACAAGTGAGTTAATGAGAAGCACACAAGCATGCACACACATACACACACATGGCAAGACAAAGAGATGGAGAAATGGAATCTTTAATTAACCAAAAACAAGATTACAAGCTCTTTTGTTCACTTCAATTCCCAATTTGCTAACCCCAAAAATGAGCTCTCTAGCTCCTTTTATAGTTTTTGACTGGCTTTTGGCCCTGCCCAGACCTAGTGTTTGGCCTAGTTAAAAAATAGGTTCCAAGGCTAATTTGGAAGCTCAAATGAGCTCTAAAAAATATGAAAATTGGTACATACTTAGATCTAATACTTCTCAAGCTCAAGGACTCCTTGGCTTGCACAAAATGGAGTTGCAAAAATGTGAAATGATATTTAAAATGTTTTTTAGTGACCAAAATCATGTTTTTATAAGGTCTCTTTTGAAAATTTGACATATACTTCTTGGAGCTCTACATGCTCCCTCTTCTTGTGTGTGCACTTCTTTGATGCATTCCCATGCCTTGTGCTTGACCTTGAGTGCCAATACATCCATAGGGTATTGTCTATTTTTGTGGAAGCTGCAATTCATCCATTACTTTCGTGTACCAAGGAAACTTCAATTAGCTCAAAAGATGTGTATGAAACTTTGTTGGTTCTTTTTACAGGTGAATAGTCAAGTGTTGGTCCAAATGATGCAAATTTTCAACCTTCACATGTTCCACATGTTGATGCTGATCATTCCATTTCTGATGTAGATTAACATGATGCACTTGTGGATGAGAGCGCTTACAGAAGAGGCTTAAACTAAGCCAAAATGGTTGGTACAGAGTTTAAGAGATAGCAAATTATATGCTTCTTTTTTATATGGTACCCATTCAAGCTCTCATTGTGCTTCCTTTGCATTAGATTGTTGTGCAATGGCTGCCTCTTGAATTTCTAATGACAATGAGCCTATTTATTTAGATGAAGCAAAAAAATTAGAAATTTGGATGGCTACCATGCAATCAGAATATGATGCTATTCTGAAGAATGGTACTTGATCTTTATGTGATTTGCCTCTAGGCAAGAAGTCTGTTCACATTAAATGGGTATACAAGCTCAAATGCAAGCTTGATGGAATAGTTGACAGGCATAAGGCTAGGCTTGTTGTTAAAGGTTATGCTCAAGAGACAGGCATTGATTTTGATGAGACCTTTTCTTCACATGCTAAATGACCATTGTTCCTAGCATTTGTGCACTTGCAATTCATCATGGTTGGAATGTACATCAATTGGAAATTAAAATTGCATTTTTGAATAGTGAATTACATGAGAAAGTGTATGTATTTCAACCCATAGTTTTGTGTAGAAAGGGCATGAAAACAAAGTGTGTAGGTTGTAAAAGGTGTTATACAATTTATAGCAATCACCACATGCTTGGTATGAAAAAATACATGCCTAATTGATTTGCATGTGGTTTTGAGAACAATCCAATTATTTTTTATCATTATTGTATATGTTGATGGCATGCTTCTCATTGGTCCTAATTGAGAGAAACTTATATGTTAAGCATCATTGTATATGTTGATGGTATGCTTCTCATTGGTCCTAATTGAGAGAACAATCCAATTGAGAGAAACTTATATGTTGATCATGCAGATGATGTACTTTTGATCATCATTAAATATGTTGATGGTAAGCGATTGGTTTCCTAGGATCGGTTGTGGCCTATATGGTGTCTGGTATTGTTGTTAGTATTGAGGTTGATATTGCTATTGTGGCCTATAATACGGCTCTTGGTATTGGTTCTGATACCTATCCTGTTGGTAAGGTTGTTGATAATTTTGTTTGATGGCCTATCTATTGTATAGACAATCTTGATCCATGTGGTTCATGTATTTTCTCTCTATCATGTAGTATTGGCCACTAGGGTTTGCTTGGGGTTGAGCCATGATTGGGCAAACATTAGCCATGTGGTCTTCTCCACATGTATAGCATTGTTTCACTGAGAACATTCTAGGTGTGTGTTTTCTAGAGACTCCTAGCTTTTGAGCTACCTTCTCTGCCAATTGCTTAATGAAGGTGGATGGCTTAGAAATGAAACTTGTAGAATTGTCAAAATCTTTATAGATTTTTGAGAGCTCTAGTTCATCACCTAGGTTGTCCTCTATGTCTATGCACATGCACACACATTGCTCTATGGTTCTAGGTTCCTTTAGGTACACATAAAGTCTCAATTCGGCACTTAACAATCCATCTAGAAATAATGCAACTTGTTTGGCTAGTGTGGGTAACTCGGGAATAGGGCATCTCTCTAGATATTATCTAAATTGACTACGGGCAAGCCTAACTATCTCCTAAGGAATTTGCTTAAAGTTATGAATTAGGGATGGGGTATTGTGTTGGATGCCACTCTTGGAGAACTCAGTTATGAAGGCTTCCAATAATTATTCCATGTTTCTAAATTGCCATTGATGTAATGGTTGAAACCAAGTCAAGGCCGTGTTCTTGAGAGTGAGACCGAAAGAATTATATTGAGTGAACATGTCATCAACCTGTTTAGCTCTCATTACTTGTCTAAACTCTACTACATGATCGTATGGATCTCTTGTGCCATCAAACTAATTTTTCATGGACTTAACCAACTACATAGGCCTCAAGATCCTAGGATGTTCTCTAGCTCTCAACGGAGGAAATTCATCTACACCTCTTCAAAGTCTTGGACCTCTATGCCTCTCCTAATATGTCCTATCTATCTCCATTCTTGAACTCTCTCTTCCTATAGGGTTGGCAAAACTCACTTCCAGTCTCTCTCTAGCTCTATCTCTTTGGGTTCCATGAGCCTAAAATGATCCTGCTCCTTGGAGGCCATGGGAAACATTCGATCTTGGTGGAGGGAAGACCAGTTTGCCCTTATAGGTGTAGGAATGCCCACCTTGTTCCATAAATAGGAACATCCTCTTTGAATTGTTATCTAGATAGACAACCTTGCCTAGTGTCTCTTGGTCCTTAAACTCATAAATGGTGATTGATCCAACTTTGTTAGGTTGGTTTGGTTTAAGCCTCCAAAATGCCTCATCAGTGCTCCTATTCAAGAATAACTCTATGCTCTTACTTTCTTGGGGGGATCCACTCTTGAGTGATCACTCTAGTCAAGATGGATTTACCTCTTGGTGCCCTAGGTTTTCGTCCTAGGGTTCCTTGCTCTAGGTCTTCCATTTCCATCTCATGGATGACAATTTCAAAATCATCTATCTTGTCAGGTAAGCTTGTAACCATGTACATGGTTCCCTCTTTATCAATGTATGAGCTCTCTTCAAACTTGACCACAGGGTGCTCAAGTCCCACAGGCTGATCTGGATTCCTAAATTGGACAACAAGCCTTCTCAAAACATCTCATAGATGTGACCACCTAATTGGTTGGTCCTAATATATTCCAATTGAGTCTTATATGGCCCTTCTATTTTTTCTAGGTATGTGATACCAAAACCACCATCTGGCTTCTCCATATTATATGACATCTCTGAGTCACTAGTTTCTGATCTCAACACATAGGGATAGTGTTAGCTCAAGAAATGGTCGATTTTTATGCACTAATATGCTTTTGGAGTGCCTTTTAACATAGCTTCTTATGCCCTTCTTACTTGCATCCTTGCTCATGTCTGTGTTTGAAGCCCGGTGACTTCATTCATGTGCTTGGAGATGCCCATGTTTATAAAAGCCATGTGGAGCCTTTAAAAGAACAGCTAAAAAAATACACCGAGGCCTTTTCCTGTCCTGAAGATTAATACTACAGAAAAAGATATAGATAAACTTACTGCAGGGGATTTTGAGCTCATTGGATATGATCCTCACAAGAAGATCTGGATGCAAATGGCAATCTGAAAAATGGTTGTTTGGTGAAAGATCTATCCCTTTAAAAATCGTAAAAGAGTTAATTATAGATGTCTTGTATCATCCCGCTATTGGGGGCTTTGGCTTCTTCCAGACATCTGCATCTTTGTCTAGACTAAAGCATACTTAAAGCAACTTGTATTGGAGCTGTCATTAGAAGCTTACAGAGTTCTGAGGCTATGACATTAGAAGAAAGCTTGGTTATATATCGATTGGTCTGTTGGAGCTGTTGGCTACCAAGCCAGTTAAGGACAAAGGAAATTTACATTTAGCCATGGATATAGGATATACTTGTTCCCACTAGCGTTTGCCTCATCTTGCTCTTACAATCGCAGTGGAGGCCATCATTCAGAGGTATCACAGGAACTATTTGAAGGTGTCCTTTTTGAGCGGTGGTGTGAAGGCACATATTATTTTTTATCTGTGCGTGGAAGAGAACCTTATCTTCCTCCTACCTTTGTCTCTCGGGGCGCGTGTTCATCTCTATCTCTACATTATCTTCTTGTGTTCATCGTCTATCTGGGCATCCACATCTACTGCTTCTCTTCGGGAACTGCACCATTGATTGTGAGCCCGATTCACGACACATGGTATCATGAGCAGCATGATGAGCTGGGCAAGTGGTGAGGTGTCAGTTCGAAAAATAATCCCTCCCTTCGGAGCCTCATAGAGGAAGGCAGAAGAAGACTCTACATGATCAATTTTGGGAAGGCGTTGCTGAAGCTCTCTGCTGCCATCAGCACGAGCTGTAGTGTTTGGGTTCCATGACCGAGTTTTTACATTCAAACCGAAGGTATAATCTTTCATTTAGGTTCTATTGCTTAGTAAGAAGACAGTGTGCTAACTTCATATATGCTGCCAAGAATATGTGCAGCAGAAACCTTCAAGTAAGTGATGGGACTTCTTAGCATGGTTCACTGTATTGCTCTTTCATAACGATCATCATTTTCCAGGCTTATTAAAGTGTTTTCCTCCTGTGAGTGCTTTTCATATGCCATTCAGGCAAAAGTCATTGGGAGGCTTATTGTGAAGCCATTGTCCACATTTCCAGAAAAGAATTTATTTGAAAAGTTGCTTGACAATGAACATACACCTAAATTTGCTTCTGTTTGTTTTTCTAAGGCAGAAACTTCTTATGACCCTGAGACATTAGAAGAAGGGCCATCATTACATCTGAATGCAGAGAGTTCTGTTGAGGTTGTAAGTTCAGCATTACGGAAGTGCAAAAAAGAAAACAAACGTGTCTTGTAATGCATATTCTTGTGTATTTTCATAGTCTGGGACTTCAAGTTCATGAACTGGTCAGTAATCATGTTGTTCTTATGCTTGTAGAATGTGGTGGCATTTTACATTCTTTCTCAATCTTCCGTGAAGTGTCATATCAGAATGAGTACCCCTGGACATCTCTTACACAGGGATATATCAATCTAGGCGAACTACAAACTGCTGTTGAACTCTTCAAAAAGATGCACTGCAGCTCTTTTGTGTCAAGCATGTTTACACTCAGTCATTTGACAAAGCATGTGCAAGACTAGAGTGCATTGAAGCTGCCAGACAAATCCACATCATCATTATTCTAGAGGATCATGAAACTGTGTGTGAGTGAAGGAGGGTTGTGGGAAGGTGAGTGTGTAAGAGTGGGTGCATGAGAGAAAAAGGACTCGAGAGAACGATAGTGTGTACGTACAAGTGTGTGTTAGACAGTGAAATTGAAGGTACATTAGGGGCTCAAGCAATGCAAGTCAATTAGTTTGAGATGATTTGAGCACACCATAAGCATTTGTGGGCATCTTTTCCTTGGGCTTAGGAGCCTAACATTTTGGTGCGTTTGCCGGGAACATATGAGCTAGTGCATAGGCATAGGAAGAATCCATTGCGAGATAATTGTGGGCTCTATGTAATCCAATTGGACCGATTCCGAGGGGTTTGAACAAAATAAAGTCTCGTATAATCACTTTTTCCTTGGGCTTAGGAGCATAACAGATAGTCATTGAATTGTTGGGCCTAGGACCTAGCTGTGTGATTGACACTAGCCTCAAAGGATCTAACCCTTTTTCTATCCCAACCTAGATGTTTGCATGATCTAAGGTTCATTAGCCTTAATGATTAACTCACTTTTCCCAAGTACAACCACATTGTTGTGTCCCTTTGTATCAGCCACTTGTACTTTTTATATTTTACTTTGTCACTTCTTGTCCAGTAATTCATGTCGTTATGGACACTTACGTTTTTATCACCACTCAAAGTGTGATCGTTTAGTTTCTATTCTTTTCCCTTAGGTTTTGTAGCAACATTATCTTAGCTATGCTTGAACATGAGTAATTAGGGTTTCTTGGACTTGATTCATGCCTATCGTCACCTTTATAAATCACTTCCACTAACCACATTTAGCCTATACTAGAAACTGATTGAGGGAGTTGAGATTTCTTCCAACCTTGACTCTGGTGCTCCTGAAAGTGCTATGATGTCCAATAAGCATGCTCCCCAAACCTTGCTTTGTTCTACACTTTACCTTGCTTTCGACACCCTTGAATGGATCTTAATGGACATGTAAAAGTCCCAAGTTTAGATCAAGCTTTAAGTTTAATCCATTTGACAAAAAATTTTGATTCAAACATTTTTTTAAAGGCCCATTTTGAGCTTTCTCACGAACTCTAGAGCTCAAAAAATGGATTTTAGATGTGAAAGTTATGTCAATTCAGGGTCTAGGGGGTCAAACAAAACCTCTCGGTATATTTATGTACTTGTTTAAGGCATTCGTGATTGTGTGAAAATTTCATGATTGTCTAAGAGAATCGCAATGCTATGACAACCTGAGAATCTTGATGTTGTGATAGTTAGACAATCGCGATGTTGTGAGACAGTCGGGACGTTGAGACAACCAGATAATCATGATTTTTTGAAAGTGAGACAATCGCAATGCTGTGAGGCAATCACGATGTTGTGACAATGAGAGAATCACGATTTGTGAAAGTCAGAAAATCGCGATGTGGTGAGGCAATTACAATGTTGTGAAAACCAAAGAATTGTGATTTTGTGAGATTTAGACAATCGTGATGCTGTGAGATAATCGTGATGTTGTGACAACCAGAGAATCCTGATTTTGTGAAAGTCAAACAATCGCGATGCTATGAGAGAAAATCATGATGTTGTGACAACTAGAGAATCATGATTTTGTGATATTCAGACAATCGCAATGCAGTGAGATAATCATGATGCTATGAGACAATCGTGATGTTGTGACAACTAGAGAATCATGATTTTGTGAAAGTCAAACAATCACAATGCTATCAGACAAATGTGATGTTGTGATAACCAAAAAATCATGATTTTGTGAATGATTGTAGACAAGGTGATCACGATGCTCAAAAGAAATTTGAAATTTCTACAAAGTTGTAATTTTTTCCACAAAATCATGATTTTCTTAGAGTTTTGGTGGGACTAAGTGCCTGTGTGTCATGCTGAGGGTGGTGCCGAGCTCCATATGTATAGATGATCATGAAAATCACAGAGATGTGCAAACACAAATACTCTCTCTCTCTCTCTCTCTCTCTCTCTCTCTCTCTCTCTCTCTCTCTCTCTCTCTCTCTCTCTCTATCTATATATATATATATATATATATATATATATATATATATATATATATATATATATATATATATATATATATATATATATATATATATTTGGCACAACCATGAATGAGAAACGAGGTGAAAACAGGGAATATATAATCAAAAACAAAAAATTCATGTGAAGATGAAGATGGAAAAATATCTTGATGATGATGATGAAGGTGGAGAAAAAAAATCAAAAAATTAACAGAAAATGACTATTTTTTACCTTCCAATCTCACAAATCTATGATCTTACTATCACAATGCTCATCTTTGAGCAATGCTCCCTGGCAACGGTGCCAAAATTTGATGTAGCCCAAGCGTGACCACCACCTCCTTTACTTTTCAATCCGTGGAGACATGATGAGGATATGAAGATGGTGAGTAATTGTGGTGAGCAAATGTGAGTGACAAGCATACATGCATGCACACTGCTAACCCCAAAAATGAGCTCTCTAGCTCTTTACATAGTCAAAACTTTTGGCCGATTTCATACCTAATGGTCGGCCTAGTTAAAATTTAAGTTTGTGATGTTGTTTGAGCGCTCAAATGAGATTTAAAAATTATCAAATCCAAAACATGAGTTCTACCTAGGCTTCTCAAGCTTGAGGAATCCTAGGCTTGCACAAAATGGAGTTGCAAAAATGTGAAATGACATTTATAGTGGTTTTTAGTGATCAAAATCATTGTTTTTATAAGGGTTTCTTCTAAAAATTTGACAAATATGCTCCTCTTCTTGTGTGTCCACTTCTTTGATGCAATCCCATGCCTCATGCTTGACCTTGAGTGCCAACAGAGATGCACTCTATGTTATATGAGTGCTAGTTTAGATTATGCATTATTCTATGAAGCTTGCATATATTTGCAAGTTCATGGATTCACTGATGTAGAATGGGGTGGAAGTGTTCTAGATAGAAGTTCTATGAGTGGTTTTCTATTTTCACTTGGGATTACTACAATAACATGGAGTAATAAGAAGCAACCCACTATTTCTTTGTTGAGTATAGCAGAGAGGCTAAGTATAGAGGTGCTGCAATGGAAGCATGTGAGACATCATGGCATGTAATATTGTGCATGGTGTTGAAAAACATCCTATTACACCTACAAATACAATTACCGAAGGTGATGTAGACAACACTGAAGATGACGATATTCTTCATGTTCCTATTTGTGTTGTGGTTCTTGCTACACCTACTGCAAAGCAAATTCATTGGGATGGCAGAGATGCTCAGGCACATGCATTGATAGTCTTGTCTGTCAAACATTCCATTATTTCTCACATTCGCTCTTGCAAAGTAGATAAGGATGATTGGGATACACTTACCACTTTATACCAGAGGCTCATGTTGCTTACCGCTGAAAATAGTTGGAGAGTGAGCATATGAATGAAGGAGATTCCATGGATATTTTTCTGACAAAGATCAAAGATTTGAAGGACTGTTTGATTTCTACTAATGAAGTCTTGCCTAACAGTTCACTTGTGTAGATTGTTTTGAATGGTCTTCTCTATTCATATCAGAGTTTTTCTTCTACTCTTTGTTTGATGATGAAAGGCAATCCACATGCCTTAACAATTGAGGAGTTATTCTTTGTTCTCTTGTAGGAAGATCAGTCTAGGCAGAACAAGTCCATTATGCATGTTGCAGGTCAAGCTTTCCTCACTAGTCAGAAGGGCAAAGGTAAATGGAGCTCTTCTACTAGTAAGTAGAAATCTGCTAATTTTGCACAATAAAAGAAAGATGACAGAGATGAGAAGAAAATAGAAAAGCAGAAATTGTTTTGCAAATAATGTAAAAGAAATGATCATGTCATAAAGATTTGTCCGAAATTGGCTACTAAAGAGCTAAGGAAGAAAGAGGCTAGAATGGTTGTTGCAGAGGCCTCTACACCCAAAATAGAGTTTGCCAATCTTGTGCAGAATGAAGAATGGGCATTTACCACTGTTTGTAGTTATGACCCATCTTCTCATGTGTGTGTCTGTAGTAGACTCAAATGTTTGGTACTTTGATAGTGGGGCAACCAAACATATTACCTCGTAGCACAGTTTCTTCACTTCACTCGAGCGTCACATGTGCAAACAACTCTGCTTATCCTATCATGGGAGCTAGTAAGATCATTATGACTATTGATGATGGTAGTTCTTTTACATTGTCGGATACTTTATTTGTGTTGGGGATCAAGAATAATGTGTTATTAGTTTCAGCTTTACCCAAGATTGGATTAGCTACGAAAATTGTTCATCATAGATGTATAGCTCATGATCTGTCAAATGGCGATGACATTATTGCTTCTCACATTTTATATCGTGGGATGTATAAGCTCATAGACTATGAAAAATCTATGAATGATTCAGCATGTGTAGTACATGATTCTCAGGCTTTGTTAGATGCAAAGCTTTGGCATGCACGCTTTGGTCATCTGAATTTTGCTAGTTTGATATGCCTACAGAAATATGAAATGGTGTCCTCTCTGCCCAAACTTGAGGCACTTGGTAAACATGTTTGTGAAGATTGTATTTTAGGGAAAATGTAGCATTCCTCATTCCCAAAAGATGGTACAATTCGAGATACTAAAAAATTGCAGCTTGTTCACAGTGATGTCTATGGTCCTTTGTAGACACCCTCTTTTGGAAACTATCTTTATTTTTTGACTTTCATCGATAGTTTTTCCAGGCACGCATGGGTATATCCATTGAAAGTAAAGTCCGAAGTGTTTATGTGCTTCAAATAGTTTCTAGTTTTGGCTAAAAATTTGTCAGCATGTAAAATGGGCATCCTCCATTCTGATTGAGGGGGGGAATATATGTCTTTTGATTTTAACGCATTTCTGGCTCAACGTGGGATAAAACATTAGTCTGCAGTGCCGTATACACCTCAACAAAATGGAGTTGCTGAACAAAAGAACATGTCACTCATGGAGATGGCAAGGTATATGGTCAAGAGTCAAGCTTTACCACATAGTTTTTGGCTTGTGGTTGTTATGTGTGCAGCATATGTACTTAATAGATATCCCACTAAAGCATTGTAGTCTATTACTCCATTGAGGCATGAGGCTTGGCATGGTCGCAAGCTGTTTGTTGGTCATCTATGTGTTTTTGGTTGTCTAGCATATGCATTAGTGTTTGAACAACAATGCAAGAAATTAGATGATAAGGGAGTGAAATGTATTTTTGTTGGGTATAGTTTTGAAAGCAAAGGCTATTGTCTGTATCATCCACAAAGTAAATGCATTTTGGTTAGCTGTGATGTTGTTTTTGTGGAAGATGTTATTCGGCCATTACTTTCATGTACTAAGGAGACATCAGTTAGCTTCAAAGACATGTATGACACTTTGCTGCCTCTTTTTACATGTGGATAGTCTAGTGTTGGTCCTAATGAGGAAACTTCTCAACCTTTACAGGTATCATATGATGATGCAGATCATTCCATTTCTTATGCAGATTTACGTGATGCACTTGTTGATGTGAGGAGGCAAAAACTATGCCGAAATGGCTAGTGTAGACTTTGCATAACAAAAAATTAGATGCACCTCTATCATATTGTGCTCATTTAGGATCTCATAGTGACTCTTTTGCATCATATTGTTATGCTATGGCTTCCTCTAGTCTTTGTGATGAGAATGAACTTGTTTCGTTTGATGAAGTACAAAATTCAAAAAATTGGATGGCTACTATGCAATTTGAATATGACACTATAATAAAGAATGGTACATGGTCTTTATGTGACTGCAAGAAGGTCATTGGCACTAAGTGGGTATACAAGTTGAAGCATACACCTGATGGAAGAGTTGACAGGTATAAGGCTAGGCTTGTTGCAAAGGGTTATGCTCAGGAAAGAGGCATTGATTTTGATGAGATCTTTGCTCCTACTTGCCAAATGACTATCGTTCCTAGCATCTGTGCACTTTCGACTCATCAAATGTACATCAATTGGACATTAAAACTGCATTTTTGAATGGTGAATTGCATGAAGAAGTGTATGTTTTTCAGTCCCATGGCTTTGTGCAGAAAGGGCATGAAAACAAAGCATGCAGAATGAAAAAGGCATTATATAGTTTGAAACAAGCACCACATGCTTGCTATGAAAAGATACATGCCTATCTGATTGCACATGGTTTTGAGAACAGTCCAACTGAGAGCACCTTATATGTTAAGTGTGCAAATGATGTACTTCTGATCATTGTTGTGTATGTTGATGACATGCTGCTCAATGGTCCTCATGAAAAGCATATGCTGATTTTAAGGCTGATCTCCATGCCTCATTTGAGATGTCATATTTGGGGCATTTGCATCATTATTTGGGCATTCAGTTTATGCAAGTTGATGGTGAAATAGCACTGTGTCAAACAAAATATATTGACACATTATTGTAGTGTTTTGGCCTTGAAGTCTGCAAACCTATTGCCACTCCTATGCAAACAGGTTTATGATTGATTCTTCATTATGCTCGAGATGCATTTGATGTTGTTCTCTATCAACAAGCTGTTGGATGCTTGATTTACTTATGCATTACTCAGCTAGATATTCAATTTGTTGTCTCACATATGAGCAAGTTTATGCATTGCCTAGGTGTCAAGCATTAACAGGCAATTAAGTGCATCTTTCGCTACTTGAGTGGCACCCGGCTACTTGGATTGTTTTATCCCAAGGGGGGATCACTACCGCCAGATTTACATGATTTTTTTTACTCTGACTAGGCTGGTTGCTATGACACTCGTGTGTCCACTAGTGGCTTTTGCCTCATGCCTGGTAGTTCATGAGCAAGAAGTAGCCTACTATGGCCACTTCGAGTTGTGAGGCTGAGTATAGGGCAGCTTTCACAGCGATTGTTGAGTGTGTGTAGCTTAGATGCCTTATGGCTAATTTGGATGTTGGTTAGTCTTCTACCACCACCATCTTCATTGACAGTCCGAGTGCATTGCCAGTTGCAAGGAACCCTATGTTCCATGCTTGCACTAAGCACATTGAGGTGCACTATCATTATGTCAAGGAGAGGTTCTCTGCTGGAGAGATCAGTTCGGCATATGTGCCCACACAAGAGAACATTGCAGAACTTTTCACAAAGGCTCTACCTAGGGAGAAGTTTGAAGCTTTTCGCAAAGATTTGGGCTTACTTCCTTTTGTGGATTGATTCCACATAGTTTGGCACTTCCTTATACATGAGTGCCAGTTCCTTGTTCACCACATCGCTCCTAGTGGGATTTGTTGATATATTTAGGTAGTGATGTGTGTCAACACACTAGGACCATCGAGGCACTTTTTGCCCTCTTTAGGAGATTGTTTTCCCTCGGCTTGTATATATTCCTATAACCCTAACAGGTCACTTATCTTTGTACATTCTAGTGGTAATACATTCAGTATTGTGTGTTGTGCTCCAAGCTTCTTCTTCTTCCTTGTGCTATTCGTGTGCTTATGCAGACCTCAAACTCCAAACTAATGACCAGGTTGCAGATACGTTTACAAAGTCCTTAGATGCTTGTAAACTAAAGAAGTTCAAGGATGAAATCAATTTGCAGGATATGGCTGAAGGTGCAAGCTCACATGTGAGCTTGAGGGGGAGTGTTAAAAAATAAAGAAGCAAGGTCGTATATATTTTGCAAAAAATATTCTCTTCAAATAGAATGAAATACAAAAATGAAAAATGCAAGCATTTACTTTAGCAAGTAGTGGAGGCCAAAAGAGAATCAATCAAAAGGAAATCAAATTAAAAAACTGAACTGGAAGAGAAGAGTGGTTGCTCAAAGTAGTGGAGGAGTTATGGAGAAGAGCTCTCAAACTCATCATGAGAGCTCGTGGTCATTTGGCTCAAAAAGAGGCAAGGGAGGACACTCAAGAATAGAGGAAGAAGGTGTTGATGTCCCCTTGTAGGTAGTTCATTTGGTTTCAGTCATTTCATTTTATTCAATCTCATAGACTATGTCCAGTCGCATACCATTTTCTAGGTAGCCTGATTGTGAGAGTCATATCTCTCAATATATCTATCCATTTTTGGAGTTTAAATATTCATTGGAAAGATAATCTTGTGCATTTTCTCTATCTCAAATAGTTTTGTGAGATTTGTCATGCCCTATGAGTTATTCAATTTTTAGTGAAGTCCAAGTTTTAGCCTAACTGAGTGGATAGGTAGCTTGTTTTGAGGCAAAGAGTTCCCAAACCAAAACTACTCCAAATTGAGTGTTTAATAGCTCATTTGAAATCTATGAGTGTCTAGTTTAAGTGATCAATCTCAAATCCATTGATTTTTTCAGTTGATACTAGTTTTCATTTTAAGGTTTAGGTGTAGGTGAAGGTCTTGATCTTGAGAAGATCTTCTACACTTTCTACTGCACATAGGAGAGGAATTCTCCCACAATATAGCAGTTATGTTTTTTGCATAAAGTCTTTTACGTTTGATAAAGAGGTTCATGGTGAGGTTTTCTTAACTGGGAGACACCTAGATGTCAAGGTCTCTTTGGTGATGTAGGTGGAAGACTTACCCAACCTCACCATAGGAGATATATGATATTTGTTTATAGGTGCTTGATAAGCTTAGTTGGCTTCTATTGGATAACTGACTCTATGCAGTGGAGTCAGTGATTCACTATGAAAATTTTTTGGTTTTGTCAACTATACAGTGATCGATTTACTTCTTGATACACTTATTCGTTGGTGTTTGGACTCTTCTAGCTCCATTATCATTCTATTGAGTTCTCTACCATCATGGCATTAGAGGTCTCAGGCACATTTGGTGGATCAGGGTCTAGTGCTAGTGTTCCAAGGAGGAGCTGTAACTTGCAGGGCAAAGTCCATTTTGAGATCCAAAAATTTGATGGCACAAACTTTTCTCTATGGAAGAATTAGATTAAAGATGTGTTGATGGAGTCAATGGAAGCCAGTAAATGGAATTTCAAAGAAGCTTGCTTACATGGATGAAGATGATTCGGATGAGTTAGATGAAATGGCCAGGTCTACCATTCGCTTGCACCTGGAAGATAATGTTTACTTTACAGTATTAGACAGTGAAACTGCATAGGAGCTTTGGAAGATGGTTCAAAATTTAATATGCATAATGTACGCCATGTACCTCAGTTATCACACAGTTTGATGTCAATTGGTCAACTTGATGACCTTGGTTACAAGGTGGTCTTCTATGCCCAGTCATTTCGTATATCAAAGGGCAATATAGTTATTGCAAAAGGAAGCAAAGCTAGCTCACTTTATCGATCCTTTATTTGTATCACAGAAAGGACACTTGTAAGCTGTTAGTGAACAACCTATGGCTTGTATTTGGCATGGTCGTTTGGGCCATATATCTCGTAGGAAAATCTTTCTCGTTCTGGCTACTTACCTATGTTATCTTTCTCTGATTTTTCATTTTGTGAGCATTGTCAATATGGAAAGCAAACCAGAAATGTGCATAGAATGCACATTGACTCTTCAATTCAGCCTTTAGATTTCGTTCATACAGATGTGTGTAGTCCTATGCCCACTAGGTCCTTCGGTGGTTCTCTTTACTTTGTCACTTTAATACATGGAGTGGAAAAGGAACTAAGCTTAAGGCTTTACGTTAAGATAATGGGGGTGAGTATATCTCATATGAATTCAACCTTTTCTGTCAATCTCGAGGGATCCATATAGAGTTTACAACTCCTTATACCCCAATGGTGTAGCTAAAAGGATGAATAGAACTATTCAAGATAGAGTAGTTTTTATGTTGCATCATGCAAACCTCTCTCAAGGCTTTTGGGTAGAAGCATTATTAGCTGTAGTTCATGTGACTAACCTTTCACCTGTACTGCCAAAGGTCTGAAAGTGGCACAAGAGTTATAGACAAGGAAGCCACCATATTATGATCATCTTCAAGTTTTTGGGTGTGAAGCATATGTTCATATACCCAACAAACTTAGACAAAAGTTGGACCATAAGTCAAAGAAATGCATTTTTCTTGGATATGGTCAAGAAGGACAATTTGGATATCGCTTATGGGATCCTAAAACAGGGTGAGTGATCAGAAGTTGTGATGTCATTTTCAATGAGTCTAAGATGCATAAACAACCCATTAAGGAGGTTGATGTGAGAAGAGTGGTGTTTGAGGATAGTAGTCCTCCAGTTAGCATACATAAAAATGTTGCACATAGGGACGTTCAAGAGAATGTCCGATCAGATCATCCTGCACATTTCCTGTTCAACACCCATTGAGATGCTCTGCATGTGTCTCACATCCACCTGATAGATATGTTCCAGGTTTAGATTTTGTTATGCTAATAGATGTTGGTGATCCTTCTTGCTACAAAAAGGTTATGCAGACAGAGGATCATGTCAAGTGGGAGTGTGCCATGAAGAGCGAGTTGGATTCCATTCACAAGAATGGTACTTGGGATTTAGTACCATTGCCAAAGGGCAAGAAAGCTTTACCATGTAAATGGGTATATATAAGTTGAAATTCACATCAGATAGTGCTTCTCCAAAGTATAAAGCATGACTTATTACAAAGGGTTTTAAGCAACAACATGGTGTTTATTTCGAGGAAATCTTCTCTCCAGTGGTCAAGATGACTACCCTGCGCATGTTGCTTGGATTCCTTGCAATGGAGGACTTAGAGCTAGTCCAAATGGATGTGAAAACTGCTTTCTTGCATGGAGATCTTACATATGAGATCTATATGGAACAACCAGAGGGTTATGTAGTTCTTGGCCAGGAAAATCTAGTTCGTAAGCTCAAGAAGAGCTTGTATGGACTTAAACAACTCCCTAGCCAATGGTACCAAAATTTTGATGCTTTTATGAAGTCTCAAGGCTATTCTCGAAGCAATGAGGATCATTGTCTCTACACAAAAAGATGCTCATATGGCAACTTGATATGCTTGATACTTTATGTCGATGATATGTTGATTGTTGGGAAGTACTCTTATGACTTGTCAATTCTCAAAAAGAAGTTGATTCGGACATTTGATATGAAGGATTTAGGGGATGCCAAACATATTCTTAGCATGCGCATTGCTCATGATAGGAGTAAAAGATGCATATACTTTTCTCAAAGTAAGTACATATCCAAAGTACTTCACAGGTTCAATATGCAGGGTGGAAAGGCATTGAGTACACCTTTACCCACATATGTGAAATTGAGCAAGGATGATTGCACCAAATCAAATGAGGAGCTATGAGACTAGACATTGCATTTGCAATGGGATTTGTGAGCATATATATGTCTAATCTTGGCAAGAAACATTGGGAAGCAATCAAGATGATTTTCAGATATGTGAGGGGCACTAAGGACAAGTATCTATGATTAGGTAGAGAGAAAACCTCCATTATTGGTTACACAAATTCTCACTATGCTGGTTGTGTAGACAATCGTAAGTCTACATCAGGGTACATTTTTCATTTTGCTAGAGGTGCTATCTCTTGGAGATGTCGTCTTCAAGAATATATAGTTGTTTCCACCACAGAAGCAAAGTATGTTGTAGCAAGTGAGGCATGTAAGGAAGCATTGTGGGTTTCTCATCTTTCTTGTGATATGGGTTTACCTCAGCATGTACCTCATTTGCTCATTGATAGTCAGAGTGTCATTGCTTTGGCTAAGAATTTGTTCTATCATGCAAAGACCAAGCACATTGAGGTGAGGTATCACTTCATTAGAGATTGCTTAGCCACTGAGCACATTAATCTTGAGAAGTTTCACACTTGAGATAATGTTGTAGATGCTTTGACTAAAGCTCTACCACATGATGGCTTTCAAAACTATTGTCACTTAATGGGGGTTACTTGATTCATGATCTTACATAGTCACTTGTATACTATGTAACATGCCCATCAGGTCGGAGGTATAGTTTGTATACTTACACTTAGGTATTCTTTATCATTCTTTATTTTTCTCCCTGGAGAGGCTCTAAGCCCACAGGAAAAATGGTTATACGAGACTTTATTCGGTTAAAAACCCCTCGGAATCGGTCCAATTGGATCACCTGGAGCCCATAATTATCTCGCAATGGATTCTTCCTATGGTTAGGCACTAGCTCATATGTTCCCGGCAAACGCACCAAAATGTTTGACCCTTAAATCCAAGAGAATCCCCAATTTTATACTTATGATTTATGAAAATCATGCGAAATTTGACCACTCATCCTGCTCTCAAGTAACCGAATGATAGCCAAATGTAGAAAAAGACAAGAGAAAGGAGTAGGAACCCAGATTGTTGATTTGCTTTTCGAGATTGCTCTCTTTACTCCCTTGTTCTCTTTCTTTCTTCCTTACTCCCCTTCACATGCTAATTCTCGTGCACTCCCCTTTTTTTTTTTGAAAATAGGATTTTGGGAAAATTCGTCTATTCGGCATTTTATTAGAGTGATCTCTCCTTTTTCCCTTTTTTCTTTTTTTCTTTTGTCTTTTGAAAACCTATACAACCAAAGCGTTCAGTCATGCAACATTTTATGGCTGAAATCCCTACAGGTCGCCATCAAAAGAGAAGCCCCCTTCATTGAAAATATCAGCATATGCGCAACTTCATTCGTGGCCTTCCACATCATCACTCAATGATTTAAACGATAAGCTTCGAGAGACTCCGAACACAAATCAATTTGATAATACACACAAAACATCAAGCTTTTTAAATTCGAATTCAACCCCTTTGCGCGATGAGTAGAATTGACCCGAGTGCAACAAAAACGCAATACTATACTTGGTGGTTCCTCCTTCATTCATAAGAAAACCGGTCGTCCATTATTATCAACAGAGAGAGGAACCACGTCAGGAAGTATAATCCATCTGTCCCACACTGTTTTGACGATTTCCCACCAATCTTCTGTACCTTCCTTAGAATTTCCCACACTCAAATCTACAGATCAATGTCCCTAACTCTCTCAATACCCTCCCTTTCTCTTGCGATCCTCTCCCAGCTTTCAGCGGTGCCCCATAATTGTGCTGTAGTACAGTTCTATCCTTCACATTTCAATATAAGGTTTTCATCATACTCTTTCTAGATTTCTGCTCTTCTGAGAAATCTAGATTTCTGCTCTTCTGCATGAACACACTCTTCTGCTCTAGCGTTACACTCCTTCAAGTCTGCTATAGATCTTATGAGATCCCGTTGGAATATGATGCGAAGATATGCACAATGCTGTTATTTAGATACAATTCAAGAGAATCCTACCACCAATCAAAAGTATCGTTCATGAAGAAGACAACAAGCAATTTAGAACAGCCGCCATATGTTTGAATCCTTGCATTAGAATGATACATCAAAACCGTCAGACTTTTTACAGAGTCATGGTGTTACCTCATCAAAACAAGGACAATACATGAGCCCGCAAAGCGTCGGATGTAGTAACTCAGTCGTAGCAAACTCTTCAGCAAATCCGTCTGTATTCCTCTGAACCAAAGTCATGGAAAAGGTTCTCTGTACCCCCAAGAAAGCTCCTCCAAAATTTCCTCAGAATCCTCTACAATTATCCACTTAGCATCTGTTTGTTATCCTTTTCTGCCTCACAGCTCGAAGGTCAGCCCCTTTTTTGCCCTTCGATGTCCAGATGCCATGATTAATTAATGACTACTCCATTGCTTGTAAAGCAGCGCGACGTTCTTCTATACATATTAGATTGCAACATCTGCGAAATGAGTACTCTTTCGTTCTTTAGAAATGGAGTTCCATGATCATAATCCGATGAGAGTCCGTAGTTCTCTTCAGAAAAACAGTAATACGTGGTACGCCGAAGCATCAAGGGAAGCAACTCCTGTCAGCCATCCACTCCTTCCAGCAGTTCATCACCGAGTCTCTCCCTTGCTTCCAGTGACAGCGCCTAAAACTCTTGTCCAAAAGAACACTTCTGATAATCGAGAGAGAGAGAGCTCCCATAGCCGTTCCCCCCCCTTTTCATGGCAGAAAAAGTACCGCTGCTGATTCCTTTTTCCCAATTACACAGAGCAAAAAACAAAAGTGTTGCTGACCAGACGTGACGAGGGAGCTGTCCTCCGTAGGTTTTTTTTCCTTTCCCTCCTGAGCAAAAGCATCCAACTGAAGGGTCCCCCCTTCCCACTTTTCTGTTGCTTCCGTCAGAAGAACAGAAAAACAGACCTGCCCCCCCCTTTTGACCTATGCTATGTCAGCATTCCGCGTAGATGGTTGCTCCACAATCTCTCCAAAACAAAAGCTTCTCCCACACCAAACAATATGCGTGCCATCATAATGGTCCAAAATTCTACAGAAAAACCACCCCCAGCAATTGCCAATGTCCCCACTAATAATTCTCGTTTCACATCTTCCAAAAACATTTGTGCATACATCTGTATAGCCTCGTTCAACAAACCTTTCTTTGTATGCATTGAAACCCTCATCTGAAGCTTATTGAAAACTTATAGGTTTCTATGATCAAGCCACAACTTGCATACATGGCCTCAAAATGGCTGTGGCCTTCACTCACCAAGCTTGCATGACAATAGGCCTTCAACACATAGACAAGAAATGCAAGAATTTGAATGGGCTCCCCCCCCCCCAAAATGCATTTGCTCAACATAAGTGATTGCATCCTAAACAGGCTCATATTTTCCATAATCAGAACTCCAACCACCAAGAGCATTCTCCTCTGAGCAAGATGTCGTCATGTAGTTGCAAATACCTCCCTTCAAACATTTGATCACTCTTCAAGTACCTGTAATCAAACATCTTCTCCTGCCAAATAGCAACACATTAGTGCATAAAAACCAACCATTTGTTGAGCTAACATACTCCCCTCTTCTTATTTGCGAAGTCGTCCTCGACAAGCCGTTCATGCTGAAATAAAACTCAAACAACCATGAACATGTCAATTTTCAATTAGTTCACATACCTTTCCATCGAGCCGCCATTTCCACTGAACCTGCACTCATCGAAGCTATTAGTGCTCAAAAATCACTCGTAAATACATTCAAATCAGTCACTTCCAAAACGATCCAAGAACATGCACATATATGCAATTCCATTTCAGCCATGCATTACTTTGCTCATACATTCCATTATGACAATGATCTCAACCAGAATAACACACGCACCCTTTCCATGTTTTAGATATGCAACTACTAGTGCGGCAAACAGAAAAGAAAATAACAACAACTGAAATGAACAACGACAACTGAAATGAACACGATCGGAGATGCAAAGATACCCAAAATGCATAACCCTTTTTATTGACCTACTATTCGCTATGTACAACCATTTCATGACTAGACGTTCCCGAAGGATCCCCATCGTCGTCCTACAAAAATCATCGAAACTCGAGTACAAGTGAAGACATACATCAAAACCCTGGAGTGTCCCAAACACTAGAAAAACCCTCAGATAGAGCACACAAGTTATAAAGCACTACCGTTGCATTACCTCGCTAGAGCCTCATCCATAAGTACATATACAGTCTCCGTGCCTTCAAGAATGTTGATCCAAAGGGAGCTGATCTGTCGCAAGCCAACACATACCAATCACACAAGCAACTAACATTCCCTTCCAGGCGATCATCGCCCTCTCCTCTCTCTCTCTCCCCCTCAGGAGTGGGGAATAACTTCATATGAAAATTTTATTTTAATCACACGTTGGCCTACATTGACACTGGATGCGATTCGTGGACCTGACCACCCGATCAGGTTGATTCCACCCATCTACCAACGCAATGCAGCGCACAACACACAAACACAACATGATCACACATACATAGATCAGCTAGCCCATAACGAAGCTGGATGCGGCTCGTGGTCGTGACTACCCAGCCACGATGGCTCCACCTGCCTACCAACCCGTTATGGCGCGTAGCTAAGACACAATCACATACATCCCAAGCCTATGGCGAAACTAGCTGCGGCTCGTGGTCCTAACCACCCGGCGAGGATAAATCCACCCACCTACTAGCCCACCATAGCGCATTGGTACGGTCACACAACACATTTTCTTTTTTTTTTTTTTTTTTTTTTTTTCGTTTTTCTTGTCATAATTAATTAGTTCACCCAGGTCCTGAGAATTAGGGAGAGGAAGAAAGGGACTTTACCCACCGTTCCCACACATACATGCAAACATATACACTCTAGCCTTTGACAGATCAACCACTTCTTCACTTCATTCTCTCAACTACAGACACTACATATGTATTCATCGTTTCAACTTTTCACTTGGTAGCTACAGCCGGCTATGCCTCAGTCCCTCGTATACCTATCCCTAGGTGTCCTAGAATGTGAGTCCCTGGAATGTCTCATGTAGTCTCACATCGTACTCGCATCCCGACAACTTTCCTAAGGCGAGTCAGGCTCAACTTCGGGAGCTCCGTCATCACTTCCTAGCGTTAGCACGTCTGCCCAAGCCCATGTGATATCATTTTCCTCGTTAGGCATTTCCCTAGAAGGATCAAAATAGTAGTATCGATCTCCCGCCCATCCTACATGTCGAGCTAGGTATTCCTCAAAACACTCAATGTAAAATGCAACACCCAAATCCTGGTTTATAAAGCATACCAGCCAATGTGCTTCCTCAACATCGTATTCCGTCTCAAAGTCGTCGACATCTATGTCCATGCGAGCGAACGTTTGGTCCGAGAAATATATCCTTAACTCGTACAAGTAGAGTTGCGTAATTTGGTCTGCCATTTTGTTACTTAGGCTTTAACAGTCTCTGCATAACACAAAAAATATTAGAAGTCCAAATGCTTGAGCTAGCAAGGAATGATATTTATGACACACAAATCATAGCTTACATATGCGCATATATATATAATACTATACATGTATGTACAAGGAGTTTACTTCGTCACTTCGTTTGGATCCTGTCTGGCTTCTCTCATCCTAACATCACTTGAAATATGGTTTAACTCGAAGCGCGTTAACCTTCACGGGAGCATATTCTTCTCCTAAATCCTGAATTTGCATGGAACCATTGGGATTGAGTTCCACCACCTTAAACGGTCCCGCCCATCTTGTCTGCAACTTTCCTGGGAATTTATAATATTTACTATCATAGACTAGTACCAAATCCCCTTCCTGAATCACATAGGTTTTGAGATTTTTGTCATGCCTTTCCTTACGTCTCTTCTGAATAGCTTCCAAGCTTTGTTGTGCGATGAGTCTCTTTTCTTCCAACTTCACCAGTTGTATGTACCTCTCCTTCAATGACTCTTCCTCGCCCAATCTGGCTTCAATGGCCACTCTTAATGTCGGCACTTCTTTTTCGATAGGGAAAATGGCTTCCTCGCCATATACTAGAGAGAACGGAGTACTCTTAGTTGTCACTCGGTAGGATGTTCGATATGCCCACAAAGCTTCCAGAAGTCTCTCATCCCAGTCTCGCCTATGCACCGCTACTGTTTTTGTCAGAATCTGTTCAAGGATTTTGTTGGTGACCTCCACTTGTCCATTTGCCCTTGGATAATATGGAGTGCTCTTTCTATGTTTGATCTTATAGAGTTCCATCAATTCTTCGATCAATTCATTGACAAAATGTGTCCCTCTATCACTCACTATTTCCAATGGGCATCCAAATCGAGTGATAATTTGCTCATACAGAAATTTCGCTACATCAACAGCCCGGTCAGTCTTCAGAGCTTTGGCTTCCACCCACTTGGTAACATAATCAGTACAGACCAAGATATACCTATTGGATCTTCGTCGTGAGGGAGGATCAATAGGCCCCACAAAATCAATTCCCCATTTCTCAAACGGCTTAAGAGCCAACACCGGCGTAAGAGGAGAAGCATGTGATAATGTGGGTTTGCCCATTCGTTGGCATTTGTCACACTTCTTACAATATGTATGAGAGTCCTTGAACAATGTTGGCCACCAATACCCTGCTAATAAAATCTTTCTTGCCGTCAATTCACCAGCAAAATGTCCACCGCAAGGTTCGTCATGCAAAGCCCGCAACACTAGATTTGCTTCTTCTTCCTCGAGACACCTCCGATAAATGCTCTCATGAACAAAATATCGATAGAGTTGCCCCCCAATGATGCTATGATGCTTTGCCAATGCTAACAGCTTTTGCTTTTCCCTCTTGCTTGCTCCTGGCGGATATTTAGTAGTGCATAAGAAATTCACCAAATCGGCATACCAAGGTATTTTAGCTTCAACCTGGAATAGATGTCCATCAGGAGCATCGTCGGGCACACCAGAGATTGGCTCCTCATTAACAATTCGAGATAAATGGTCAGCCAATATATGTGCTTTGCCTGGTCTGGTGACCACTGTGAACTGGAATTCTTGGAGAAGTAGCATCCACCTCATCAGTCGTCCTGATAACTCTGGTTTATTAATGATATACTTAAGGGCTTCGTGATCCACATAAAAAGTGAAATGCTTTCCCATCAAGTAGTGCCGATACTTGTTCACCGCAAAGATCATCGATAGACATTCCTTCTCCGTAGTCGTGTAGTTCCTCTCAGTGCTATTCAAATTGCGACTTGCATAGTAAATAGGATGGTCCAACCTTTTCTCGTCAGCTTGGCATAGTACTGCTCCAACCACAGTATGAGAAGCGTCGGTATGTACATGAAACTCCTTCGTCCAATTAGGTGCTACCAAAATCGGTGCATTTATTAACCTCTCTTTGATCGAGTCAAATGCAACTTGACATTCTCCCGTCCACTGGTATTGTTGGTCCTTCCTCAAAAGAGTCGTCAGTGGTGCCGCTATAGATGCAAAATTTAATATAAAACGTCGATAATAATTTGCATGGCCCAAAAATCCTCTGAGTTGTCGCAAGTTTTGCGGTGGTGGAAGTTGTCCAATTTTCTCCACCTTGTCCTCGTCAACCGCAATCCCTTTTTCGGAAATGACATGACCCAAAAGCAATCCTCTTCGTACTCCAAAGGTACACTTTTCAGGATTCAATGCGATGCCTTTTTCAATGCTTCTTCTTAAAATTGCTTCGATCCTCTCCATCATGTTCTCATCGTCGCCTCTGATTGCAAAGTCATCAAGAAATATCTCCATCCAATCCTGTAGGTAGTCTTGATATGTAGCTATCATTGCTCTTTGGAATGTGGCCGGTGCATTGCATAATCCAAATGGCATCACCCGATATGCATACGTACCCCATTCTGTCGTGAAAGTGGTTTTGGATTGATCCTCTTCATGAATTTGGATTTGGTTATACCCACTGAAACCATCCAAAAATGAGTACAACTTATGGCCAGCCACTCTATCCAAGATTTGATCAGTGAATGGCAAGGGGAAATGATCCTTCTTCGTGCGCTCGTTCAACTTCCGATAATCTATGCAAATACGGATTTTCTTATTTTTTTCGGCACAACTACAATTGGTGATACCCATTCGCTAGATGCAATGGGGTATATGAATCCTGCCTCCAATAATTTGGTCAATTCCAGCTTGATCAATTCCGAATAGACTGGATTCGTTCGCCTGAGTCGTTGACATATCGGTCGTGTGCCTTCTTCCAAGTCTATATAATGTTGGCAGATTTGGGGATCAATTCCTCTCAGATCACTGTACGACCATGCAAAGGCCTCGCTAAAATTTTTGAGTGTCGTTTTAATACAGTCTCGTACTCCATCTGGTAGCTCCGACCCTACACTCAAGAACTTTTCTGGGAAGACTTCCCACTTTTCGAGCTGAGCTTCTCGCGAATAATCTTTATTTCTCGATGACACTGTGATTGGAATGTGTTCTCCAATCAAGCGTGCATGGTCGGCCAGTAAATCATTGTCTTGTTCTCTTCCGATTGAACCTAGTTTCTTCAATTCAGCTTTTGCAATGGCTTCCGACAATTTAGTCTTACTCTTCGCTTCTTTTTCCGATTCTCGACTTCTCTTTAGAATTTCTGCTTCAAGCATTCTAACTCTGTCTCGCAACTGTTGCACTTCCATCGCCGGAGCTAACTCTCGTTTCGATTCTTCTTTTGAAGTTCCCTTCTCCAGGGATTGAGTAGCTTTGTTTTTACTTGAATCTATACTCAACATGTAACAATCAAATTTACTTGTATGCGTCAACCATCCTAGCAACTCCTGATCGGAATCGTCGTTATAGAGCAATGGATTTTGATACTCTCCCATCTTCGTGTCTTGATTCTTAAAGAGCTGCAAGTTGAACCCGTCTTGAAGCAGATTCTTGTAGGCGTCCGTGTTCAAAGAAAATCTAGCTCATGCACTCTCGTGCCTTGCTTTCTCCTTCTCTTTCCTTTCCATCTCATCGACTATTATTGCCTTTTTCTTGTTGCTCGAGGGTGGGGATACTTGTATTTGAATCCGATCAGACTTTGGCCCTATCGAAACAAAACCTGTGCGCCAGTCATGCACACATTCGGCTTGCACCAGCCAAGGTCGTCCAAGTAGGATCGAGAAGGTAGCCTCCGAGGTCCTTGGTCTTACTATCAGATAATCAACTTTAAACTCTAAACCGCCCACAATTGTACTTACATTCTTCAAAAGGCCCGCAGGCTTCACTTGTGTTTGATCTGTCATCCTCAAAGACATCGGCGTCTCTTCCATGTGGTTAAGGCCCAAAGCTTTCATCATGAATTCGGTCATCAGGTTGACTGCGGCTCCACTATCTAACTGAGCACCAGGGACTGCATACCCTTTAATCTCGACCGTCACAGCTGGAGCATTTGAATCAATTTGCGTCGTAATACTTTGAATGATCCCTTGGACATCCTTGTCTTGTCTCTTTTTATCTCGAGCTTTCCTCGGCTTCTTAATATATTCGTTATAGAATTGTTTCCTATAAACAGGCGAACATTTTAGCAATGTGCCAATATCCAGCGTGACTTCAGTGTCAGCAAGTAACTTCACAATATCTCCTTCTTCCGAACTTTGTCTTTCCTTTCTAATATTAGGAGCTTTCAATCTTTCAGGGAATGGTGCTATGCCCGGCACAAACTCCTTGGTTACTGGTGGAAGGATCTCAATCTCTTCCCCATCCTCAAACTCTTGCTGCTCAACAAGTCTTCCAACTTGGTTTTCTACCTCTTCACGTTCAGCTATCCTCTCTTGACTCCCTTCTTCACCTTCGCCTCCTGGATTCTTCTTCAAGTACTCTTGAGTCCTTGTGACTACTGCCACCGTTGGATCTTTGTGTGGGTTCTTGGCCTCGTAAACATCCACAAAGTGCATCGACGAGCTAGAGCCTTCTTGAGGGTTCGGTGTCTTGAACACTACTCCGATCGTAGGAACGTGCTCTTGAGCTCTTGATGTGGGATGCATCTGAGTATCAACATAGTTCGAGGATCCTACTGGTCCTTTTTCCTTGCCGGCGGCAGCTCTTCGTTTTGGACAATCTTCATCAAAGTGGCCCTCCCCACTACAGTACCTACATAGCGGGGTATAATCAATTGGCTTCTTTTCATTTGGACATCTAGATTGAGTATGGCCAAAGCCATGACATCTCCAGCACTGGATTGGACCATCTCTTCTTTGATCACGCGCGGCTCCTCTTGGATAGTCTCCTCCTTGACCCTGAGCACCATATCCATAAGTAGGTCTGTTTTCCCAACGAGATGTAGGTGGGACACTTTGAGCAGGCAACCCCGTGTAAGGTCTTTCTCTTGTATCTCCTGCTTTCATGGTCCTTTCTTCATATGCTCTCTTGTTGTAACATCGGTCCTCTGTGTGATTTGTCCTTCCACAAAAAGTACAACGCATCCTAGGTGGCGATCTATCTGTGAATACTCTCGAGACTGTAGGGCATTCTGAGGCCAAATGGCCGTAACCATGGCACTTTCCACACCATGTATTCGATCGAAACACTTGATTCGGGTTTGTTGTGACCTCTGGTTTTACTGTGTACGTCTCTTGAGTTATCGTAGCAGCTTTAATAGCTTGCGTGACCAATTCCAATATTCTTTCTTCGGTTAGCGCAGGCTTTACCTCGCCTGGCGTGCTAGTGGCAGCTACAAAAGCTGGAGTTGTCAATGCGGGACTTACTTGGCCAGGATCTTTCATCGGTATGTTTCCTGGGCCTCCCATTGGCTCGTATAAGAGCTCCATCTTCCTTTGTTGGCATAATTGTACTTCCTCCCAAAGCCTCGCTTGCTCTTTAGCATCCATTAAGGTCGCCGGTCTTGTCAGGCTGATATGTTGCTGTGCCGTAGGATCTCGCAATCCTGAAATGAATCTACGTTTCAATGTCTCATCATTCGGGGCGTTCGCGCCCATCTTTCTTACTAACGTTTCCATTCTTTGAATATAGTTGTCGATGCTCTCATTGACTCCTTGTCGCAAGTAATCCATTTGTTGGGCCAACCTGTCTTGGAAGCCTTGTCGTCGAAATTTTGCCAAGAAGGCTTCCTTAAGCATCTGATAAGTTCCACGTTCTTGTGGTGTCAGATTCCCATACCAATTGGCTACCTCATCACGGAGAATAGCCGGAAAAATTCTCAACCTTTGATCCTGGTCAACTACGTCATTGGCCTCACAAGTAACCTCAAACAACTGGATAAAACTATCCGGATCTTCGTCCCAAGTTCCTGAAAACTTGGTGAAGTCCCCCAAGTGAACTGAAATCCGCTGAGCCATTTCGAACAGAGGTGTGATATCAATATCACTTCGATCCCAGAAATTTAGCACACGTGGCTTCAGGATCCCTCCTTCAAACTTCCGTACTTGACTCGCGACTCTCCTACGGGAGTACACGTTTCTGACTGATTTCTTCGAGCCGATCGGAGTCCACTCACCTGGCGGTTCCCACCTTCTCCTTTCTCTTTCAAGGGCTCTTCTCTGAGCGCGTTCCTCTCTTTGAGTTTGTGTTGCTCCTGACGATGAGCTCCCCTCGCTCATGTACTAGATCGCGGGGTCCGCAAGCTCGGCCAACCTGTGGCGCTAGGCGAACCTATGGCACTCTCTTATAGAGACGTACCAAAGCTAATTCCCGGCAGACGCACCAAAATGGAGAGGCTCTAAGCCCACAGGAAAAATGGTTATACGAGACTTTATTCGGTTAAAAACCCCTCGGAATCGGTCCAATTGGATCACCTGGAGCCCATAATTATCTCGCAATGGATTCTTCCTATGGTTAGGCACTAGCTCATATGTTCCCGGCAAACGCACCAAAATGTTTGACCCTTAAATCCAAGAGAATCCCCAATTTTATACTTATGATTTATGAAAATCATGCAAAATTTGACCACTCATCCTGCTCTCAAGTAACCGAATGATAGCCAAATGTAGAAAAAGACAAGAGAAAGGAGTAGGAACCCAGATTGTTGATTTGCTTTTCGAGATTGCTCTCTTTACTCCCTTGTTCTCTTTCTTTCTTCCTTACTCCCCTTCACATGCTAATTCTCGTGCACTCCCCTTTTTTTTTTTGAAAATAGGATTTTGGGAAAATTCGTCTATTCGGCATTTTATTAGAGTGATCTCTCCTTTTTCCCTTTTTTCTTTTTTTCTTTTGTCTTTTGAAAACCTATACAACCAAAGCGTTCAGTCATGCAACATTTTATGGCTGAAATCCCTACAGGTCGCCATCAAAAGAGAAGCCCCCTTCATTGAAAATATCAGCATATGCGCAACTTCATTCGTGGCCTTCCAAATCATCACTCAATGATTTAAACGATAAGCTTCGAGAGACTCCGAACACAAATCAATTTGATAATACACACAAAACATCAAGCTTTTTAAATTCGAATTCAACCCCTTTGCGCGATGAGTAGAATTGACCCGAGTGCAACAAAAATGCAATACTATACTTGGTGGTTCCTCCTTCATTCATAAGAAAACCGGTCGTCCATTATTATCAACAGAGAGAGGAACCACGTCAGGAAGTATAATCCATCTGTCCCACACTGTTTTGACGATTTCCCACCAATCTTCTGTACCTTCCTTAGAATTTCCCACACTCAAATCTACAGATCAATGTCCCTAACTCTCTCAATACCCTCCCTTTCTCTTGCGATCCTCTCCCAGCTTTCAGCGGTGCCCCATAATTGTGCTGTAGTACAGTTCTATCCTTCACATTTCAATATAAGGTTTTCATCATACTCTTTCTAGATTTCTGCTCTTCTGAGAAATCTAGATTTCTGCTCTTCTGCATGAACACACTCTTCTGCTCTAGCGTTACACTCCTTCAAGTCTGCTATAGATCTTATGAGATCCCGTTGGAATATGATGCGAAGATATGCACAATGCTGTTATTTAGATACAATTCAAGAGAATCCTACCACCAATCAAAAGTATCGTTCATGAAGAAGACAACAAGCAATTTAGAACAGCCGCCATATGTTTGAATCCTTGCATTAGAATGATACATCAAAACCGTCAGACTTTTTACAGAGTCATGGTGTTACCTCATCAAAACAAGGACAATACATGAGCCCGCAAAGCGTCGGATGTAGTAACTCAGTCGTAGCAAACTCTTCAGCAAATCCGTCTGTATTCCTCTGAACCAAAGTCATGGAAAAGGTTCTCTGTACCCCCAAGAAAGCTCCTCCAAAATTTCCTCAGAATCCTCTACAATTATCCACTTAGCATCTGTTTGTTATCCTTTTCTGCCTCACAGCTCGAAGGTCAGCCCCTTTTTTGCCCTTCGATGTCCAGATGCCATGATTAATTAATGACTACTCCATTGCTTGTAAAGCAGCGCGACGTTCTTCTATACACATTAGATTGCAACATCTGCGAAATGAGTACTCTTTCGTTCTTTAGAAATGGAGTTCCATGATCATAATCCGATGAGAGTCCGTAGTTCTCTTCAGAAAAACAATAATACGTGGTACGCCGAAGCATCAAGGGAAGCAACTCCTGTCAGCCATCCACTCCTTCCAGCAGTTCATCACCGAGTCTCTCCCTTGCTTCCAGTGACAGCGCCTAAAACTCTTGTCCAAAAGAACACTTCTGATAATCGAGAGAGAGAGCTCCCATAGCCGTTCCCCCCCCTTTTCATGGCAGAAAAAGTACCGCTGCTGATTCCTTTTTCCCAATTACACAGAGCAAAAAACAAAAGTGTTGCTGACCAGACGTGACGAGGGAGCTGTCCTCCGTAGGTTTTTTTTCCTTTCCCTCCTGAGCAGAAGCATCCAACTGAAGGGTCCTCCCTTCCCACTTTTCTGTTGCTTCCGTCAGAAGAACAGAAAAACAGACCTGCCCCCCCCTTTTGACCTATGCTATGTCAGCATTCCGCGTAGATGGTTGCTCCACAATCTCTCCAAAACAAAAGCTTCTCCCACACCAAACAATATGCGTGCCATCATAATGGTCCAAAATTCTACAGAAAAACCACCCCCAGCAATTGCCAATGTCCCCACTAATAATTCTCGTTTCACATCTTCCAAAAACATTTGTGCATACATCTGTATAGCCTCGTTCAACAAACCTTTCTTTGTATGCATTGAAACCCTCATCTGAAGCTTATTGAAAACTTATAGGTTTCTATGATCAAGCCACAACTTGCATACATGGCCTCAAAATGGTTGTGGCCTTCACTCACCAAGCTTGCATGACAATAGGCCTTCAACACATAGACAAGAAATGCAAGAATCTGAATGGGCTCCCCCCCCCCCAAAATGCATTTGCTCAACATAAGTGATTGCATCCTAAACAGGCTCATATTTTCCATAATCAGAACTCCAACCACCAAGAGCATTCTCCTCTGAGCAAGATGTCGTCATGTAGTTGCAAATACCTCCCTTCAAACATTTGATCACTCTTCAAGTACCTGTAATCAAACATCTTCTCCTGCCAAATAGCAACACATTAGTGCATAAAAACCAACCATTTGTTGAGCTAACACTCCCATAGTTACTTTGGCCATATTGTCCTTTAGTGGGAGATTGTTACCGTTAGTGTCCATGTGAAAGGCCAAATGGCCACCGGACACTTCTTTGTATATGTTCTTGAATAAAACATATAGTGGCCTGGTTAGTCACAGACTGTAAGTTCGACCGCATTTGTAACACCTAACAAGTCTATGTTCGTGCTCCCTGTGTATTGTGTTTTTTTTGTGTATTCTGCAGCCTCTTTGCAGAGTACCGTGTGCAGCCCTATGAGCTCAGTTTTTCTACTCTGAGGATATCATAGTGGAGCTTGATGCATTCACCATCGAAATACTTCATGTCTTAGCTCAGATATATGTGTTTCTCTAATATTGGAATGAGCACATAGATCAACATAGACTTCCATGTTTTTTTGCAAGAATTCTTTAAACACATGATACATCATCCTTTGAAAGGTAGCTAGCATTGATAAGGCCAAATGGCATTACCCAAAATGCGAATATGCCCCACTATATAGCAAAAGCCATCTTACGTTGGTCTTCAAGGGCAATGGCCACTTGATTGTAGCCAAAGAACCCATCAAGGAAGTTGTATACTTCCTTGCTTGCCACTCTTTCTAATAGGTGCTCAGTGATAGGCTAGGATTTCTTGTAGCCAAAGAACCCATCAAGGAAGTTGTATACTTCCTTGCTTGCCACTCTTTCTAATAGGTGCTCAGTGATAGGCTAGGATTTTTGCCCAACCATGAGGTTCAAACTCTTCATCTGGAAATACTACAGGTGCATAAGCTGGGTCTTGACTTGATCTATGAGTTTCCTTCACACCTACCTCTCTGGTGTTTTCTCTTTTCTCTTTTTCTATCGTAGCTTTGCACATCCATAAATAAGTGTCTTCGTGCATCCATGAGGATCCAAATCCTATGGAATGCACAGACTTCATATCCTTTGTGTTTCTATGGATGGGATTCTAGTGTATAGGGGGTACGTATCTGTAAGATTAGTCCTTGAGATTGACTTTAGTTGTAACACCTAAGTGTTGCAAATACAAGGAATTGGTTCCCCAATGTTGTACTAATTGCAACTGCCTCATGAATGTTCTTCCCAAAATCATCTCATAGGCCTATTTTTTGCTAAAGTCACATATGGCAAAAGTATGCTCAAACTCTACACCACAAGTAGTGAGAGTTATACCTTCTAGCAGCCCTAAGGGTCTCTCTATGCGACCATCGGCCATCTGTAATTTCATTCTTGTTGGCTTGAGTGCTAGCTTGCTCCAACGCTTCCATAGGGAAGTGGTAGCAATTGCAACTCATACACCTGAGTCCAAAATAGCCTTGGTTGTGTAACCTTGATGAGTGATATGGGAAATAATCAAAGCTCCTCATATGAGTGCCACTTGGCACTCATGTGAGTATCATACTCATAATGAATAAGGGGAGGGTCTCACCTCTAATTCCTACTCATGTATGATACTCCATGTAACATTTCCTTCCCCTTAGTTCCATGTTTGTCCTCAAAAATGGTATTGGAGGTTTGATAGAAAGAGAGAAATAATAGAACCACCACTCCCACTATATCCCCATGTATAGAAATACATGGTCCTGTCTCCGTGTTGTTTCTCCATATCCTTCCCCTTAAGAAGACTCTTGGGGAGGTAATCTAAAGTTGGGAAACCGTCTCTGAAGGGTGCTAACCCGCTCCCATGTGGCACTATCTTTTGAACTATCTTTCCACTTTACTAGACACTCTTTATACAAGTGACTTCTTGTCCGTTTCTCTCGAGTGTGTAGTATGCTCTCAGACTCATGTGGAATAGATTGAACAGAAATAGGCTCTACTGTCTCACTGTCTGGAATGAGGTTGTCATATTCACCTAGTCTTTTCTTAAGCCGACTAACATGAAAAACTGGATGGATTTGACTATTCTCTAGAAGTTGGAGTTGGTAAGCCATGTTTCCTATTCTCTTAAGTATTTGGAAAGGTCACCTAGGAGATAGTTTTGGACAAGGTCCCGTCTTCATGGTTTCAGATCTAGATGGAACTCTAAGATAGACCTGCTCTCCTACCTCAAAGTTGATATCTCTCCTTTGAGGGTCATCATAGGCTCTAGCTCTATCCTGAGCTCTCCTAATGCTGTCCTTAGCAAGTCTAAGCATATCGTTCATCTCTTCCAAGAATTCCTTTGCAGCTTGAACCTTCTCATTCTGCAAGCCTACTGCCATAAGGAGCTCTTGGCTGAAACCCATACATAAGCATAAATGGACTATGCCCAGTGGAAGAGTGCTTGACACTATTATATGCAAACTCTACTATAGGTAAGTACTCTTCCCAATTATTTTGCCTTTCATTCACATATGCTCGAAGCATATCCTCTAGGATTTGGTTAACCCTCTCTCTTTGCCCATCCGACTGTGGATGCTCGGTCGTACTCATGCTAAGTTTTGTATCTAACCTTTTGAAGACTGCTCTCCAAAAGTGGCTAGTAAACTTCCTATCCCGATCGGAAACTATGTCTAAAGGAAGACCATACAACCGGTATAGGTTCTCTACAAAGAGTCTAGCCAACTCTGGTGTCTTCACTGTAGTACGTGTCGGAATAAACCTAGCCATTTTGGTTAACCTATCCACAATTACCCAGACTGAGTCGTGCCCTCTCTGTGTCTTAGGTAATCCGATTATAAAGTCCATGGAGATACTCTCCCACTTCCCATTAGGAATATCTAATGGGTGGAGTAGCCCTCCAATCCTCAATCTCTCAGCTTTGTTGACCTGGCATTTAGTGCATTTAAGCACATACTCTAGGACGTCCTTATGAAGTCCAGGCCAATAAAATTGCCTCTTAACAAGATCATAAGTCTTGTTAATTCCTGGGTGTCCCGCACTAGGTGTGTCATGACACTCATATAAAATATGTCGTCTCATCTCAATATCTCTAGGGACACACACATTTCCTTTATATAACATATATCCATCATAGACACTGTAATTCTTCCACTTGAATCCTTCTTGAGTACCCGTTGTTACTCCATCCTCACTGGAAACCCGTATATCATGATCCCCATTCTCAATGGCTTTCCAAATCTTGGAATATGCAGGATCAAACCTACAATTCCCTCTAAGGAACTCAAGTATCTCACTAGTGATCTAAGTAAAACTCAGTCCATTGAGCATAGGCATGCGGCTAAGTGAATCAGCCACTACATTAAACTTTCCCTTCCTATACCTAAGCTCATAATCAAACTCTTGAAGGGTCTCTACCCATCGTGCCTTATGACCTTTAAGGTCTGTTTGATTAGAGAGCCACTTAATGCTCTCTTGATCAAACACTATCGTAACTTTGGCACCATATAAATAATGACGCCACTTCTTCAAAGCATGGACAATTGCATACAACTCCTTCTCATAGATGGAGTAATTCTTATGAGCCGGTTCTAGTTTCTTACTTTCAAAAGCTACTGGTCGACCATCCTGTACTAAAACCGCTCCTATGGCAAAGTCACTCGCGTGAGTCTCAACCACAAATGGTTTGTTGGGATCTGCTATGTGTAAAAGTGGAGCTGTAGCAATTGCTACTTTCAACTTCTCCATACTTTGCTTCTGTTCGTCTCCCCAATGAAAGGCTTTCCCTTTCCCTTTAAGCTGTTCCGTCATCAGGACAACAATGTTGGCATAGTTCTTAATGAATCTTCGATAGAAACCTGATAAACCTAGGAAGATTTGCAGCTCTTCCAGGTTCCTTAGATGTGGCCATTCCAAAGTAGCCCTTACTTTTTCATGATCCATCTGGATTCCATATTGGGAGACTATATGCCCAAGGTATCTAACCTCTATTTTGAAAAATTCACATTTTGACTCCTCCGCAAAGAGTGAGTTTTCCCTTAGCACTTGAAATACCTTCCAGTGTTCCAAGTGCTCCTCTTCTGATGCACTATAGATCAGAATATCATCCAAAAAGTCTACTACAAAGTGTCCTAGATAAGGCCGTAAAACATTATTCATGAGTTTCATGAAAGTGGCAGGAGCATTGGTGAGACCAAAAGGCATCACCAAAAACTCATTGTGCCCATATCTAGTCCTAAAAGCAATCTTAGGGACATCCTCTGCCATAATTCTGATATGATGATATCCTGATCTAAGTTCAAGCTTGGTAAAATACCTAGCTTGATGTAACTGATCAAATAGATCTTCCAATCTAGGCATTGGAAACCTATTTTTGATAGTTACCTTATTAAGTGCTCTATAGTCTATACATAATCTCATAGAGTCATCTTTCTTCTTAACTAAGAGCATTGGTGATGCCCAAGGTGAGTTACTAGGTTTAATGAAGCCCTTATCTAAATAATCATGCAACTTCCTCTCAACCTCCTCATGTTGAGAAACACTACGCCTATAAGGTGGCCTGCAAATAGGGTTAGTGTTAGTAACAACTTCAATGGCATGGTCAATGTCCCCTCTCTCAGGTGGTAGCCCTCTAGGTAAGTCAGTGGGAAAAACATCTCTATACTCAAACATAAGATCCTTAAAACTTTTAACCACACACTCTTGCAAAAAAGAATAGTACAAAGTCCTATTCATATTTACATTCCTAGCATGAAAATATGCATCAGATGAGCTATTTGTACAATGCTCTATATCATGACTATACAATAAAAACATGTCCTGTACATGATGAGAATAACAAAGACTATACAACTCTAATGATGAAATAAGAGGTGCACTAGATACATCTCTCTCTCCCTGAATACAAACTTTACTTCCATTCTTTTCAAATTCAAGTGTGTTGTTTTGATAGTTTAAGTGTGTCTCCCAACCCCCATAGGCACTCTCTTCCTAAGACTAGATCTGTATAGTCCTACATCTTGACTTCCAAATTGGATACCATAGTATCCCATATCCTCTTATCTTGCCCTTGCATCATAGATACAATGTATTTATGTGCACTAGGCTGCTGGGGAATCTTTAATTTCTTGACCAAAGCATAATTTATGAAATTATGAGTGGCAGAGTCATCTATCATGACCCGCACCCTGGTCCCGTATACACTACCATGTAGTTTAACTAGGTCATGTGGTCCAAACTGTGGTAACCACAATGACTGAGTCAAACAACAGGTGTGCTCTATATCCTCGTGCATCACCTCCACTCCCTTGCAACTAGAGCTTCCATGAATAGGAAGGGTCTGCACTAGGTGGACCACCTTTTTGCCCTTTTCAGGGGCCGTACTAGACTCTGGTCCCTTCTTCTTTTCTTCCCCCTTCTTGAGTGGACAGTTCCACTATGAATGGCTAGGATACAAACACCTAAAGCACAGGTTCTCTCTTTTGGCCCTCTCAAACTGATCTGTGGATAACCTCAGCCCTTGTGATCTTTGCTTTTTAATAAAACTTTGTTTTTCCCAAAAGGAAACTTCTTCTTGAATTTAGTCGTACTAAGAGGCTTGAGGGGCTGATCCGTCTCCATATGAGTATACTGAGGACGGTTATGGTCCTCATAGATTTGTGCATACTTGATCGCCTCCTCAAACATCTTAGGCGCATTCCTTCTGACTTCCCTCTTTATGGCTTTATCTAAGCCCCTAACAAACCCTTTGGTCTTCTGAAAATCATCGAAGCCCTTCAGTTTCAAAATGATCTCTCTATAGTGGGATAGGTAGACCGTAAGAGGCCTACCTCTCTGTGTAATCCTATCCCACTCATCCCAATTCCTCTCCTCCTCGTTCTCAGGAAGAAACTCTTTTAGGAAAAGAGTCTCAAATTGAGTTTAGTCAGTAGGGATAGAGTTTGCCTCTTTAAGACTCATCCACCACTTATAAGCACGCGAGCCGAGGGAGAGACTCACCTCTAGCACACGGTACTCTGGTGGGGTGCCCTTCAATTGATGCAAATCATGCCACTTTTGTAAAAAGGTCTAGATTGCATCCTTATTCCTATCTCGGTCATCCCCCGTAAAGGTAGGGGGCTTCAAGTCTTTTAGGAGGGGAGCTTCCCTAGAGCTCTCTCCTTTATGCTTACTAGGAAGAGAAGTGTCTTTCCTAGTACTCTCTAGAGGAATAGGAGGATTTTCTCTTTCCTTCCTAGCTAGGAAAGAGGTGACACTAGTCTCAAGTAAGATCATTTGAGACTTAAGTTGTTGTATGAGAGATGTGCTGCTACCAAGATCTCTCTCTAATTTAAGGGTTTGCTCTTTCAAGTCTATGAATTGGTCACGAGTGACAAACTCATCTAAAAGTTCCTCATAGGTATATTCCTCTTTCTCTTCTAAGTTTTCTTCTACTTCTTGCCCTACTTCTACTTCTTCCATTCTAGAATCAGGATCCTCTAGTTGCTCTTTAGATGGAGAAGTGTGTTCAACTACTTGTTCCCCTTTAGATTCCATGTTTTCCTTCCCTTCCCCCGTTTGCTAACTAGAGTATATGAAAATGAATGGAAGTAAAGCTTAAATATGCAAGAAGAAGAGAAATATATCACAAGAGCACTTCCTTGTTACAAAGTAAAGCTACCGAAGCGAAATCCAAGTGATCCTTGAAGCTTTAGGTCATTGATTTTGAATCCTCACCAGGCCCAAACAAAAATTGGAAATTTCCGGTTGGTCGGGGGAGGTTCTAAACACCAAAAACCATCCAAAACAATGCCAAAACCATGTGGGAATAGCCTCAACCGGACAAACTGAGTAAAGTTGAGCAACTTCCGAGATTTGAAAGTCCTCGCCAGTCCAAGAAATGTAGCCCAGCACCTGTACTTCAAAAAATTTGAGACTATCCCAAGTGAAAAAAGTGAATTTTGACCCGGGTGACGAAAAACTAGGCCTAGGAGTGGCCGTCTAGTTCCTACTGAACCACTGCAAAGAGATTTTGGTGAGGCAAAACTTGTCTAAATCCAACCATGATGGTTTCTAGGAAAATCTTAGGAGTGTAGCTTCGTAATGTGATCAAGATTTTTGAAATTCGATATCGTATGAGGAAGCTATGGTGCAGAGAAGCTGGGTATGTCAAGACTAGGAAGTGAAAATGCTAATCTTCATGGAAGGGTGACTTTGAGAAGCTTAAATCTGAGGAACTAAAGCTTTTTGAATCAACCCAAAGGCCATACCCCATATCCAAAGCCCATATTACATGTATACCTCATCATTCTTACAAGATCTTTATCCAAATTATCCTTTCTGTCTCCCCAACTTAAGGAAAAAATTCAAAAATCACTGCTATTATACCTTCTTGTAGCCTCTTCTGAGTTGGAATGGACGCGAAGTAGCCTGACAACGTCTTTCAATCCCACATATGAAGTTTTGAACGCAGAGACAAGGATATATAAGAAAGTATAGCCTTCATTCCCACATCCAAGATGAGGGGGTGAGTAGGAGGAGGACAAGAACTCTCTCTCTCTCTCTCTCTAAGCATGTAAGCATCGCTGGCCAGTTGTCTTGTTCCACGAGTGAGCGTCGCTGGTCGGTTGTCTTGCCTCGATAATTATAGTGGCTCTGATACCAATGTCTGGTAGGTGAGCTCTCCCATGATTCCCCTCACTTTTGGGGAGGCTTTTGCACAGAAAACGAGGACGTCCCTCAGAGAGCGTGTGCGAGTTCCTTCTACATGGAGATCGATGCCTCTGTACTGCCCAGCCATGTGGGATTCTATCCTCTACCTTCTCTCATACATTCCCAATATGGGCAATAATCAAAGCTCCTCATATGAGTGCCACTTGGCACTCATGTGAGTATCATACTCATAATGAATAAGGGGAGGGTCTCACCTCTAATTCCTACTCATGTATGATACTCCATGTAACAGATAGGAAGACATGTGTTTCCTTCTTCTCCTTCACTCATGTCTCCTATCTTATCCAAGGGTATTTCTAGCACTATTCTATATAATCCCACCTAAGAATGAGATTTAGCTACTACTGGCACTCGATTAACTATGTGTTTCCACAATTGTGGCTTAACCTTGAGTAGCTCCTCTAAAGTGAGATTGCGCTATACTTTAGCGTTCTTTATTGTCTTTGTATTCCTAGGTATGATTGAGTCCTCATTCCCTATCATGAAAGTGGGTGCTCTCATATAGGTGGACTTTTCTTCCCATGGACCTATGAAATGAGGCAATTCTTGTAGAGAGTTAGACTCAAAGTGCAATCATTCATTAGACTCGGTATCCTCTTGTTATCCATAAATAGAAGGAATATCTTGTGGGAGTTGGTCATGTAGGTCATACACAATTTCAATGGGAGGAGGATTTTCACTTTTTTTGGCCCATTTCTCTTCTTGAATCTCTCTCAAAAATTCTTATGAGTATTGATTTACAGAAGCGGAGATTCCTGATTTGATGGAGTTGGGAACATAAGCATCCTTGGGAGGAAGGCTTAACTTTCAATTCTGATGTTACTCACTTGTGATGTAGCTTGCTTTCTCGACTCGTCTATCATCTTTTCCAACCTTTCTAATAATCCATCAAAGTGTAACTGTGTTTTGGCTCAGGTTGTGCAGTTAAAAAGGCGGCTAGCCTCAAACATATTTGAGCCAATTCTACCATTTTTGCACAAAGCTTTGTTCTTTTAGTTTCTAGGTCAGCCCTAGGGTAACACTTTTCATGTTATATCACATTTGGCCCTTCTTGGATTCTAGCCTGATATGCTTTAAGCATCATGTCTAAATCCTTGGGAGTAGGATCTACTAAGATTGATCCTACTCTAGGTAGCAGTGGGGTTACATGTGGTTGATTAGATAGTAATGGGGACAGTGGTTGTGGTGATGTATGAGAGTGCGTTTGAGATGCAATTTTTGATTACCTTGGCTTTTGTTTCTCTTAAACTTTCCTCTAGTTCACTCATCTTCCTTGACCATTGTCTTTTCATTTGTTCATGGCTTTCTTTCCAAGCTCTTGTCCTTTTCTTCATTAGGCTCTCAACCTCACTAATCTCCAAACTCTTTTCTTCACCTAAGCCTTGGCCTTACTGTAATGCCTGAGCTCTGGTGACTACTTGCACTAGGGCAGTGGAAGTCACACTTCTAGTAGAATCTACTACTAACCCAATGGCATTAATAGGAGTGATCTTTGGCCCATTGTTTAGGTTCTTAGGACGATCCCGTAAAAGGTGCTCCTTCCCACAATCCAGACGAAAACATTGAATTATCACCAATTGGGGTTGCATAGGTGTAGAGCCATGATTGGACACACATTAGCTATATGTTCTCCTCCACAAGGATAACATCATTTCATTGAGACAAATCTAGGTATTTGCTTTCTAGATATGCCTAAATTTTGAGCTACCTTCTCTGCAAGTTCCTCAATACATGTAAATGGCTTGGAAGTGAGGCTAGTAGAGCTATCTGAATCTTTATAGATTTTTGAAAGCTCTAATTCCTCCCCTAGATTATCCTCAATGTCTATGCACATGTGTAGGCACTGTTCTATGGATCTAGGGTCCTTCAAGTACACATAAGATCTCAATTTGGTACTTAACAATCCATCTAGGAATAAAGCCACTTGTTTGGATGGTGTAGGTAACTCCGGAACAGGGCATCTCTCTAGGTATTGTCTAAATCTTCTTCCTTCTAGTCTAACTATTTCCTAGGGTCTCTGCTTGAAGCTGTGTATCAGCGATGAGGTATTGTGTCTAATGCCACTTTTGGAGGATTCGGTAATGAATGCTTCTTGCAAATGGTCTATATATTTTGAACTGACCTTGGTTTAATGGTTGAAACCATGTTAAGGTAGTGTTATTGAGAGTTAGACCGAAGGCATTGTATTGAGTGAACAGGTCCTCGACTTGTTCCACCCTCAAAACTTGTCTAAAGTCTGCTACATGATCGTAAGGATCACCAATGCCATCGAAGTAATTCTTCATGGATTTAACCAGTTGGGTAGGCCTCAAGATTTTAAACAGCTTCATCATGTTATTTGGGCTTATCGAGTTGCCTACAAAACGGTACTCAATGCCACCCCATTTCAGATGGTCTTCGGACAAAATGTTGTGCTACCATTGGACTTCCTAATCCCAGCCTTAAAAGTAGCACAAGAGCATGAGTGGAATGGACATGAGTTGTCCTCTAGGATCTTTGATCTAGAACGCTTAGGTGAGACGAGGCTACAAGCGGCAGCAGGCATTTATGCTGCAAAGAAAAGACAAAAGGCATACTTTGATGCACACATCAAAGATAAAGGATTGAAGGAGGGAGACCTAGTGCTCATTTATACGTTAAAGCAACATGCTCATAAATTGGAAAAAAGAGGATATGGACCCATGATCATTAATAGAATTTCCACTAGCGGTGCAGTTCAATTGGCCACTCTAGAAGGTGACATCTTGCCAAACTATATTAGTGGATGTCGATTCAAGCTGTATCAAGAACCTCTTACAGAGGATATGCTAACAAGACTCAACACTGCTAAAAAGAGAAAAGAAGAAGAGTTGAGGGTTAGAGAAGAAGCGCAAGCCGAGGCGAGAGAGCGCATAAGGAGAAATAAGTTAAGGTGACTAGGCTTAGATGTCAACCCAAAAGTCCCAAAATATCACATGGACATGTGCCAAAAATCGGGCATCACCACTCCTCAAATAATTGATCGACGTCCCTATGTGACTATAGAGGTAGGACAAGGAAAGAGTGTAAAGACTGTGAGAGCATTGGTTGACTCAGGTGCAGCAACTAGTGCAGTTAGACTTTCATACTGCCAAGACCCGCAACTGGACATCAAGCCTATAAAAGCCTATCTCATAGGATTAGGAGGTGTGGAAGCCCCTTGTTTGGGCGAGGTGGAACTTCCCATTTACCTTCAAGATGTTCCAATGAAAGTCAAAATGCTAGTGTGTCATGATGAGGACCTTACAGAGCCACTTGTCTTGGGTCAAGATTGGATTTATGACCATGCAGTCAACTTGAACCTAAGAAGTCAACTTCTTCAAGTTTGGGTACACAAACAATGCATTACATTAGAATTAGAGAATTGCATGCTCACAAATCCCGATGTCACACCTTCTCATAGTTCTTCTAGGACTAATCTTAGCAAAAAAGATGTTGTGTGTGTCAAAAGCTCTATGTTCCAGAACAACTCAATCATGGAAGAACAAGCTCTAAGACAAGCAGACTCCTCTTGTGAAAGGACTAATGCCGCCACCATAAGTCAACCAAAAAGACAAGCCAAACAGTACATGACAACCGCTATATCAAAAAGACAAAGAGATTTCAAGACGAAAGTAGTTCCAAGTTTGAATCAGATCTGGGTACGAAAAGGAGAGCAACCACCAGCTTTGCCACAACAATGTACATCCAAGCAGGCCAATTACACCAAAAGAAGAGCCAAGCAACTAGGACAAGCTCATGCACAAGGTCTCAAACAGATTTGGGTACCAAAAAAATTAGTTGTAGCTCAATGAGGGCGATTACACATGTGGGTACCCAAGAATCTCTTACATACACAACGGCCTATGCTCCCCACCATGCACAAGGTCTCAACAAAGAAGCCAAGGAGAGAAAAGGGTAAAAAAGAGCACAAAGACTAACAGAAGATAAACTCAACCCTTCAGCAAAAGTAACCAGATAATCATCAAGGATATGGGTTTGGAAGCCTAAGGTACCAGTAGCATCCACAACACCAAAGAGCGAACCACTCCGGATGCAAAATTTAAGCAACCAACCAAAGATGAAGAAGTCAACAAGGACTTGTACGCAACCCAACACTGTTTTGAAATGGGTCCCTAAAATCAGTTGTCCTTTTGACATCCAATGGATACCTCCAACAAAGGCTGCATCAACATTTGCAAGAACATTGAAAGCCTCGACATGCAACAACCATGTGCCTTGGGCATAACCTTGTCTTTTGCACCATTGAGGTCATGCACTTCCAAAGTATGCATCAACATAGGGCCACATTACATGGCCGTGCATAGACACCATTGAGAAATCCCAGGCACATGAGACACACTTGCAATATGTATAATATTTTCTTGATACTAACCTCTTTCTGCTTGCTTTATGCCATCGTGCGTTAAAAAAAAAAAAAAACGAGAAGAAGAAATAGGACCAGGCGATCCAAGAATCTCACCAGTGGATCATCATCAAGGACATCCATCCGGAACAAAGGACAAGTCCATGGTCAATCACCATGATGGGAGTACAACACGAAGAGATGACTATTGACAAACCTTTCACCATGTAGCTCCAACAATATAACCGTGATAGATTAGGAAACCTCTTCGTCAGCATGCCCTTGAGCACTTTGCTCAAGACCCCATCTATTGCACCATACTTCTTCCAATGCATTTCCCAAGTATGCATACATAGGGCCACATTGCAAGGCCATGCATAAGGCACATATTTGCTTCAACCCATGCACTAACACACTTATCCATCCTTCGTTATGGGTCACAAGTACTTGGCATACATGATGACAACCATGTTTAAAAGATCCAAAAGACATTCAGGCTACAACATCAGAACCTATGGAGCAATTCACAGTCGACAGCTGCTCACAATTCACATTGACAACCTCTTTTGAGCAACTAACACTTTTTGAATGCTCACAACTATGAAACTAGAAAACCATAAGAAGAAGTACATACAACAGGACCAGAAATGGCATAGGCAAGCAGTGCCAAACTGAAGAACTAGACAAATGAGAGAGCTACATTTGGAAGATGGACCGCTCTTATTGGTATATGCTGGACACTACCTCTCCAAGCACTACATGGAACCACCACTACAACAAGGGTCTGTACGGGACGACAGACTCTAGAGGGGGGGAGTGTTGACAATCAAGGTCAAGCACAGGTGTAAAAGCGCATAAAGGGAGTGGAGACACAAGAAGAAGGAGCAAGTAGGGAGCTCCAAGAAGCACCTGCCAAATTCTCAAAAGAAATCCCTACAAAAATAGTGATTTTTAGCACTAAAAACCATTGTAAATACCATTTTCCATTTTTGCAACTCCATTTTGTTCAAGTCAAGGAGTCCTCGAGCTTGAGGAGTATTAGAACTATCATCCTACCAATTTTCATAATTTTTAGACTCCGTTTGAGCCCCCAAATAAGCCTTGGAACCTATTTTTTAACTATGCCGGACACTAGGTCTGGACAGGGCTGAAACCACTCAAAAAACTATAAAAAGGGCTGGAGAGCTCATTTTTGGGGTTAGCTTGTTGTAGATTTCAGCTTTGTAAAAGAGTTCTTTAGTAATTGAAGTCTTTCCATTGTTCCACTCTTTGCTCTTACTTTGTGCGCGTGTATGTGTATGTGTGTGCATGTTTGTATGCTTTCACTCACTCACTTGTGCACTTCATTTGCTCTTGGTCTTCATAACGGTCCTCATGTCTCCACGGATTGACATTTATGAGGTGAAGCTCCTCGCGTTGGTACTCACCATTGTGCTAGAGTGACACTAGGCCCATGACCTAGCTATGTGGTTGCCACTAGCCTCAGATGATCTAATACTTCATCAGTCTCTCCCTAGGTATCTACCTGATCTAAAGTTCATATGCCCTTGATATCACATTGATGATTCCTTGATATCAATCACTTGTTTCTTTTAATTTCTTTAAGATGTATTTCCTTGTCTTAAAATACATGTCTTCAAGAGTAGTTAGGTTTGGCGTACTTGATGTTCTTTGTCCAATCATATTAAATTCTTTTACCCTTAAGTCTTCCCTTGGCTATAATTAACCTATTAGAACTTGAGTGTTCCTATCGTGCCTCTAATAAATCAAAACCACTAATCGCACTTATGATTGAGGGGGTTGAGAGATCTTCCAACCTCATATCACTTCTCCTTGTTTGCACTTGTATGCTCAGGACACGCATTCCCAAGCCTACACACAATGGCACCTTGCTCTGGACACCCTTCATTGACTCTTGGTGGACCTGTAAAAGTCCCAAGTTTAGTTCATACTTTAACTTTAATCGACAAACAATTTTTGATTTAGGCACCATTTAAAGACCCTTTTTCCCTCTTTGTATTGATAAAAAATTCTCTAGAGCTCCCTTGGTTTCCTAATCCCACCTGAGGGTCAACTTCAAATTACCCTAGATGAAAATCAATGCATTATTCTATGTAGAATTCAAAACGAGCTTTCTAATGCACTCAAGAGCTCAAAAAATGGATTTTTCATAAAAAATATAGGTCAGTTCAGGGTTTTGGGGGTTCAAACAGGTAGATAGATCTCTCATGATATTTTTGTATTTGTCTAAGGCCTCCATAATTTTCTAGGCAAAAGACCTTAAAAAATGCTAACTTTTAGCCCAAATTTTCAAAAAATTAACACCCTAATTTTTGTTGAAATTGTCTATCTATCATGATAGACAATGTCTATCACAATACACCTATCTCTCGTGATACACTTATCTGTCATGATAGACCTTTTTGTCACAATAGATGGGTGTCTATCGCGATAGGCAGGTGTCTATCGCGATAGGCAGGTGTCTATAGCGATAGCCAGGTGTCTATCGCGATAGATGCTATCTATCATTTGTCGTGGCCTCAATCTATCGCGATAAAAGGGTGTCTGTTGCAATAGATAATACCTGTCATTTGTCATGAACTCTGTCTGCCATGATAGACAGGTGTATATTGTGGGCCCTGTCTATCACGATAGATGGTTTCTCTAATGATAGATGGGTGGCTTCCACTATAGACGGGTGTCTATTGTGGACTCTGTCTATCGCGATAGGAGGATGGTTGTTGCGGTAGATGGGTGTCTATCATGGTTCCAGTCTATCGTGGTAGACCAAAGAAACACAAATTTTTAGGAACTTTCTAGTGATTTGGAATGCTTAGGTGGTGCGGTTTATTGTGCCATGCATGAAAACAAGAAAAACCAACTTTCTCTATCTGTCGCGATAGACAAAGCTTGATGTCTTTGAAATTATGCAGAGGTATGTCGTACCTACGCAAACTGCTGGAGATGATGATACAGTCGAAACTTGCAACAAAAGCGCACAAACAACAAGAAAACCAGATGCACACTAGCTCTCTCTCACAAATGAAATGAGGGGAATATGAGGTGGAGAAGGGAATATGACCAAAAAACTAAAAATTTAGCGAGGATGTTGATGGAGGTGGGAGATGGTGAGGATGATGATGGTGATGATGATGATGATGATGATGAAAGTAAGAAAAAAGTGAAAATTAAAGAAATTACCTATGACTGCGACATCGCAATTCTACATCTTACCATCATACGCTCGTCCTCAAAGCTCGCTCTCTGGCAACAATGCCAAATTTGGTGTCACTCTAGCACAATGGTGAGTACCAATGTGAGGAGATCCACCTCAAAAATGTCAATCCATGGAGACATGAGAACTAGTATGACGACCATGAGCAAGTGAAGGCACAAGTGCATGAGTGAGCACACTAGCATGCACACATACACACACACGCACACATAGGGCAAGAACAAAGAGAGGAACAATGGAGTGCTTTCAATTATAAAAGAAATCTACCAAGCCAACCTAAAAAATGAGCTCTCTAGCTCTTTTTATATTTTTTTGACTAGTCTTGGCCCTGTCCAAACCTAGTGTATGGCCTAGTTAAAAATTAGGTTATAGGTCTTATTTGAGAGCTCAAATGGATTCTATAAAATTATGAAAATTGGTATATGCTACTTCTAGTAATCCTCTAGGCTCAAACAAAATGGAGCTAAAGCTATCAAAAACGATATTTACTATGTTGGTGTAGCGATGAAAATCACTTTTGCTTGAAAGTAATGTATGAAAAAATTGATTAGGGCTATTCTTTGCAAAATCTGCATAATGTATCCATCTCCTTGCCACTTGTAAATCCTTTCTTTGACCTTCTTGTCTATTAATGCTTGTAACATATACTAGGACACTTTTTTAGTTGAGGATTAATTGTGGTTGCACATGCAATAGTGGAGATTAAACATGCAAAAGTGAGCTTTGATTAACTCCAAAGGTCACCCTAAGCCCAGAAATATATATAATAGGCAATTGGGAGCAGAGTCACTAGCCATTCTCCCATGTGTGTTAGCCAATTCATTACAGACACATAAAGAGAAGAAGAGAACAAAGAACAAGAAATACAAAGGCATACAATAACCAACTATAATAGAAAAGAACAAATCTGCACATATGAATCCATAATCGGTGATGTCAAAAAGTGAAGAAAAATGTTTTGTTGCACCATTGTAAAAGTACTAAACGTTTGAGTCCAGTATAGGCATACATTAATCATGAGAGGATGGATGTAATCCACTCTTTATATTATCAACGTTACTAGGCTCAATCTTAGAAGCAAATGCATCTATAGTTACCACTTCAACCTCTTTCTTCTTTCTTTCTTCTTTATTAAAGAGCAAAACATAAGACACAAAACTCAGGAATGAAAAATTTAATAATATCGATATCTTCAAACTTGTACACACCATTACCATAAAATACTACCATAGAGAAATAAGATTAGACTAATAACAAAGACATAATTCTATTAGATGACTTAATCATCATTAGTAAGCACAAAAGGGGATTTGTTCATCTTAAAAAAACAATATTGAAAGCTGAAGATTTGAAATTGTTAGAAGGTTGAAATTATATCCATATCATGGTATTTAGATTATTTAACATCTTTAGTTTATGAGAGAGGAGTTTGGCCATGGTTACTGAGATCTAGATTGAGCTAAAACTATCACCAAGTGAACTCAACAAGTGGTTATACACTTTGACTTGAAACTATAACGATCTCATGGAGTACTAATTCAATCCATGTTCATATTATCAAGAACTAAACTTGAATATTACTTAAAAAGGAACATGGATCATATACATGCTTGAAGAGCGAGATCTCAATGTTTACAAGAGCGATATCAAGGAAGAAATACATATACTTTAGAGAAGCATTAACAAGACAAAAACTCTATGTGATTTTATGTTTCAATCCACTCATGTAGATACACATCTTTTTTATGTGCAAACTCATGTCAAGCTTGAGGGAGAATTATAAGAACTTATGTCCTAAAGTTGTATGCATGGCCTTACATAGCCTATAAAAGACAATAGAAGAATGGCATTGTACTTCAATGCCTTGATTCTCTCTCTCTCTCTGTTTCTCCATTTAAAGAAAAAAATAACTTTGTGGAATGTTAGAAACGTAGAGAAATCATCATCCATTGTACATTGAAATACACATGAAGATGCCTTTCCTTGTCTACCTCTTGGTTATGGCATTAGTTGTTTCAAGCATGAAAACAACTAATTTCCTTTATGATCAGTGTTTTGTACTTATTTAAGTACGGTGTACTCTAGGGTCTACCTCGATAAACACTATCCGGACCCGGTATGCATTGTGATCCGAGAAATTGAAGTTCGAGGTTTCGAAGGCTAGACTCCGCATGCCCGCAGCTTTGCGTTATCGATCTTTTTGTACGTCATTGGCCGCTGGCCACGTTTTGAGTAGTATTGTCAGACACTCGAGAGCACCTTGAATGTCGCCAACAACCTTCGTCGGCTGCATCCGTCGACGCCAGTCATTTGACTCTCGAGGAGTGAACTCTTGACTCCTGAGTTACAAGTGTCACCTTATCGGTCACCTAGAGTGTTTGGACCTGCGAGAAGTGACTGCTGACCATCATTTCATCGCTCAACTATTCCCACAATGGCCGCAAAGCTCATGCTAAGACGAAGCTTCTGGTATTGGGATCGCCAGCACGAAGGGACGGATGGCGAGCCAGCCCAGTCGCGAGTAGGAGTCGTCGTTGCTCTTGGATGGATGCTCAGCCGGCGCAAAAATCTCGCTCCGTACACTCGGCTTTACAAGTCTCGTGGCTGGGACTGTCTGGTTTGTCATCCTCACGTCTTCAATCTGTATGTCTAATGCTGACCTTCTCTTTTCTTCTCCATTTTTTGTTCCTACCCTGGCACCCATCCATCCACCATCACGAGCCAACGAAACCACCCAAACATTGGAAGACGACCAGCCATACCACCTACAGCTTTCAATAGCTGTTCTACTGGCGTGTCTGAACCTAATACGTTTTGTTATTTTGGTTTTGTCATGCCAGAGTTTTTCCCAGTGGAGCGACTACCCTAGCTATTAACGTTTTAGAGGAGCTTGCGAAGGTGAAAAATCGTATTACAGGACTTTTAAATGTGCGTTTGACGATTCAGTCCATCCCTTATTGGTTCCGAATTCCATGCAGGATCTCAGAAAACATCCTTCTCCTGTTGTATTTGCGGTATTTTCCGGAGGTCATAAGGCTTGTTTATACAAAATTATACAGGTTTCTTCTGCCGTCCATTACTTTTCTTTCCTATAATCGTACTGCATTTGATATAACGAACAAGTGTGTAGTTTGAGAGTGCACGTCCTTTCTTAAAGTTAAAGACATTCTCGTAATATGGCTCATCGCTTGCTACATTAAAAAATTGAAAGGTACAATTTTGAGGTGCAGATAGGTTACTTTCCTGGAACGGACACTGTATTTCATAGTCTTGAATGTTTTATGACTGGGATTTTCTTCAATTCGTTTGAGGGACGGGAAGCACAATCTCCATGCCACCGTGGCTCATTTTCCACCACAAAACCACCTGACTGAAAGGCTAACGATATAGTATTTACTTCTCTTGGTGAGGGTCGATTTTCCAGCCCAACTGATTTCTTTACCTACATGTGCTTGATTATATTTTAACATCAATACACTTATGTGTCTTACATTGTTCTTCAAATGGAATCTTCATGAAGATGGTGATGTTCTTCAGAGCTAATTCTATGCACCCTAGGAAGCAATTGGACCACCTTATAAGGTCCTAGTTTCACTCTCGAGCCATTTACGATAGGAGGACCCCTTATAGTGTTGATAGTTGAATTGCACCATGGGGAAGCAGTTGGACCGCTTTATAAGGTCCTATCCATCCTGTGTAGAGATTTTTCTCCTTCTTATTGGCGAGACTTTGTTCATACAGGGGAACTAAAGAGCCTTCTTGTCATGATCTTTTCTAGAGATGCTGATTATGATACTCCTTCCTTTTCAAGACTTCAAATGCTTTTTCCTCTTCGTCAATCCATCTGAATTGGACCATTTTTCCTGTTAGTATTGACAATGGCCTTGCTACATCTGTGTACATCTTGATGAACTTCCTATGGTATGTAATGTGTCCTAAGAAGCTTTGTAGTTGTTTTGCATTAATAGGACGGGGCATCCGCATATGGCTAAGACCTTATCGGGTTTAGGAGCCATACCTTTGGAAGAGACCAGATGCCCGAGGAGAGTGCCTTTTGAGACAAAAAATTTACATTTGTTTGGGTTCAACTTTAATCGTGCACTTTTGCATAACTTGAATACCTCTTGTAGTTGAGAAAGGTGCTCTTTGAAATTTTTAGCCGAAGAACAACCTCCACCTGAAAAGGTAGAAAAATCGTCCATAAAGATTCTTAAGAATTTTAGAAGAAGTGGTCTAAAAATGGTGTAGACCATGTAAGAAAATAACAACACAGCGGAATAGACCTATAGACAGAGTTGAGAGAAAAACGCAGACAAAGATAGATGCAGACTGAGAGATAGAGAACTCAAATTCTCAGATTTTGCCAAGCATAAAGCAGTTACAATGATGGTGCTGTCCACCCGTGCGCTCCCACTGTGGAGCTTAGATGGTGATCTAGACAGACTCTAGATGAAGGGCTTACTAGTGCGCAATGCTATATAAAACTCAACCTGGCCGTGCTTATATAGCTTTTACAAGGCGGTTCGGTATACATAAATGTAGTCGGGAGATACAAAATAGTCAGTAAAATATGATCCCCCCTCTGCACTCCCCCTCTGCACTCCCCTCATTAAGGTTCTATGGGGAAACCGTGCGATGCAACAGGGCCTTTATTTTCACCTTAAATGGCAACCTAATGGCCTGGAAGTTTATGCCCTACCTAACCTAACGGCTAGGCTCACAAAGATCATCTACAACCATCAATGGTCACACATAGACCTCATCTAACTTGGAAGTTAAGGTTCCACAAATGTCCGGGCTCTCATAATGGCTTCTCCTCATAATGGGGGCCTTACAACTTAGAGCGCCATGGATCATTTGTGGTCATATGAGGGTGGAGTATTGAGCATATCTAACACCCCCCCTCAATGTCCACCCGATGGTGAACTACCTCCTTGGTCCAATCCCAAGCTTTGGAAAGTGTCGAAGAAGTTGCTCTCTCCCAAGAGCCTTGGTGAAGATGTCTGCTCCATTTTCTTCAGTAGGACAGTAGCTTATCTCCACGACCCTGTCCTCAATCAACTCACGCACATAGTGATACTGAATTTCTATATGCTTGGTACGTGCATGGAAAACAGGATTTTTGGCGATGGCCATGCAACTTTGGTTGTCACACTTCAACTCTGTAGCCTCCTGTCCTTGTATTCCTATGTGCCATAGGATCCTCCTCAACCATACTACACATGCTGCAACACATGCAGCTTTGTACTCAGCTTCAGTAGAAGATAATGCTACAGTCGGTTGCTTCTTACTAATCCAAGAGAAAATCCCTGATCCTAAAGAAAAGCAATATCTAGAAACTGATTTTCTGGTATCAATATCTCCTACCCAATCTGAATCACAGTATCCGACCAGAGATGATCCTTCTTCATAAAGAATACCATAATCAGTAGTTCCTTTCGCATACCTGAGTATCCGAATGCTTGCCTTCCAATGAGTTTGGCAAGGCTTATTAGAGAACCTGCTTACTACTCCAACAACATAAGAGATGTCTTGTCTGCTATTGCACAAGTAGATGAGACTTCCAACTAATTTCCTGTATCTTCCAATATCCACTAGAGGTGAAGTATCTTCAATAGATAATTTTGCGTTGACCTCCATAGGTGTAGAAATTTCCTTGCAATCCTCTATGTCGAATGCCTTCAATATCTGCCTTGCATACTTTTGTTGAGAGATGAAAATCTCCCCTGGTTCCTTCCAAACTTCAAGACCTAAGCAATAATGCATTAAGCCCAAGTCTGTCATTTCAAATTCTGAACTCAGGGCATCTTTTGTTTGTTGAAGAAGAGCGTCATCATTTCCTGTAATCACAAGGTCATCTACATAGAGTACAAGCACAATTGTCTTCCCTCCTTTCTTTAGGACATACAAGTTAGCATCAGAAGCACATCTTTTGAACCCTAGATCCAAGAGATACTTATCTATTCGCTGGTACCATGCTCTAGGGGCTTGTTTTAGCCCATATAATGCCTTCTTCAACTTACATACCTTGTTCTCTGAATGGGGAGCCTCAAACCCTGGTGGCTGAGACACATATACCTCCTCCTTGAGGTCTCCATTTAGGAACGCTGATTTGACATCCATGTGATAGACTGGCCAACGCTTATGTGCAGCCACAGCTAGTACTACTCGGATAGTAGTCATTCTTGCAGTCGGGGCAAATGATTCACAAAAGTCAATGCCTTCAACTTGTGAGTAGCCCTGTGCAACAAGTCTTGCTTTATATTTTTCTAGAGTACCAGCAGCCTTGTACTTTAGCTTCCAAACCCACTTGGTGCCAATGACTTTACGCTTAGGGGGTCGATCCACTAGCTCCCAAGTTCCATTCTTCATGATATTGTTGTATTCTGTTTGCATGGCAGCCCTCCAATTCGGATCATGGAGTGCCTCTTCCACATTGGTTGGTTCCTTCGCTTCTTCTTGAATGAGATGAGCCATCAAGGCTTTGTTTACAATATGGGCGCTTGCCCGTCTCTGTTCCTCTATTCTCTGTGATCGCCTCGGTCCATCTCCAACCTGTTCTAGTGACTGTGGGATGGGTTTGCAGAATCATAGAGCTTCCTCACCCAACGTGGCAATGGCTTTTCCACTTGGGTGTCGGCAGGTTGGTGACTTTCAGACTCATCATCTGAAGATGATGCTTCCTTCTCTTGTGTAGAAGGGATAGCTCTTGGGCCAGGTTCACAGTGGATTGCCCCTTTGCATGATGATAAAGTGGAAGCTCTCTTTTCCTCCTCCATTGCATGTGGCTGCTCCTCCTTAAACACCACATCACGACTCGCCATGATCTTCTTAGCCTCAGGGTCATAAAGCTTATAAGCCTTCTTATCTTTACTGTACCCTAGGAAGATACATTTGATGCTTTTTGGTTGAAGCTTGTTTCTCTCCCTATCTGGAACATGTACATAACATTCACTTCCAAATACTTTGAAATGGGAAACAGAAGGCTTTTTACCAGTGTAGGCTTCTTGTGGAGTCTTTCCATCAAGTGCCTTGGTGTAGCTTCGATTCAAGATGTAAACAGCAGTGTTGACAACCTCTGCCCAAAATTGATTAGGCAAACCCTTTCCTTTCAACATGCACCTTGCCATCTCCATGATGGTTCGATTCCGACGTTCTGCAACACCGTTGTGTTGAGGACTATGTGCCACTGTGAGTTGATGCTTGATTCCCTTACTCTTGCAGAAATCTTCAAACTCTGTTGATGTGAACTCACCACCGCCATCTGTCCTGAATTTCTTCATCTTCTTCCATGTTTCAGTTTCAACAAACTGAAGCCATTCTTTAAACTTACCAAAAGCTTGAGCCTTATCGCGAAGGAAGTACGCCCACATCTTCCTGCTATAGTCGTCGACAAGTAACATGAAGTAGGAAGATCCGTGCAAGGCCTGTGTAGGCATTTTTCCGCACAAGTCAGCATGCACCAACTCTAGAGGATAGCTTGCCCTGTTCTTGCTTTCTTGTGGAAACGCCTTCCTCACCAACTCTAGAGGATAGCTTGCCCTGTTCTTGCTTTCTTGTGGAAACGCCTTCCTCTGTTGCTTGCCCATCATGCAAGCTTCACATGGTTCCTTCATTTCTGCAATCGATGGTAGGTGTGCAACCATACCTCTACGATGCATCTCCTTCAGTATAGGGTATCCAATGTGGCCGAATCTCTCATGCCATAGCTTACTTGTGCCCACGTTTGTAGTGGCTGTAAGAGCACACAACTCATACAGGTTGTTCCTCCTTATGCCAGTCCCAACAATGTTGTTGTCACCGTCCATAATCTTAGCTCCTGTCTTACTAAAAGATACTTGATGACCTTGATCAGTTATAGAAGCTATTGAAAGTAGATTTCGTTTTATTTGTGGAACATACAACACATTTGAAAGCTTTCTGATATCACCATTAGAGTTAATGAAAGAAACCGTACCTTCGCCCTCTGCAGGACATCTTGCATTGTTCCCTACCTTTACTGTGATGGGTTCCTTTAGAGGCTGTAAGGAACTATAAAGGTCTTTTCTACTCGTCATGTGACGAGATGCACCACTATCCAACACCCATGAGTCATCCGTTCCTGAATTTTCAGCACAGGAGCACACCTCCTCGATCGTAACAAATAACTCAAGCTTTGTTTCTGCTGTGTTGGAAGACTCCTTGCCCTTGCCACCTTTTGAAGAGCCACTCTTCTCTTCTGCCTTCTTGATGCGACAGTCTTGGATTCTGTGTCCTTTCTTCTTGCAATGGAAACACTTTTTGTCGTTCTTCTTTTTGTCTCCGTCTTTTGAAGAGTCTGCTTTGCCTCCTTTGGCATTTGCTGTGAATGAAGCATCTCCTTTGCTACCACCACTCCTTGCCTTGAGCCAGAGCTCCTCCTCCATGAGTAAGGCACTAAATTCTTCAAAAGTTAGTGGTTGAGGTCTGATTTGAGTGTTAAGAGCAGTTACCAAACCATCAAACTTAGGTGGACAGATTCGAAGACAACGACGAGCTAGCTCCTCACTTGACTTTTGAACACCTTCTCCCGCCATTTGATCTTGTAGATTCTTTATGCGAGTGATAAACACCTCTGCAGTCTCCCCATCAACAAACCGTTCTGCTGCAAGCTTATTCTCCAAGTTCTGAATCTGTGTCCGATTACGAGTTTCATATTGATTTCTCAATATGTTCCATGCTTCACGTGCCTTCGTAGTATGCTGAATGAGAGTCAGAACACTATCAGAAGTACTTGTAACTAGAGCACAAAGTGCATCTGCATTTCTATGTTTCCAAGCACGTAGAAGATCAGCATGAGGAGGAATCATTCGACTAGGATTATTTGGATCAGGTCTTTCTTGGGGCTCATGATCAGTCCAAAGAACAGTCTCCAAAAGCTCATACGAATCAAGAATAGAAGTGATTTTGAACTTCCACAGGGTGTAGTTCGTACCATCAAGTTTACCTTCTGTGAAGGCTGGTGGCCGTATCCTCAACGTTGGGATGACCGGCATCATTGCTGCTCCTGCTTGTGTGCCACCTACTCCTGTTGATGAACCACCTTGGCCCCGAGTCGTAGATGATGACGCACCGCTTGACATCTTCTCTCTTTTGTTGTTCAGACCTCTGCAACCTCTGCGTTTCTGCTTCTACACCACTCAGAGCCTTCTGAGCTCTGATACCATATAAGAAAATAACAACACAGCGGAATAGACCTGTAGATAGAGTTGAGAGAAAAACGAAGACAAAGATAGATGCAGACTGAGAGATAGAGAACTCAAATTCTCAGATTGCCAAGCATAAAGCAGTTACAATGATGGTGCTATCCACCCGTGCGCTCCCACTGTGGAGCTTAGATGGCGATCTAGACAGACTCTAGATGAAGGGCTTACTAGTGCGCAATGCTATATAAAGCTCAACCTGGCCGTGCTTATATAGCTTTTACAAGGCGGTTCAGTATACATAAATGTAGTCGGGAGATACAAAATAGTCGGTAAAATATATGATCCGACAATATCTCCACGACCAGAAGTCCTACCGTTTTGGCCCTACGGGCCAGGGGGATAGGCCCCCCGGACCCCGCAAAAGGGGGCAAGCCCCCCTCTGCACTCCCCCCATTAAGGTTCTATGGGGAAACCGCGCGATGCAACAGGGCCTTTATTTTCACCTTAAATGGAAACCTAATGGCCTTGAAGTTTATGCCCTACCTAACCTAATGGCTAGGCTCACAAAGATCATCTACAACCATCAATGGTCACACATAGACCTCATCTAACTTGGAAGTTAGGGTTCCACAAATGTCCGGGCTCTCATAATGGCTTCTCCTCATAATGGGGGCCTTACAACTTAGAGCGCCATGGATCATTTGTGGTCATATGAGGATGGAGTATTGAGCATATCTAACAGACCACTCTATTGAAGGATGAAGGGGCATTATTTAGTCCAAAGGCCATTTTTGTGTACACATATGTACCCATGGAGTGAGAAAGGAAGTCTTTGATTGATCTGCAGGATTAATTGGTACTTGATTGTATTGCTAAATCCTGTTACACTTATGTGTTTCTCGAGTAGCTTTGATGTGAACGTTTTCCCTATACATGGGCACTTTTTACTCTGATGTTTGCTAGAGGTTTTTTCCCATGTTACCACATACTTGATACTCTGATATGTGATGGTACTTTGTACTTAGGGATATGATTCAGCTCTTACTTCAATTCAATTCATCATTAATAGAGAGAGCTCTTCCAGCCATATCTTCTCCGTGTGTCTTGCTGCGTTTGTGCTCCTTATGTGTGCTTCTCGTGTGTCTCTCGCACTTCTACACACACCCAACAGTGGTATGAGAGAAGGTTCAGCTCCTTCTCAAGTTTCGGTTTTTCGCGTCGCAGCGCGTGCACTTTTAACAATGCAAATCGACTTCGGAGAATAGAACAATGAATTTTTGGAGGCAAGAAACATTTCCATGAGGTGCGCTGTGTTTTACCCCCATTTGGAAGCCACTCGTGTAGTCAGAATTGCCATCAGAGTGACGGTTTGTGAGCTGAAATTTCAGCAGTCATGTCAGCTTTCATCGAAGTGAAGATTTTGTCACATTTTTGTTCTTTAGTGAAATGGGGGGTAGCAATGACTTGTTTAGCATGCTTCAAGCTGAAGATAAGCTTGATGGGACCAACTATCCGATGTGGTCTTACGTGATGAAGCATGTTCTTGTTGCTAAACAACTTTGGAACATAGTGGGAGATGTAGATCAAAGACCCGCAGGTTCTTCTACTTCACAGTCTACCATCACAGATTGAGCTTCTTCTTCGAGTACAGTGGTTTCTCCTTCTCCACCTACACAGAAGCAACTTAGATGGGATGGAAAAGATGCTCAAGCTCATGCTTTGATTTCGCTTTCTGTGAAGCATCATATAATTCCACACATTCGCTCATGTTCTACATCATGACAGGCATGGGACACTCTTGCTTCTTTGTATGCCGTGCGTAATGAAGCACGCGTTGCATACTTGAGGAAGCACCTTGAGGATGTATGTATGGCTGAAAATGAGTCTGTGGATGTGTATGTAACTCGCATCAAGGACTTGAAAGAGCAATTGGCAAACATAGATGAGATTATTCCAGATGCATCACTCATTTCTACATTGTTGAAAGGATTACCAAAATCTTTTCAACGCTTTGCTACTAAACTCCATTTGGTTGCAAAAGGGAATCCTAATATGTATGCATTTGATGAGGTTGTGTCTCTTCTTTTGCAAGAAGAGCAATCTAGAGTGAATAGGAGTGGTTTGATTGAGGGAACACAAACACTTGCTATCTCACAAAAGGGGAAAAGAAAGTATGGTTTAGCTTTGGGTTCATCAAAACCAAAGCTTAAACCTTCCTCTTCCACTCATTCCTCTAATGATGGTGATTTGCAAAAAAAGAAGAGATGCAAATATTGCTGGAAGGCTGGTCATACTATTGATGAGTGTAGAAAGCTTGCTAAACACAATGAAAAGAAGAAGGAATCCGGCATGTCTATTGCTGAAAATTCAGCAAATGCAAAGAACGATGAAGCTAACATGGCTCAAAATTTTGGGCATGTGTTGTTACATGTCATTATGATGCTTCTTTGCATTCCAAATGTATGGTTGTGAGTGAGACTGATTCGGATTGGTTCTTTGATAGTGGTACTTCAAAGCACATAACATCATGCAAAAGATTTTTTGCCTCTTTGAAAGATGCACCCAAAGGAGGACATGTGGTGTGTGCAAACAATGCCTCTTATCCTATCATTGGAGTAGGAGAAATTGAGCTTACGGCTGCAAATGGAGGTGTGATTCTCTTTAAAAATGCATTGTATGTGCCCGGTATCAAGAAGAACTTAATTTCAAATCCGTTGATTGTCAAAGCTAGACTTCATATACACTTTGTTGATGATAAGTGTATGGTTCATGATTTCTGCAATGGCGACTGTATCGCATGGATACATACAAGAGGCCTGTCTTGAATGCTTTGGTTGCTCATACTTCTTCCATGGCTGAAATGGAGCTTTGACATGCTCGTTTTGGTCACTTGAACTTCAATAGTTTAGTTTACTTGCAAAAGAAGGACATGGTTATTGGTTTGCCTACACTTGAGTCCATTGAAAAACATGCATGTGAAGGTTGCATTCTTGGAAAAATGCATCGTGCTTCTTTTTCAAAAGATGGTCATACACACACTACAAGAAAAGTGAAGCTTGTTCATAGTGATGTATGTGGTCCCGTCAAGACTCCATCTTTTGGGAAGCATGTATATTTTGTTACCTTCATTGATGATACTACTCGCCATACATGGGTGTATCCTATGAAAGCAAAGAATGAGATATTCTCTTGCTTCAAAGCATTTTTAGCTATGGCTGAAAATTTTTCTTCACAAAAGCTTTTGACTCTACGCACGGATCGTGGTGGTGAATACATGTCACATGAGTTTAGTGCTTTTCTTTGTGAAAGAGGTATTTCACACCAATGTACGGTGCCATATACACCTCAGCAAAATGGTGTTGCCGAGCGTAAAAATAGAACTCTACTTGAAATGGCACGATGTATGGTTAAAGGAAAGCACTTCCCGATAAGTTTTGGATGGAAGCGGTCATGTGTGCAAACTATGTGTTGAATCGCTGCCCTACAAAAGCATTTTGAGTCATCACTCCTTACGAGGCTTGGAATGATCATAAGCTTATGGTTAGTCATATGCGTGTGGTTGGTTGTTTGATATATGCTCTTGTGCCATCACAACAACGTCACAAACTTTATGACAAGGCAAAGAAATGTATATTTGTTGGTTATAGTGCTGAAAGTAAGGGATATCGTTTGTACCATCCATTGACGAACACAATTATTGTGAATCGAGACGTGGTATTTGCTGAAAATTCAGTTTTCCCTCTACTTGAATGCAAAAAACAGTCAACAGTTAGCTCACAAAATGTGTTCGATACACTCATGCCTTTGTTCCAAAATGGTGCGCTAGACTATGGCCATGTAGACCAGCCAACTAAGGCTGAAAGCGCTGAAACATTCTAGCAAAATAGTGCTGAAAATGCAAAGAATTTCCAGCCAAACATGGCTGAAATTTTTTAGTCAAAAATTGTCAAAACTTCTGGAAATTTCCAGCCACATATGGCTGAACATTTGCATCAAAATATGGCTGAAAATGAGCATGAAATTCAGCCCACTCATGATGTACATGATGATGTATTGCATAATGAACGCATGTCTATCAAGAGTGCACGAACTATGCCAAAGTGGTTGAAACAAACTTTGCAGGACAACAAATTGAGTGCACCTTTACTTGGTAGAACAATATCAAGCTTTCACCATGCATCAAGTAATTTTGTGGATTATTCTCTTATTGCTACATCATGTAATGAAGAGCCACTTTCTTTTGAAGATGCATGTGACGATCCCCAATGGATGAGTGCTATGGAATCAGAAATGGAAAAAGGAAAGAATGCCATTGGTACAAAGTGGGTTTATAAGATTAAGAGAAAATCTGATGGTAGCATTGATCGCTATAAAGCTAGATTGGTTGCCAAAGGATATGCGCAACAATATGACATTGATTATGAGGAAACTTTTGCACCTACTGCAGGACTACCATTCGTACCGTGGTTGCATTGCTGCCCATCGAGGTTGGAAAGTGCATCAGTTTGACATAAAAACAGCCTTCTTGAATGTTGATTTGCAAGGAGGTTTATGTGGAGAAACCTCTTGGATTTGCTATGAAAGGGAAAGAGCATATGGTTTGTCGCTTGCATAAAGCCTTGTATGGTCTCAAGCAAGCTCCACATGCATGGTATGACAAAATTCATAAGCATTTGATTGCTCTTGGCTTCACATGTAGTTCAATTGAAAGCACACTCTATGTACGCAAAAATGGGACTGATTTTATAGTGCTTGTTCTTTATGTCGATGACATACTCTTGACTGGGCCATGTGATGCAAAACTTGACATTCTTATGGTTGATTTGCAGCATACCTTTGATGTCACTTATCTTGGTCTTTTGAACTACTATCTTGGTATCCAGTTTGTATCCGTTGAGGGGCGAATTGTTATGCATCAAGCAAAGTATGTTGAAAAACTACTTCAGCGTTTTGACTTTGAGGATTGCAAGCAAGTTTCCACACCAGTTGAGACAAGATTCAGGTTCTCCGTTGAGGATTCCAGTGATGCATTTGACACTTCTCTTTCTCAGCAAGGTGTTGGATGTCTTATATATGCATGCAACACAAGGCCGGATATACAGTATGCAGTTTCTCAGTTTAGTCGATTCATGCATAGCCGTGACACTAAGCATTGGCAAGCGGTGAAACGTGTGTTTAGATATCTTCGAGGCACTTTGAGCTTAGGTCTCTTTTATGGCAGAGATATTCAGCCATGCTTGCATGCTTTTACAGATAGTGATTTGGCTTGCTATTATGATACTCGCGTGTCCACTAGTCGTAATTGCTTTTTCCTTGGAGACTCATGCATATCTTGGTTGAGTAAGAAGCAGCTTACAGTGGCGACATCGAGTTGTGAAGCTGAGTACAGGGAAGTTTTCACAGCTATAGTGGAGTGTATATGGCTGAGAGGCCTATTGATGGATCTTTGCATGGAGAGTGATGCTGCTACGCATATTCTCACTAATATTCAGAGTGCTTTGGCTGTTGCACAAAACCCAGTGTTTCATGCACAGACCAAACATATTGAGGTGCATTATCACTATGTGAGAGAGCGCATTCATGCAGGAGATATTGATATATGTGCCTACACAAGATAATGTGGAAGACGTATTCACCAAAGTTCTTCCATGGGAAAAGTTTGAAGCTTTTCGCAAAGCTTAAGGCTTATTACCTTGTGGGGGCCGATCTTTCAGTCCCTATATGTGTTCACATTATTCGATCCAGGGAGGTTTGTTACACTTATGTGTTTTTCGATTAGCTTTGATGTGAACCTTTTCCCTATACATGGGCATTTTTTGTTAGAGTATGATCAATGTCTACCCCTCATGATTGTATGCACATTTTGTAAGGCCCCCTTTATGAGGAGAAGCCAAGCGTGCATTACCCAATTGATGGGAATCCCAACTTGAATGTTGGATGAAGGTCATATTGGACCATGTAAGATATTATAAGGAAAGGGAGTTACCAGGGTCCCCTGGTGGGGGTCCGGGGGCAGCGCCCCCGGCGCGACGGTAAAGGGAATATTCCATGGAATATTCCCTGTCAGAGTCAGAAATCATTTATATTTGTTAGGTCGGTTCTACCAGTCTAAGCCGTGTATGGCAATTACGCGGGCGGTGGCCGCCCACGCTCTACCGCCCATGTATAGCCGTCCATGGCAGGCCACCCATGATCCTATATATACATGACTTCTGCACTACCTAAGACATTGAGTTGAGCCAGCATACCTCTACCTTGTATCTCCCTATCTAGAGTTGTCTAGATCACCATTTAAGCTCTACCTTGAGAGCGCACGGGTGGACAACGCCATCATCTTTGTACTTGCTGCTAGTAGAAAATTGTTGAGATTCTCCTATATCTGTTATCTTCTCTGCTATTGCTCCTGTGTTATATTGCGTAACTATTGTTTTACATGGTATCAGAGCTGTAAGGTTCGAATAGCTTGAGAAGTATCATTATTTTAGCCTACTAGCAGAGTAGAATATCAGTAGATTATTCGAGTGATTACATGATGGCTTCATCGTCGAACACTAGTCTTGGTGCTTCACCTAATGTTAATGCTGCACCTATTCGAATTCGTCCACCTGCATTCACTGAAGGGAAGCTGGATGGAACCAACTATACACTCTGGAAGTTCAAAATTTCTGCAATTTTGGACTCCTATGAATTACTTGACACTGTCATGGGACCGATGGGATTGGATCCAGAGCCTATACCAGTTGAAGATCCAGCAAATTCAAGATTGATGATTCAGCCAAATCCAGATCTTCTACGAGCTTGGAAGAGGCGGAATGCTGATGCATTATGTGCGATTGTCACTAGTGTAAGTGATTCTGTGCTTACTTTAGTTCAACATACTACTAAAGCACATGAGGCTTGGGACATATTGGCTCGACAATATGAGACCAAGAACCACACTAGGATACAGAATTTAGAAAATTAGTTGGCAAATGAAAAGCATTCTGATTCTGAAAAGGCTGAAGATTTTATCAAACGGATAAAGCATCTTCAAGATCAATTGGCTGCAGTTGGTGTTGTTATAACACCAGAAGAGCTAGCTCGAAGATCTGTACGTGTTCTTCCAGCAAAGTATGATGGATTAGTAACAGCCCTTAACACTCAGGTAAGGCCAACTCCTCTTACATTTGAAGAGTTTTGTGCCATGCTTTTAGAAGAAGAGATGCGGCTGAAGAATCGGCAAAGTACAACTGATGCTGCATTCTCAACAAATGCAAAAGGTAAAGGCTCTTCAGAGGGATCAAAGAAGAAGCCAAAGAAGAAAAAGTTCACAGGAAGTTGCTTCTATTGTGAAAAGAAAGGCCATGCCATCAAGGATTGCAGAAAGAAGCAAGCTGATGAACGGAATGGGACTGTAAAATCATCATGGAAGAACAAAGAGTCTACAAACAACACAGAGCTGGAACTTTGGGTAGCTATTGAAGAGGTATGTTCATCTGCTCAAGCTCGTGTTGATGAGCCATGGATTTTAGATAGTGGAGCTTCTCGCCATATGACTAGTAAAAAGGATTGGTATAGTTCCCTAGTGCCTCTGCGGGAATCCATCAATGTAGTGGTGGGAAACGACTCCAAGTGTCCATCTGAAGGAACTGGAACCATCTCTTTTATCACTTCTCCAGGTGTTGAGAAAAAGTTATCCGATGTTCTCTATGTACCTACACTCAAAAGAAATTTGTTGTCAGTTTCTGCAATAACAGATCGTGGACTCGAAGTTCACTTCAATAAGAGTGGTGCGGAAATCATGGATTCATCAGGTAATGTTGTAGGTAAAGGCACACGACGGGATAACTTGTATGAGTTAAGTGCTTTAACTGCTACAGAAGATAAAGATGTAAGCAGGTTATGGCACCAACGATTTGGGCATCTCGGATTTGCAGTTTTGAAGGAGATGCAACGAACAGGGATGGTTGCTCATTTGCCTGCATTTTCAGAGTTGCAGGAACCTTGTGAAGCTTGTATGATGGGCAAGCAACAACGAAAGGCATTTCCAAGAGAGACCAGCAATCGATCTCAAGCTCCTCTAGAGTTGGTACATGCTGATCTCTGTGGTAAAATGTCTACACCTGCTTTAGGAGGATCTTTCTACTTCTTGCTGTTAGTCGACGATTATAGTAGAAAGATGTGGGTTTATTTCATTCGAGAGAAGGCTGATGCTTTTGAAAAATTTAAAGCGTGGCATAAGTATGTAGAAAGTGAATCAGGAAGGAAACTGAAGAAATTTAGAACAGATAGAGGAGGTGAATTCTTGTCAACAGAATTCAACAATTACTGTAAGGAGCATGGTGTGAAAAGGCAACTTACCACAGCTCATACACCTCAACAAAATGGCATTGTTGAGCGCAGGACCAGGACAGTAGTTGAAATGGCTCGTTGTATGTTAAAGGCTCAAGACATGCCAGATTCATTCTGGGCAGAAGCAGTCAATACAGCAGTCTACATCCTCAATCGAAGCTACACAAAAGCTCTGAAGGGGATGACTCCTCAAGAAGCATATTCTGGTAAAAAGCCTTCAGTTTTGCATTTCAGAATTTTTGGTTGTTTCTGTTATGCACATATTCCTGATTCAACAAGATCAAAGTTGGATTCAAAAAGCAAAAAGTGTGTCTTCCTAGGATATAGTGAAGAGTCTAAAGCATACAGGTTATGGGATCCTGAGGCAAGGAAGATTTTTGTCAGCCGAGATGTGGTGTTTGATGAACGACCACACTTAGTAGAAGATAAAGGTAAATCTACTATCTCATCAAACGGAGAAATATCTCACCTTGTGCCTATCAAAAGACAGGTTAAAGTTGAGGAGGAGGAAACATCTGATGGAGAAATTTCCTCAATAAAAAGCCAACCAATTGTAGCTGCACAGCGTAAGCCACTACCGAAGTGGGCACAACAGCTCTTTGATGATCACAATCCACATGTAGATGCACCAGAATCATCATCAGATGGATTACGAAGATCAAAGAGAATAGAGGAGCAAAGAAGAGCCTCAGAACACATTGTTAACATGGCTCTAATGGCAGATATCATGGGTTCGATAAAGGAACCTACCACCATTGAAGAAGCCATTGATGATCCAGATTGGAGAGCGGCAATGCAGTCTGAGTATGATAGTATACTAAAAAATGATACATGGGATGTAGTCGACTTGCCGCCAAAGAAGAAGGTAATAGGTGCTAAATGGATTTGGAAAGCTAAGTATAAAGCTGATGGAACATTAGAAAAGTATAAGGCACGATTAGTTGCACAGGGTTTTTCACAGATTGAAGGATTTGATGTTCAAGAAACTTTTGCACCAACAGCACGCATGACAACTATTCGGACGGTACTTGCAGTAGCTGCACAAAAGTCTTGGCCTATTTTCAAGATGGATGTCAAATCTGCATTTTTGAATGGTCACCTCAAGGAGGAGGTATATGTATCTCAACCACCAGGTTTTGAGGTGCCCAATTCAGAAAATAAAGTTTGCAGGTTGAAGAAAGCTTTGTATGGACTTAAGCAAGCTCCACGGGCTTGGTACCAACGAATTGATCATTTTTTCAAAAATATGGGTTTTGAAAGAAGTACTTCTGATGCTAACTTGTATGTAACGAAAAGGGATAGCAAGCTAGTTGTTGTAATTGTATATGTAGATGATTTGATCATTACAGGAGATCATCAGGAACTCATCAATCAAACTCGGATCAGCTTGGGAACTGAGTTTGAAATGACAGACTTAGGTCTACTCCATTTTTGTCTGGGAATTGAAGTATGGCAAAGGAAGGATGGCATTTTCATCTCACAACAAAAATATTCCAAAGAAATTCTCAAGGCATTTGGAATGATGGACTGCAAACCAACTAGCACACCTATGGAGGTAAATCATAAGCTATCTATGGATGATAACATGCCTGATGTAGATGCTAAGAAGTATAGGAAGCTCGTTGGAAGTCTTATTTTTCTGTGCAACACTAGACCAGACATTTGCTATGCTGTTGGAGTGTTAAGCAGGTTTTCCAACAAACCTAAGGAGAGTCACTGGAATGCTGGAATGCGAATTCTAAGGTACATTGCAGGAACCTTGGATTTTGGTATTTTGTATACCACAGGTGATACACTCCAAGGATATTGTGATTCAGATTGGGCTGGAGATTGTGATTCTAGAAAATCAGTTTCTGGATATTGTTTCTCACTTGGTTCAGGAATATTTTCTTGGGTAAGTAGGAAGCAACCAACTGTCGCACTCTCCTCCACTGAAGCAGAGTACAAAGCAGCTTGTTTTGCTTCTTGTGAGGGAGTCTGGTTAAGGAGAATTCTTGCAGATATAGGCTTTCCATCAAATATGCCAATTGTACTCAAGTGTGATAATCAATGTTGTATGGCTATTGCAAAGAACCCAGTATTTCATGCTCGCACCAAGCACATAGAAGTACAGTACCATTACATTCGTGAGCTAATTGAAGATGAAATTGTGGAGCTAGAATATTGCCCAACAGAGGCAAATTGTGCTGACATATTCACTAAAGCACTTGGAAGAGAGAAGCTCAACAAGCATCTTCAACAGATGGGCATAGGACCGAGACCTACTTGATTTATCATCGGTAAACATTGAGGGGGGGTGTTAGAGTATGATCAATGTCTACCCCTCATGATTGTATGCACATTTTGTAAGGCCCCCTTTATGAGGAGAAGCCAAGCGTGCATTACCCAATTGATGGGAATCCCAACTTGAATGTTGGATGAAGGTCATATTGGAACATGTAAGATATTATAAGGAAAGGGAGTTACCAGGGTCCCCTGGTGGGGGTCCGGGGGCAGCGCCCCCGGCGCGACGGTAAAGGGAATATTCCATGGAATATTCCCTGTCAGAGTCAGAAATCATTTATATTTGTTAGGTCGGTTCAACCAGTCTAAGCCGTGTATGGCAATTACGCGGGCGGTGGCCGCCCACGCTCTACCGCCCATGTATAGCCGTCCATGGCAGGCCACCCATGATCCTATATATACATGACTTCTGCACTACCTAAGACATTGAGTTGAGCCAGCATACCTCTACCTTGTATCTCCCTATCTAGAGTTGTCTAGATCACCATTTAAGCTCTACCTTGAGAGCGCACGGGTGGACAACGCCATCATCTTTGTACTTGCTGCTAGTAGAAAATTGTTGAGATTCTCCTATATCTGTTATCTTCTCTGCTATTGCTCCTGTGTTATATTGCGTAACTATTGTTTTACATTTTTTACTCTAGTGCTGGCTAAAGGTTTTTTCCCCATGTTACCACATACTTGATATTCTGATATGTGGTGGTACTTTGTACTTAGGGATATTATTCATCTCTTACTTCAGTTCAGTTCATCATCAATAGAGAGAGCTCTTCCAGCCATCATCTTCTCCGTGTGTCTTGCTGCGTTTGTGCTCTTTGTGTGTCTCTCGCACTTCTACACACACCCAACAAATCCGTCCATAAAGCTATACAAAGAATGTCTGGCCACATCTTCTACAACTTGTTTAGAGAAAGGGGTAGGAAATCCACAAGGGATTGTCACCTTGTTGAGAGCCCTAAAGTCAACACAGATCTGAATATTATTCTACTGCATTTTAGGTGCTATGACCATGGATGATAGCCATTGCGAGTGTTCCATTGCTACAATAATCTTTGCTTCTTCCATCTTTTCAATCTCCTTTTTCAAGGCTTTTGCATATTTGGGGTTAAGTCTATATATTCTTCCGCGTATAGGCTTCACATTTCAGCTAGAGGAATGGTGTGCTCCTCTAAATGTGGAATGATCCCTACTAGGTCCTCATAGGTCCATGCAAAGAAATTTTTAAAATTTTGCAAAAATGTAATTACCTCTGTTAGTAGACTAGGATACTCCCACGGCAAAGATACAAGGAGAGCTGGTTGAGGCTTTTCTTTCATTCCCAAGTTAATTGTTGCACAAGTTTGGAAGTCAAAATAAACTCTGTGGACTCATGGGAGAAAATGTCATCTGGATCACATGGAGATTCATCTAGGATGATATTTGTTTCCTTCTCTTAAACCCATTTGCTTGCAAGCTCCTCATTTGGTCCAAGCTCCTTGTTGAGCCCTTTTGATGGCTCTTGTTCGGATGTTGATATCTCCTCTTTATCTTGAGGTTCCTCCTGGTAGTTCTTGCACACCTTATCCTTTCCTCTTCTATAGTCAAGAATTGGTTCCCCAAGTCCCATTGTTTCTATAACCTCTTCTTCATTTTCCATGACCTTAACCCCATAGCAGGGAAATGATTCTATTGTTTCTAACCATTGCATTAGGCCTTGATCATTTTCTACTCCTAATTCTTTTTCCTTATGGATGGAAAAGGTCTGTGTGTTACCTTCTTCCTGCACCTCATCCTTGTTGTCGAGGTGTAGGTATTGTCTCAATTGTCGAGAAGTGTTGATTAGTAAGGTGTCGTTGCTCCAACAATGAACTGCATGATGATGTCTGAGCCAAGGTCTTCCAATGAGTGGATAGCCCCCATCCATGCGTGGAACATCAACCACAACAAAGCTTAAGAAAAATTGGATCTTCTGGATAAGCAGAGTTACTTCCTCCACTATTCCCAATGGTTGAACTCTACTTTGATCCGCAAGAGTTACTGTAAAGGAAGCCTTCTTTGTCATTTCTAAACCCAAAGAAATCATAGTATAGTGAGGCATTAGATTAATGCCCGATCCTCTATCGATAATCACCCCTGTAAAAGTCTTGCCTCAAATGGTCAAAGTGACTCTGGGACTTCTGGAGTCAGTGGTGGGTGTTTTACTTGTCATGTTCATATTTGTTTGCACATGCCCGCCACTAATTGTGATCTTTGGGGGTGGAAGACAAAATGTCTCTATTATACCTAAGACATCACTTCTAAATCTTTCATCCATTTTTAGGAGATTATAAATCTTTTGAAGATTCTTTGTGTAATGCACGTCTTTTTCTTCTGATGACTCTTGTAGATCCTTTACTTTGTCCTTGTAAGCTTTATCCACCTTTTCCCCTCCTTCGAAAAATTGCGTCTTTATATTCGGCTCAGTCTCTTCTTGGGAATTGGTCTTGGATCTGTTTTGATCTTGTAACTTTTTCTTTTGAGCCTGTGTGAGGACTCCAACATCTATCTCGGATGTCTGTACTGCCTGTAGTGATACGACATTAATAGGAAGAGATTTTGATATGCAACTAATTAAATGGAGTGGGTTGGGTTTAGGAGTATGGTTCCTCTTGCTTCCTTCTCTAGAGCACATACGGAGACACTATATTTTTGCTCCTCTTCGCATCATTACTGGTGATTGAGAAAGTGGACCATAGGGCTGCACATTCTCAATTGAAATTGGTCTTCATTCCTGGGATGGTCCAATTCTTGAAATTGTTCCAATTCCTGAAATTGGTCTAATTTTTTGAATCAGTCCAATTCCACAATTGGGCTCAATTCTTGGAATCGGCCTATCTACAAGATGAATATTACCTTGAGTATCCACATCCACAAAATGAAGATCAACTAGAGTATCCATGTCCACGAGGTCTCCCCATTTTGGACTCTCTTCGCCTTTTACTGATATTAAATTTACTTTGTAGGAGAAACTCCTTGGCTGCAATTTTGGATAGTCCTTCAAGTAATGATCAGTAGCATCTAGGCAAAGCTTGCATGGAGGTGATCCTTCCGGGAGAGGATATCTCCTCTCAAAATGCCCACATTCCCCACATCTATAACACATGATGGGCTTCTTTTTATTAATGGGTTTTCTTTGATTGTTGTTAAACGGGAGAGTTGTATACATAGCCTCTTGTTGATGCCCTTGGATATTGTGGTTGAACTGAGCTCCAAGGACTTGAATCTAGTTGGTTTGAATTCTCTTAAGGAAGTAACAATCTCATGCTCATGACCAATTTTTCTACAAATTGGCATGTGATCTTCTCCGGACAGTCTTGATTATTGTGACTTGGTTTATGACAAATTGTACACCATATGAAAGCCTTTACCTCTTTTTGAGCTTTCAACTCCACCTCTTGTCAAAGATGTGCAATACTGTCTTCTCGTGAATTCTTCTCCTCTTGGAGTGCCTTTTGTAGCTTCAAAGCTGGGAGCTTGCCACGGAATCTGAGGGAGAATCTTCTTGACATGCATCCTTTGCTTCAAAATGTTGGCGTGCTTCCTCATTCCTTGCTGTAGTGCCTTCGAAGTCTTGTAGAGATGCATATGCTCTTAATAATTTCCTCTTTGTGGAGAGGATTTTGGGAGAGCTTTTTCCAACCATTTCTTAACTAAGAAATCTTTGGGTCTAGCTCGGAGTTTTGTTACGAAAGACTTTCCTCTAGTCATCAATTCAGGAAATGATTCTTTTGGTTGAAGGTTAAGATTTTCTAAGTTGTCAAGGATTCTTTCTATGGAATTACCTGGCCTGAACGTATTGGTGAATGCTATCCACAAGGCCTCCCATGTTGTGAAGTGTCCGTCAATGTATTGACTAAACCACCAATCAACAATGTTCTCCAAGGTAGAAGAAAAGAGAGCAAGAAAGGAATCTTGTCGATCCTGGAGCCCCTTGCTCTTGCAGAAGGATAAGAACCTTCGCACATGGTCATCTAGATCCTCATGGGAAGCTCCTTTAAATATTGGGAACTTTATGTTAATTCTGGATAAAAGAGCTGATAAATCTTCAACCATCCTTCTTCTATTGTTATTGTGAGCAAGTATTTCTTCGGAAGATGAGGAAGAAGATGAAGACTTAGTGGGCAGTGGTAGAGGGTTGGGAGGTATCCGAGGAGGTGTATAGTGAACCGTCCTTTTGTGGTAGCTTTTGATGGGCATTTTGAGTGGACTTAAGAGATCCCCCTTTATGAGATCAGTTATGAGTCATAGACTATGCTTTCTCTCTATGAACTCATACAGAGGATGAGAATTCGGATTAAAAGGATTTTACTGAAAACTGAACTAAAACTTGGACTAAAGATTGGACTAAAAATTTAGATGGAAAAATTGGACTCAAAAGTTGGACGGAAAATTTGGACTGATTCTGAGAGAAAATATAGATGAAAAAAAATTGGACTAAAAGATTAGACGAAAAAATTGGACTTAAGAGCATAGTTATTTTCGGACTCGTATGGAAAAAATACCGTACTTCCATACCTGTATGCGTATGGTTGGAGTATGAAATTTTTTGTACCTCAAATTTTTCTCTGCTCTCATTGATTCTAGTTGAGGACAAATCCATAGCAATTTCATATTGTTTTCATGCAAATTCACTCTCATAGACTCTCCTCCCTTATACCCATACATATATACTACACCCTATGCTATAGTAGCCAACAAAATTTTGATCTTTAATACTATATTATTGTATATATAATACTTCAAATTTTAAATCATTTTTGTGCTAGACGTATGATATCGCGTATGATATTTTTGAAAAGATTCCATACTTTTTTCATACTTCCGTACCCGTATGCGTTTGCCGTATAGTTCGCGTATGGAAAAACTATGCTTAAGAGTTGGATGAAAAATTTGGACTAATACTGAGAGAAAAGAGGCATAATTAGTAAAAGGACGAAAACAACAAAGACTAAAAACAAAGATCAAAGAGGAAAACAACAAAGGCTAAAAACGAAGATCAAAGTGTTGCGTGCTTAGGGGTAATTTCTATCACCTGAAGATAGAACAATAAGGAGAAAAATGCAAAGCAAGGTCCCACCGAGCGTGCCAAATTGAGCACCTGTAGAGGAAATTCTCATTCTTCTTGTGCTCGAGGTGGGTTCTTTTACTTAGTGCAATATGCACTATGTGTATGCTTTGCACAAAACAACAAGGATATTATAAAGTGAGACAAGAATCTTCAAAATAAGAGTCACATAAGCATTACTATATTATCGTCAAGCATGGAAATTATACAAGATACATGGATACAAGATACATGGAGAGGTATAGAACAATGATAATGAAAGAGAGCAGTGGCTACTAAGGGCAGCTCCCGATGCAAAATGGAAGCCTCCAATGCATTGTTGAAGCACGCAAGCCTTCTCTTGAAGCACGAAAGCCCTCTGGACTTACTATGCTTGTCCACCCTCTGCGACAAGACCGGAGACTCTAGTCCAAACCTTGGGTCTTGAGCTGTTGAAGCTTGAGCTATTGAAGCTTGAGCGGTTGATGACACACTTGACTCATGTACCCTTCTATATTACTCTCTTTTCTCTTGCTCTCCCTCTGTTTGATGTGTTGTGCTATCATAAGATGTATGTTACTCAAATTCTTCTCTTTATATAAGCCACCTTTGCCAGGCGGTTACTCGATTAGTCTGTTACCTCTCACTTTCTCTTTCTCTCTTTCTGCTCAGCTAGGCCATACTCTTGCTTTTGGTGGGTCCTTGGCTTGTAGGGCCTAATAAAGACTCGTTGTCCTACTTATTGGCTCTGAAGAATTTAGTCTTCATGAATCACCATTGGTCTTTGTCTTGGATGAATTTGGGAAATCGGTCTTTAAGATCAATTTAGAATTAGACCACGAGACCAATTTCAAAATTAGTCCATGAGACTAATTTCGGAATGAGTCCATGAGACCAATTTTGGAATTAGTCCATGAGACCAATTTCGGAATTAAACCATGAGACCAATTTCGGTATTAGACCATGAGACTAATTTCGGAATAAGACCATGAGACTAATTTCAGAATTAGACCATGAGACTAATTTCGGAATTAGTCCATGAGATCAATTTTAGGAAAATTAGTCTCTCTTGCCTCAAATTACACCAATGAGATCAATTTCGGGGAAGTTACTCTCTCTTGCCTCAAATTACACCAATGAGATCAATTTTGGAGAAATTTGTCTCTCTTCTGAAATTAGACCAATGAGACCAATTTTGAAGAAATTGTTCTCTCTTCTGAAATTAGACCAATGAGACCGATTTCGGGGAAATTGTTCTCTCTTCTGAAATTAGACCGATAAGACCAATTTCGGGGAAATCGGTCTCTCTTCTGAAATTAGACCAATGAGACCAATTTTGGGGAAATTGATCTCTCTTCTGAAATTAAACCACTGAAACCAATGAAATTAGACCAATGAAACCAATTTTGGGGAAATTGGTCTCTCTTATGAAATTAGACTGATGAGACCAATTTTGGGGGAACTGGTCTCTCTAGATTAGACCAAGAATACGCTAGTTGCTAGAAAATTTTGTAGGGCCCTTAAAGTAGGTTATACACCATCTTGGACCATTTTTACCATATCTGAAATTAGGGTTTGCTGGAAATTAGGTTTGAAACCACTGTTTTGACTTTGTTTTCCAACAGAAAGCAGCGATTTGAATGTGAAATTAAACTGTTTCTGAAACATTTATTCCATTTAAATCAATTTTCAACCCTTGTGATTTGGGGCAGCACACATGAATATGTTTACTTGTGCTCATGCCCTTGCGTGTGTACATACTGTATATAACATAAGTCATATTTATACAACTTTCTAGATCACTACATCACATGGCACATGATGCATTAGAATGCTCAAAAAGCACTCTTTGTTATCAATACGTAATGAGTGAAACAATTATTAGACTACATATTTGTTTATGAATCACCAATAACATAAAAACTATTGAAGAGCTCTAAATATCTAGGTGAGTATTAATTAATTTTATTTTCATTTATTTTTTATTTTTTTATTTATATTATAGTAGCAATCATTGAGTCATTAGCCTCAGTGCTAATCCACTTGAAGAATACTAAATTATGACTTCCTGATATGCTCTCCCCTTTTACAAAAGAACTTTCTCGCACTTTTTGTCCAGAGGATTAGTCTGCATTTTCTTTTTTGGGATCAACAAGGTATCTTCATTTCCTTCCTATTGTTGTATCTGAAGTTCTTTTTCTCATGTGTTGAACTCAGACCTTGTTTCTGTGATGTTCGTGTCTATTCTTGTCATTGTGTCTATTGCATCTTATCCGCATAACTTGGTAAATCTCACATAGATGGCGCTTTTATTTCCTACAAGTTTGAAGCTCATAATCATGATTTTTACAATGACAACCTTGGAGCTCAGTGTTCTTGTTCTCATTTGTGTTGAACTCAGACCTTGTTTCTGTGATGTTCGTGTCTATTCTTGTCATTGTGTCTATTGCATCTTATATCACGCATAACTTGGTAAATCTCACATAGACGGCGCTTTTATTTCCTACAAGTTTGAAGCTCATAATCATGATTTTTACAATGACAACCTTGGAGCTCAGTGTTCTTGTTCTCATAGATTATTTTCATGCTTGTTTGGTAGATACTGCTGGGAAGATGCAGTGATATGGACATTGAAATGGTATTTCCTATTTCCTTATTTATTCACATATTATAGTGTCATGTTTTACAAATAAAGGCTTGAAAAGTATCTGATTGATTTTTTTTTTAAATGCAAAGAGTTGAATTAGCTGATAACAGGTTGGAAATATGAATGAGTTTTCAGTAGAATGGGAACTTTCAGGTTTATGGCAGATGGCATGAAAGTACAGGTTCAGGGAAACTAGCCTAAGATTTTTATTGAAAAACCACAGTTTATCCATCTCAATGTTCTGGTTAGAATTTTATAGTTCTTTGTTTTTCAGTGTACCTTGGAAAGTGTTTATGATTTTATAGCTATGGAACTTTCCATATGTTTTCTGGGATAAGCTTTTGGGATTTCTTTAAAAGATCTTAGATGACAGAGTTTGGATTTATCGAAGCTCAAAAAAGAAACTGGTTGGTATTTAATAGTTCTTCAATTTCAGTGTACCATGGAAAGTGTTCAAGATTTCTCTGCTATGAACTTTCTATATGTTTTGGGATAAACTTTGGGATTTCTTTGGATAAGATTTTGAAGCTATTAAAAAATAAATAATAAAAAAAAGCATTCCGGATTTTATTTTCAGAATAAGTATATTGACACATTTTTTGGATTAAAATAAGTTAACTCCTGTAAAATAAAAATTATTTAGTCGAATCTGATCAAAATTTAGAGTGCTAAATACAATTTGTATATGGCAGAAAGGAGGAAAAAGAAGAGAAAAACGATCAATGAAGGAAAGATAATAACAGTGCATGATTTTTAGTTTGAGTAATAAACACATAGAAATACGAAATAACTATGCATGAATGGTCTTGGAAGAAAGACGCATCAAATTTCAACATTTTCAGATTTGATGGTCATCAGTCTCAGCATATTCGTGCTTGTCTATTCAGTTTCAATAAAGTTTCGAGGAGACAAACAAAACCTATTTCCAATTCGTGAACTTGTATTATTCCCTTGGAATGGCATGTCAAGAGAAGAAAACCCTACTAATTATGAGTGCATGAAAGTCTGAAAACCTGGAACTAAATTAAAAAACCAGCCTCAATTTTTTTTTTTTCATTTTTATGAAAATATGCTCGAAACAGCAGAATATAAAGACTATCCAGAGATGATAAGTCGAATCCATCCCACTATCTCGAAGTGTGGAAAACACCAGACAATCCTCCATGATGGTAAAGTACAGATGCCATAAAATATTCACACAAAGCAAATGAAAACAGAGAAGAGAAGACAATTTTATTAATGTCTACTAGGGGCCAACTTGGGACGTGAGACAAATTGAGAAAAACATCTCTCTCACCAAACCATGTCCATCTGTGATCATAGAGAAGCTATATCGAAGGAGGTGTTCTGTGTAAAAACATACTAGTTTTCACTCCTGAAAAATTAATCCATCGAATTTTTTATGCCCCAAAATAGTAAGGATTTGTGGAAAACACATTACCACAATTAATTGTGGACTTTGGAGTCCACTTCCTCAACTCTAAGCCTTCAGCCCCAAGCTTTCTATGTCGCTGCCATAAAACTCCAGCCATCACCTTACCCCTCCCTCCATCTCTCCGTGCATCTCTCAATTCCCTAGCACACATGCATGCATAGTTATTTTCGTATGCGTATGGAATATTTTCCGTACGTATGAAAAAGTATGCGTATGTTTGCCGTATGGTTCATTCCGTACTCCATACTTCTTGGACATTGTCTTTGAAAGATTTTGGTCTTCATTTTGAGCCCGAACACATGTTGAATAGTGTATGTATGTATATATAGACACACACACATATACATACATACATAGATACACTAGATACATACATACATATTATATATATGTTATATATATAAGTTTCAGATTTTTAGTACTTTTTTGCTAGAAGTATGATATCGCATATGATATTTTAAATGAAACTCCATACTTTTTTCATACTTTCATACCCGTATGCGTTTGCTGTATGGTTCATGTATGGAAAAACTATGCATGCATGGGTCTAGCCTCCTATGGTGCCAACATATACAAAGATTGGGCTACTAAAATGCAGGTGCCCAGCTTGCTGCTGCCCCCCCTCCCGCCCCCCAACATACCAGAACAGCTCGGCCATATTAATTTTTTTCATGCCCATATATAACAATGTTCATTTGGACAAGTTTTAGGGGGTCAGAAGTCAAACCCTAATTCAAAGTCAAAACTTTTAGAATAATTCAAAACTAAAATTGCCACTTCGCAAGATCCATAACACTTGATCAAAGGGTCCAGATTCAGCACAATGAAAACACATGATTAAAAAAAAAAAAGCATAGGGTAGTCCCAAAAAATCTGCTGAAAAAAGCGAAAGTGCTTTTTTGACTTTTATCTTCAGATTTTCATGGTGCTTTTATTTGAGACACAAAGTCTCTATAAAGAACATATTATTTGGCTCTTTTCATAATCTCATGGAGAGTTAGACATGAGCTAGACTCTAGGAGGAGGTTCTTCACTTGAAGACTTGAGCTAGGGTTTCATCTTCTTCAACGAGAAGGGAAGCAATTTATAAGTATTATACTTCAGCCATATCCTTGAGGGCATCGTGTAAGTTTGTCTACTCTTGGAGGAGATCATCTTCATATTATAGAGATTGTGAAGTTATGAAGAAAAGCAACAACAAAGGCATATTCATGCATATTTTCATGCTTCTTTGTAACATTCATGCAGTTCATAGTTTGCATATCTATATTCAATAACTAAAGGGTTTTGAAGAGATAGGTAAATAGTATCTTGTTTGCAAACTTCTTAAAGTTCTCTATGGTTTAAAGCAAACACCAAGGGCTTGGTATGAGAAAATTCATTATATCTTATTTCCATTGGTTTCAAAGACGCTACTCCTACACTCTATGTTAAGTAAGAAGTAGATATTTTCATTATAATCATCATTTACATAGATGATGATATGATCATGCCATGTCTCAAAGATTCAGATTTACAATTTTTCAAGTAAGAGCTTAAGAAAGTTTTTGATGTTAATGATCTTATATCTTTACATTATTATTTGTTGGAAACAATGTCAAAATAGCACAAGACCTCAATTTCCAGCAACCCTAATTTTTGGTATTTAACCAAATTTTAGTCATAGAAGGTAAAAAACTTTTATTAGCTCGTCAGATAGTACTTGAGGAGAACTTTCATTTGGCATATAATATTATGTCATCACTTTATGCTCAATAATTTGTATCTAGAGCCCTAAATTCAGCATAGAAGTTTTGTATCATTACACACATTATAATTTGACATTCATATTAGATATTGTAGGTAAGCATTCAGCTTACTGTTACACTTTGACAAATTATGTATTCTCTCTCTATTTCTCATTCATCTAATTTTGAGTCTTAAGGTGTGTATGCTAAGGTTAATGTGTTGGAAGATCATGTAAACCTGTGAATATTATTATTGAGCCTACCTCACTTCCAACATTATCTTGGCATTGAATTCATACACAAAGATAATTGTATTTATGTGACACTTCAAAAGTGCATTGAGAAATTTTTAGAAAGGTTTGAAATGCAAGATTCTAAACCCATGCAAACTCCTATGGATGCAAAAACTGAGTCCGAACCTTTTGATGTTACTTTTTATAGTCAAACACTAAGATGCTTGATTTATTTATGTAATATAGGCCGTGACGTTCAGTTTGTTGTTTCTCGAGTATCATGATTCATGCACAAATCTCTAAAAACTCATTGGAAAGCAATTAAGATAATTTTTAGATATTTGAAAAGAATTGTGAATTATGCAATGGGTTTTCCTAAGTCATCAAATTTTATAATTCATGGATTTGCATATTAAGATTGGGAAGGTGACACAGACATGAAAAGATCCAAAAGTGGCTATTGTTTCTCTATTGGAGAACGCCTTGTTTCTTGACATTCTAAGAAACAATCAGTAGAGGTTACATCTTCAAGTGAAGCATAGTGTAGGGCTGCCTTTACAGCTACACTTGAGGCTATATGATTGCTGAAAATTCTAAGTTAAGTTGATGTTTATGTTCATCTTTTTATCCAAATATGTTCAGATAATCAAAGTGCTATTTCTATTGCTAAGAATCCATGTTCATCGTGCTAAGACTAAGCATATTGAAGCACATTATCATTGTTGGTGTGAGTAGAAGTGCGAGAGACACACGAGGAGCACACACAAGGAGCACAAACGCAGCAAGACACAGAGAAGACGATGGTTGGAATAGCTCTCTCTATTGACGATGAACTGAATTGAAGTAAGAGCTGAGTAATATCCCTAAGTACAAAGTACCACCACATATGAGTGAATCATGTATGTGGTAACATGGGGAAAAAACCTCTAGCAAACACTAGAGTAAAAAGTGCCCACGTATAGGGAAAAGGTTCACATCAAAGCTACTCGAGGACACATAAATGTAACAAACCCCCCTGGAGCGAATGATGTGAACACATACAGAGAGTGACAGATCAGCCCGCACAAGGTAATAAGCCTAAAGCTTTGTGAAAAGCTTCAAACTTTTCCCATGGAAGAGCTTTGGTGAATATGTCTGCCACATTATCTTGTGTAGGCACATATACCAAATCAATATCTCCTGCATGAATGCGCTCTCTCACATAGTGATAATGCACCTCAATATGTTTCGTCCGTGCATGAAACATTGGGTTTCGTGCAACAGCGAAAGCACTGTGACTATCAATGAGAATATGCATAGAAGCATCAATCTCCATGCAAAGATCCATCAATAGGCGTCTCAGCCATATACACTCCACACCCATATACGCTCCACTGTAGCTGTGAAAACTTCCCTCGACTCAGCTTCACAACTCGATGTCGCCACTGTAAACTTCTTCTTACTCAACCAAGATATGCATGAGTCTCCAAGGAAAAAGCAATTACCACTAGTGGACACACGAGTATCATAACAACCGGCCACAATCACTATCTGTAAAAGCATGCAAGCATGGCTGAATATCTCTGCCATAAAAGAGACCTAAGCTCAAAGTGCCTCGAAGATATCTAAACACATGCTTCACCGCTTTCCAATGCTTAGTGTCAGAGCTATGCATGAATCAACTAAACTGGGAAACTGCATACTGTATATCCGACCTTGTGTTGCATGCATATATAAGACGTCCCATAGCTTGCTGATAAAGAGAAGTGTCAAATGCATCACTGGAATCCTCAACTGAGAACTTGAATCCTGTCTTAATTGGTGTAGAAATTGGCTTGCAATCCTTAAAGTCAAAACGCTGAAGTAGTTTTTCAACATATTTTGCTTGATACATAACAATTCCCCCCTTAACGGATACAAACTGGATGCAAAGATAGTAGCTCAAAAGACCAAGATAAGTGACATCAAAAGTATGCTGCAAATCAGCCATAAAAATGTCAAGTTTTGCATCACATGACCAGTCAAGAGTATGTCATCGACATAAAGAACAAGCACTGGAAGATCTGCCCCATTTTTGCATACATAGAGTGTGCTTTCAATTGGACTACATGTGAAGCCAAGAGCAATCAAGTGCTTATGGATTTTCTCATACCATGCACGTGGAGCTTGCTTGAGACCATACAAAGTTGTATGCAAGCGACAAACCAAATGCTCTTTCCCTTTCATGGCAAATCCAAGAGGTTGTTTCACATAGACCTCTTCTTGCAAATCACCATTCAAGAAGGCTGTTTTTATGTCCAACTGATGCACTTTCCAACCTCGATGGGCAGCCAATGCAACCACGGTACGAATGGTAGTCATGCGAGAAATAGGTGCAAATGTTTCCTCATAATCAATGCCATATTGTTGCGCATATCCTTTGGAAATCAATCTAGCTTTGCAGCGATCAATGCTACCATCAGATTTTCTCTTAATCTTATAAACCCACTTTGTACCAATGGCATTCTTTCTTTTTGGCGATTCACATAACTCCCAAGTACCATTCCTATGTATGGAATCCATTTCTGATTGCATAGCACTCATCCATTGTGGATCATCGCATGCATCTTCAAAAGAAAGTGGCTCTTCATTACATGCTGTAGCAATAAGAGAATAATCCACAAACTTACTTGATGCATGGTGAGAGCTTGATCTTGTTCTACCAAGTAAAGGCGCACTCAATTTCCTGTAAAGTTTGTTTCAGCCACTTTGGCATAGTTCGTGCACTCTTGATAGACATGCATTCAATATGCAATACATCATCAACATGTACATCATGAGTGGGCTGAATTTCATGCTCATTTTCAGCCATATTTTGACGCAAATGTTCAGCCATATGTGGCTGGAAATTTCCAGCAGTTTTGACAATTTTTGGCTCAAAAATTTTAGCCATGTTTGGCTGGAAATTCTCTGCATTTTCAGCACTATTTTGCTAGAATTTTTCAGCCTTTTGAGCCTCGGTTAGCTGGGCTATATGGCCATAGTCAAGCGCACCATTTTGGAACAAAGGCATGAGTGTATCGAACTCATCTTGTGAGCTAACTGTCGGCTGTTTTTTGCATTCAAGAAGAGGGAAAACTGAATTTTCAGCAAATACCACGTCTCGACTCACAATAATTGTGTGCGTCAATTTTCAGCAAATACCACGTCTCGACTCACAATAATTGTGTGCGTCAATGGATGATACAAACGATATCCCTTACTTTCAGCACTATAACCAACAAATATACATTTCTTTGCCTTGTCATCAAGTTTGTGACGTTGTTGTGATGGCACAAGAGCATATGCCAAACAACCAAACACTAGCATTTGACTAACCATAGGCTTATGACCATTCCAAGCCTCATAAGGAGTAATGACTCTCAATGCTTTTGCAGGGAAGCTATTCAACACATAGTTTGCACACATGACCGCTTCCATCCAAAACTTATCAGGAAGATGCTTTCCTTTAACCATACATCGATGCTTTCCTTTAACCATACATCGTGCCATTTCAAGTAGAGTTCTATTTTTACGCTCGGCAACACCATTTTGCTGAGGTGTATATGGCACCGTACATTGGTGTGAAATACCTCTTTTGACACAAGTGTAGGCAAACCAATAACCATGTTCTTCTTTTGCAAGTAAAGCAAACTATTGAAGTTTAAGTGACCAAAACGAGCATGTCAAAGCTCCATTTCAGCCATGGAAGAAGTATGAGCAACCGAGACATTCGAGGAAGCCCTCTTGTATGTATCCATGCGATACAAACCATTACATAATGTACCGGACATCACAATAACATCGCCATTGCTGAAATCATGAACCATACATTTATCATCAACAAAGTGTACATGAAGTCCAGCTTTGGCAATCAACGGAACTGAAATTAAGTTCTTCTTGATACCGAGCACATACAATGCATTTTTCAAGAGAATAAAACCTCCATTTGTAGCCGTAAGCTCAATTACACCACATGTCCTCCTTTGCGTGCATCTTTCAAAGAGAGAAAAAATCTTTTCCATGATGTTATGTGCTTTGAAGCACCACTATCAAAGAACCAATTCGAATCAGCCTCACTCACAACCATACATTTAGAATGCAAAGAAGCATCATAATGAAACAACACATGCCCAAAAATCTTGAGCCATGTTAGCTTCATCATTCTTTACATTTGCTGAATTTTCAGCAATAGACATGCTAGATTCCTTCTTTTTTTCATCGCGTTTAGCAAGCTTTCTACACTCATCAATAGTATGACCAACCTTCCGACAATATTTGCATCTCTTCTTCTTTTGCAAATCATCATCATTAGAGATGAGTGATGCATCGAGAATGATCTCATCTATGTTTTCCAATTGCTCTTTCAAGTCCTTGATGCGTGTCATATACACATCCACCGACTCATTTTCAGCCATACATACATCCTCAAGTTGCTTCCTCAAGTGTGCAACACGTGCTTTGTTACGCATGGCATACAAAGAAGCGAGAGTGTCCCATGCCTGTCGTGATGTAGAACATGACCAAATGTGTGGAACTATATGATGCTTCACAGAAAGTGCAATCAAAGCATGAGCTTAGCATCTTTTCCATCCCATCTAAGCTACTCCTGTGTAGGTGGAGAAGGAGAAACCACTGTACTCGAAGAAGAAACTCCATCTATGACAATAGACTGTGAAGTAAAAGAACCTGCAGGTCTTCGATCTACATCTTCCACTATGTTCCAAAGTTGTTTAGCAACAAGAACATGCGTCATCATGTAAAACCACATCGGATAGTTGGTCCCATCAAGCTTATCTTCAGCTTGAAGCATGTCAAACAAGTCATTGCTTCCCTCCATTTCACAAAGGAACAAGAATGTGACAAAATCTTCACTTCGACGAAAGCTGAAATGAATGCTGAAATTTCAGCTCACAAACTGGCTCTCTGATGGCGATTTTGACTGCACGAATGGCTTCGAAATGGAGGTAAAACCCGAGCGCGCCCGGTGGAAATGTTTCTTGGCTGCTGAAATTCACAGTTCTATGCTCCGAAGTCGATTTGCACTCTTAAAAGTGCGCGCGTCGCGATGCGAAAAACAGAATCTTGAGAAGGAGCTTAACCTGCTCTGATACCACTGTTGGATATGTGTAGAAGTGCGAGAGACATACAAGAAGCACACACAAGGAGCACAAACGCAGCAAGACACACAGAGAAAACGATGGTTGGAATAGCTCTCTCTATTGACGATGAACTGAATTGAAGTAAGAGCTGAGTAATATCCCTAAGTGCAAAGTACCACCACATATGAGTGAATCATGTATGTGGTAACATGGGAAAAAAACCTTTAGCTAGCACTAGAGTAAAAAATGCCCATGTATAGGGAAAAGGTTCACATCAAAGCTACTTGAGGAACACATAAGTATAACAATCATTATATTCGTAAGTAGGTATCTAAGAAGCAATTGAACTCATCTATGTTCTTACAAGCGAGAATGTGGAAGATATTTTTCCTAAAACATGATCAAGGGACAAACATCAAAAGTTATGTAGATTATTGGATCTAACCCCAATATTACATTGAGGGGGGGATTCTTAGAAAACAATGTTCTGTTGAGGTGCTACCCTAACTAATTTTGAGGAATGGTTAAAATGGTAAAAAATATTTTTGCATATCCTTATACTTGTCATCAAGAGCTATCTATTGGTATATAACACTTGATCATATGTGACCTTAAAAGCCTTCAAAAACTAAACCCTAATTTTTAGAAATGTGCTTTTCAAAAAATCGGCATACCATTTTATAGAGCTCATGATCCTGATCAAGGAAACCACATTTTCATATGAAGATTAGGTCACTAAACCATAAAAAGCTTCCATCATAAATTTTTAAAGTCAAAAGCACCAATTTTCTATTTTATCATGCATGAGGGCTTATTTCTAAAAATAGACCCACTTGGGCACACTCATAGTGTCCTACTATCACTAATAGATGATCAATAGGTGGAGGTATTGCCCTAGGAGGTTCTTGGATATCTCAAAACTTCGACCATTATCAAATTTGCCTCCTTTTGTGGTCATATATTCCAGTTGTATTAGACTATATTTTGAGGACGCTCTCTACCTCTATCTTTTGGGGGAACTTATATTCAGTTTCTGCCTTTATTTTGGAGGATGTTTTGTATCAGGCTTTGGCTATTTTGCGACACTACCACTTAAACTTCTATCTGTTAAGTGGAAGGTTTTTGATGTAAACACCCCTAGGCTTCTTGATTGTGTGAATTTAACCCCTATTTTGTTTGATCTCTTGTGTAACATTTTTAAAGAGGTTTCTCTTAAAAAAACAACATTTTTCTCATGTACCATGGGCTAAAAGATTTGCTGACTTGATACTAATTTCAGATGTAAAAAAGTGTCTCATCATCGAAGATCCATCCAATCTATATTAGATCTCATGTTGGATATCCATTGTCAGCAAGGGGCTTTCCCAGGTGACAGGTCTCATATTTTTTGTATTCTCTTTGACACAGTGCTGTTGGTAAACAATGTCATTATGACCTAAAACCAGCAAACCCTAACTTCAACAAATGGTCAAAATGGTGGATCTAGTCAACATGCTCAAAATGTTTTTTGAGATTCTTGTAGCTCTCTCTGAGAGCCTTCGAGTGACATATTAAAGTTTACCATCAGATGCCAATTAGGGTTTCAAAACCATAACCCTAGTTTGCAGGTTGGTCCATTTCAGAAATGGATACATCATTCGATAGCCATCAGTCACTACATTAAAAAAAGCATCATCATCCATGTGCATCAAGTCATTATGTAGGATATTTTGAATTTTCGCATTATTTTTCCTCAACTGCTCGTAAAAGGAGGGCTTGGGGTCACTTCCTACACATCATCGCATGTACTTGTAAACACACAAGTGAGCTCTAGGGTTAAGAGCTGATGTGGAGCAGTTGTGGAGGAGTTTTTGCTGCTACCTTTGGTGATACTGCTGCTGCCCTCCATCTCCTACACACACATCTGTGTGTGCCCAGCTGGTTCATGTAAGTGGCTGCTCTACATTCAGTTTATCTTCAGTTCTTGCTGTTGTCTTCTACCTATGTCTTCAAGATTGAAGTCTAGCTCCTGCTTATTCCAGAGGAGATCATCTACTTTCTGTTAGGGTTAGCTGCTGCTCCAGCACATTGACTGTATACAGTCAAATGTCTTTATTCTACAGCACATATACACTTTTCTTCCATAACTCCTAGGCACTCTTCTCATAATCTGTACCTAGAACCCTGCCATATTCAGTCATTTCTATTTTTTGTATATTATTCACATTATAAAGGCATTATGCTTTTAGATTTAGTTCTAGTGAAAGAGTGTTTAATAAGTATGAAAGAAGGCTTTATATTTGTAGGAGTAGCACACAGCTGCTCTTTATCTCTTTTACCTCTTGTCTATTTCTTTAATTAGTCATCTTTATTATTTGGTTCAAGGTGTGTGCGCGCTTACGGATCATGTGCTGTAAAGATCTTTGAAATATTGTGCCTACCTCACTTCCAACAAGTACAACTTCTTCCCCATCTATTGGGATAAAGCCCTTTGTAGGTTTTCTTTTAATTGTTTCTCACACTACTGGCTTTTAGTTCCTAAAGCATAGGCTTATATTTTAAATTTTGTTTTAAAAAGGCTCAAACAATTTTTATTGGCTTTTCTTTTTGTAAAAAAGAAAAATCAAATTTATTTGAAAAGGTGGATTTTTGAAGAATAAATTTTTAAAGAAGCATTTAGGGACTTCCATGAGATATATTGTAAAAAGTTACATGTGGGATCCTTGAAGAATTCTTTAGAAGTTTCTTGAAAAAATCAAGGATCCCCTCCGTATTTGTATATTAAGGCCCTTTGGGTTCACATCAATAAAAGAGTGAATGCAAGTGACAAGACCCTTTGTACATCTTGTATACATCTATCTCTCTTTCTCCACATCTTCCTCTTTCTCTCTCTCCCCTCTCTCTCTCTCTTTGTCTCTCCACAATGCATATCTTTTCTCTACTTTTTTTTCTCTATTCTCATGTGTATTTTCTTGTTCTCTCTCACTATCTAAGCTCTCTTCCCTTAATCTAAGCTCTCTTCCCTTAATCCAAAGGGGTGCTGCTCCTCCTTTTAAGCTCTCTCATCACACTAGTGGTGATATCTCATGATAACACCATACCTTGCTCATCACTTATTTTAGTTTCAATTTTCATGCTTTTTTGCTTTTTAACTTTTTTGCTTTTGCATATTTGGAGGACTATTAGTTGTATATGATTATGTCTCATAGGCCAACTTTGGCCTTTAGTAGACGTTAATATCTTTCTTTCTTTCTCTCTCTCTCTCTCTCTCTCTCTCTCTCTCTCTCTCTCTTTTTCTGTGTGTGTGTGTGTGTGTCTATTCCTCCATTCCCTCACTCTTCCCTTTCACGATTTGTGTGATAAAGTTGTGATTTATAACATCTATACCCCCTTTACTTAAGTGCGTATTTAATAAACACCCGCTTTTTTACTTTATGGTCAAGGTTTGTTCTTAGGTGAGTTAGAACATGCACATATGCAATGCATCCAAATACCTTCAAATGTGATAAATTTATCCTCTTCATTGTAAATCTTTCTTTAGGTGGAGCCTCGTGTACAATGGAGATTATATTTTTATTCATAGTGGAAACTTCAAACAACAATAAACACTAGAAGTTGTGGTTTCTTCTCATATTCTTGTTTGTACAAGCCACTTAAAGTGAATCTAATATGGAATGCCTTGCCAACTATCCACTCAATAGAAACAAGGTTCTTGGTGATGTCTCAAACTACATCAGCCATATATTTTATCTTTCCACCTTTCATAGACAAGTTTATATTTTTTGTGTGCGATGGGATGTGATGTGTTGTCCCTAGTTTCAACAAAACCAAGGGAAGACACAATCAATGAGCTTGCGACTGATATTTCATGATTAGTCATGCAATCTCACATAATCACCAAGATTTTAAGCATTGGGAACATGGCATTCATCATGTGATGTTGCACCCTTTTTTGGGGGAATCAATCCACTAGTGGTTGCATAGATATTTCATGTCTCCTACCATTCTCTCTCCCATGTGCAATCACATTGGAAGTGACCTTGTTTAACATAGTTCCTATATTTCCTTCCATCTTTTTAAGGATCATCTTTTAAAATTTCTATAACCTCTTTGGCTCTATCCTTGCCTCAAAATTTTCCAAGTCGCTTGTTTGCAAGATTTACACCGCTTTGTCATCATCATCCATATTAACATCACATCACCCTTTTGAAGTTACACTCTCATTTTGCTACTTTCATTATTTGCTTTTCATAGCATATGTTACCTTGGCTTTGTTGGCCTGGTAGAGCAGGAGTTTATGTCAACTCTTTGCCTCTAGAATGGCTCTATTGGTCTCTTGTGCATATGTCCTAAGTTGTTCATTCTCTTTGTTCGACTACTCCATACTTTCACATGAAATGCATCATTGCTTTGATTCACTACTTCCGTTGTCATGGTCAGTGGTTTTCTTTCCCTTTACTGAGGAGAGGATATTCAATTGGTGCACATTATACACCTTGGCTTTTGTTGCACGCTTGTTGTGAGTGGATCACATTGCTGTCATCTTTGACTATGATGTGATGTGAAGGGAGTTAAAAACTTTCTTCCTTAAATAAATGTTCACTGGTTCCACACTTGCTTTCTATTCTACTTCATTATCAACCATGGATTCTTCCCGAATCCCACTCATGAAATCACTGAGAGGGTTATCCTAGATCTTTTGCTTGGTGGCAACATCGGTGGAAATATGATTGGAAGGCATTTCCCTTTGCATTTCCACGTATGGTCAGTGGTTTTCTTTTCCTCTACTGAGGCAATATTATATTGGTGCACATTATAGGTCTTCTTGACTTCTACTGCGTGCTATTTATGAGGAGATCACTTCATTGTCATCTTCGATTATGATTAACTTGAAGAGAGTTGGCAGCTTTCTTCCTTAGAAAAATGGTCCACTGCTTCTGTACCTGCTTTCTGATGCATCTCTCTCGATTCTGCATGATATTTGGTCCATATGCTCCGATCGATACTGTCTCCATGTGGATAATTGATCCTCTCCATTTAAGGGTTTCATAGTGTATATGGCAATCCAGAAATTAAATGATCATTGATTGATGTACTTTGTTCTCCATTATATTCCGCCGTCTACTTTTTAGATTACGTATTCTTATGAATGCATCTGCTCTACCTTTGGACCATCTCTCTACCTGGGAGATCATTGTTCATAACATTTTTAAGGCTGCATAGCAGTGCCTTGTATTTCACATCCCTCTGGAGGACATGTACATATAAGCAATAACAAGAGTATGTTTCGCCCAAAAGAGTATATGCTTATTTATTTATGCTCAATTTTCCCTTTTCAATAAAATAAAAGTAAGCATAGGACCAAAGTTGACTAAGATCTTTTGCCTGGCTTTGTCTGTGAAAGTCAGATTCTCATTGAAATTTCACAAAACATGTTTGCCTGACTTCTTGTGTGCGCACATAAATTGTTTTACAAACACACAATCTGGTCTAAAAACCCTTATTTCAGAAAATCCTAAAATTTGAATTTTTCTTAATGTTGGCAGTGTCATCTCAGGATGATTAGGCGGAGGATAATTGGCTGAAGAGTTATAGACACAGCTTGAGCCCCACCATCTCTTGCAGCCATTCATCTGTATACTTCGTCATCCAGTTGTGTGTATACTAAGTCACTTTGTGTTTTTCCTTCCAAGAATTGCTATGATGTTAGACTTGGCTTTGGTGCCAAAGTTGTGAGTTTGAAGAACACTGCAACAGCAGATGTGCATTCAATGAAGAAAGAAGTAAAAGTGCTTGAAAAGTAGCAGACCATTGTGATGACAGAAACTGATGATGATACGGATGCATGCACACTGCACAAGTATTCAGTTACATGTTCATTGATATTCATAAGATATGAAAGAGTTATATATGTAATAAACCAGCTCATGACTGCTGAGGAACTTAATATTCACCTAAAGCTATGATGAGAAAATAGTCTTAAAACTAATAATGGTACGACTTTAATCAAAACTTCCACAGGCATTTTTTGAATATGTACACGCCCACATTTGTGAGGGCTGGATATATTGTATTCTTAACTATGCAGTTGTCTTGGTCAAATGATAGTTGTATGAAGGCATTGATTCTCTTGAAAAGGCAGGTCTAAGGAGTGATTCATTGCCTCTTGTATCAGGGAAAGTTTGCTGAGGTGAAGCAGTCGTTGTCAGGGCTTATTTTTGACTCCAGCCCTGTTGATGCTGTTAGCCATTTGGGTGCCAAATTTGTGAGTCATCAAGTGCTTACACTTCGCCCTGGCAGACCAATAGCAATTGTCTCGTGGGTTGCTTATGCAGTTAGTAGGGGTGTTGATGTTGTCTTTTCCAGGCAGTTGGGGCAAGAACGAATTGATCTATGGGAAGCTCTTTATTCTACAGTGGTATGAGATGTCCATCAAGAATTGAAAACTTTGATGAATTGCGATTCAGCAGTGCCTGAAGCTGATCTTTCATGTGAATGCAGCATATAGGACCTGTACTTTTCTTCTGCTCTGAGAATGACAAATTGGCTCCCATAGAGACAATTCAAATTTTTGCTTCAAATCTTCGAAATCTTGGGGGTGAGGTGGAGATGGTGGCATGGAAAGAGTCAGAGCATGTAGGTATGTGCATTATTCAGAAAAGATAAAAGGGATCCATTTTTTTTTATTTCTGGCTGCTAAAAGTTCTTGTAGGTATGGATCTGTTGAATCTCCATAATGTGTTCAGTTCCTTGATGCAGGTCACTATAGGAAATATACTGAGCAGTACCATGATAAAGTTGTCAAGCTGCTTTCTGCAGCAGCAGAAAACTACAGCAAGAAGAAATGCCATGACCTTAAAGAAAAATCTGGTACTGCCTTACCAACTGGAAATAGTGTTAAGATGTCAAGCTCCATCTCTTCAAGCTGGACAGATCTGTCAGAACCCATTATCTGTGAGATAAGCCGTTTAGCCAGGCTTCCTCATATTCATACTAAGAAAGGCTCAAATACAGACCAGTGTACAGAGCATGGTGGTGCCAGGCGGCATGTGGATGTTCATATGTTTACCCAATCAACTGATCCATCAAAAGCAGGATATTCAGTAGGCATAAGAAGTATGCTGTGATATATAGCTGTTTGCGAATTGCTTGCAGCTAATGGCCAACTCTCATCATGAGGAAAACTTTGTTAAAGTGTTCCATTCTCATCTCCAGCAGCATGAAAAGGATGCTTGCTTCATGGCATATATTATTTATTAGTGACTGCAGCACATGGTCCTTTTTGTGTCCTTCCTTATAAGGAATCTTATCTCTTTCAGATGACAGAATTGACACCACATTCTGTACCTTGTGTAATTTTTCAGATACTGGGGCCGTTATGTATAATCTCTAATGGTCCAACTATGCTCAATCATTCGATGGTAGCTTCAATGAAGCCCAAATCAACTAGCATCAGATCAATTTGTACATTTCAAATTCTACCTATTCTAAACATCAAAGACATACTATCAGGATAATGTCTATGCATTGAAATGAATATACCCAATATTTTTTTATGGAACTTCCTATTGTTCCGGAACATTTGGTGCCCAACTCTTGATTGGAGAGTGATATTTATTGTTTGGCATTGGTGGTATGTCCAACAGATGGACACATCATTATGAGTTATAGAAAAGGCTGAGAGACACAAACTCTAAATCACAAAGGAAAGGCTATACAATGCAAAAGACTGATGGTAATCCTAAGCATTGATGATAAAGATATAAACCATAATGCAACAGAGATCTTGAAGTGGAGGATCATCTGCAGGGCAGGATATGTTTTATTCTTAGCTGTACAGATAGTCAAGATCAATCTTTTCAGATTCTGAAGCTGAGATATTGCGAAATGCTCTCGACTATTATTGTGTGCTTTGGAGTCACCATGTTTCCCTACCCTAAAGAATTTGTCAATGTTTTTAATTAAGATATAATATAGTCTAATGCTCACAAAGGATTTTCTGATTTCCTCTCATCACTTCAGTTAAGCCAGTTTTTCATCAGTTGAGACACGTCCCTATTGTGAAAAGCCTCTCAAAAGCATGTGAATGGTAACAAACCTGCATAATCTATATCAGGACTTGAAACTTCTTATGATCCTCCTTTTCTGGGGTGAATTATTGTCAGTATATTTGTTATAGTGGTCTGTGGTGATCCATGGTGAAATGGAGGTTCTCTAGTGAGTGGCTGCAAAAAGCCCCAGCAATATGGTACCCATTTTTGACATTCTTTATGTAATGTACCCTGTTTTAGAAAAGAGAATTCATCATGTTGCTAGGGAAGGGATGTATGTGGCCACGAGCACATTTTATGGTCCTCATCGGAGATTTGGGATACTCGACTGCTACTATAATGCTTTAATTGAGATGAACTAAAGCATGGTGAAGGTGGGCTTCAGATGTTGATATATTTAGGTAGTGATGTGTGTGAACACTCTAGGACCGCCGGGGCACTTTTTTCCCTCTTTAGGAGGTTTTTTTCCCCGGCTTGTATATACGCCTATTGCCCTAATGGGCTACTTATCTTTGTACATTCTCTAGTAATACATTCAGTATTGTGTGTTTGTGCTCCAAGCTTCTTCTTCTTCCTTGTGCTGTCGCGTGCTTCTGCAGACGTCTATCTCCAACAATTGGTATTAGAGCAGGTCGTCGCTTCATCTAGGGCACCTTCGACACTCCTCCATTTGTAGTCTCAGATTCGCACGAAATTTGGTGAGCATACTCAGGGTGTTTTAGTGATCAAAACGGCTTCGCTTTGTCGTGCCGAAATCGAGATCTGAGCTTGTTTCGGCCTCCAAACGCACTATCGCAGTGCTTGTGCAGGCTATTTCGTCTTTTTGTGCCAAAGGTATATACCAGTTTCTGTTCGCCAGTTTAAGCGTCTCGAAGTCTGCTACAGGTCTAGCAGAACTCGTCTGGACAGTTCTGTTCAACTTTTTGAGATACATCCAATTTTCTGCATCAAGGTATTTTAGTCACCGGCCATGGCTGAAAGCAGAGATGTATTCCGTATGTTGGCTGTTGAGGATAAGTTGGATGGTACCAACTACCCATTATGGGCTTATATGATGCAGCATGTATTGGTTGCAAAAGGATTGTGGAACATTGTGCAGGGTGTTGAAAGACGTCCTGTTACACCTCTGACTACATGTACTGCAAATACAGGTGCTGGAGCTCATGAAGATGGTGTCGAAGATGATATTCCGCAGATTCCTGTTCGTGCTGTTGTTTCTGCTACACCTATTGAAGAGAAGATTCGTTGGGATGGAAGAGATGCCCAAGCATATGCATTGATAGCTTTGTCTGTCAAACGTGCCATTATTCCTCACATTCGCTCTTGCAGAACACCTAAGGATCCTTGGGATACACTTACCACATTGTACCAAGGTAGGAATGAGACTCGTGTTGCTTACCTCCGAAAACAGTTGGAGAGTGAGCACATGAATGAAGGTGATTCTATGGACAGTTTCCTAACGAAGATCAAAGACTAAAGGAACAGTTGATTTCTGTTGATGAGGTTATACCAGATAGCTCACTTGTGCAGACCGTTCTGAATGGTCTTCCTGATTCATATCAGAGTTTTGCTTCTACTCTTCAAATGCCTTGTCATTTGAGGAGTTAGTCTCTGTTCTATTGCAGGAAGATCAGTCCGGGCAAAACAGGTCCATTATGCAAGTTGCAGATCAAGCTTTCTTGGCTAGTCAGAAGGGCAAAGGAAAATGGAGCTCTTCAACTAGTAAGCAGAAGTCTGCTAATTCTGCATATTCGAAGAAGGAAGATAAAGATGAGAAGAAATCAGAAAAGCAGAAATTGTTTTGTAAGTACTGTAAAGGGAATGATCATATCATAAAGAACTGTCCAAAACTAGCTGCTAAAGAGGCAAAGAAGAAAGAGGCTTGAATGGGTGTTGCAGAGGCCTCTACACCAAAAACAGAGTCTGCAAATCTTGTGCAGGAAGAAGAATGGGCGTTTACTACTGTCTGCAGTTTTGACCCATCTTCTCATGAGCAGTGCATGTCTGCAGTAGACTCAGATGTTTGGTATTTTGATAGTGGGGCGACCAAACATATTACCTCGCAGTGCAGTTTCTTCTCTTCACTCGAGCCTTCCCCTACAGGGAATACTGTTACATGCGCCAACAACACCTCTTATCCTGTTATGGGATTTGGTAAGATCATTTTGACTATTGTTGTTGGTAGTTCTTTCACTTTGTCAGATGCTTTATTTGTGCAAGGGATAAAACAGAACCTGTTATCAGTTTCTGCATTAGCCAAGATTGGCTTGGTTGTGAAATTTGTGGATGACAGGTGTACAGTTCATGATATGTCAAATGGTGATGTGATTATCGCTTCTGGCATCTTATGTCGTGGGCTGTATAAGCTCATAGACTATGAAAAATCTTTAAATGATTTGGCATGTGCAGTAAATGATTCTCAGGCTATGTCAGATGCAAAGCTTTGGCATGCATGCTTTGGTCATCTGAATTTTGCTAGTTTGCTACGCCCATGTCTGCAGTAGACTCAGATGTTTGGTATTTTGACAGTGGGGCGACCAGACATATTACCTCGCAGCGCAGTTTCTTCTCTTCACTCGAGCCTGCTCCTACAGGGAATACTGTTACATGCGCCAACAACTCCTCTTATCCTGTTATGGGAGTTGGTAAGATCATTTTGACTACTGTTGTTGGTAGTTCTTTCACTTTGTAAGATGGTTTATTTATGCCAGGGATCAAAAAGAACCTGTTATCAGTTTCTGCATTAGCCAAGATTGGCTTGTTTGTGAAATTTGTGGATGACAGGTGTACAGTTCATGATCTGTCAAATGGCGATGTGATTATCGCTTCTGGCATCTTATGTCGTGGGCTGTATAAGCTCATAGACTATGAAAGATCTTTAAATGATTTGGCATGTGCAGTAAATGATTCTCAGGCTATGTCAGATGCAAAGCTTTTGCATGCATGCTTTGGTCATCTGAATTTTGCTAGTTTGCTACGCTTGCAAAAATCTGAAATGGTGTCCTCGTTGCCCAAACTTGAGGCACCTGGAAAACATGTTTGTGAAGGCTATATTTTGGGCAAAATGCAGCGTTCATCCTTTCCAAAAGATGGTTCAGTTCGGGCTACTCAGAAATTGCAGTTTGTACATAGTGATGTCTGTGATTCTATGCAGACACCTTCTTTTAGAAATTATCTTTACTTCTTGACTTTCATTGATGATTTTTCCAGGCATGCATGGGTATATCCACTCAAAGCAAAGTCCGAAGTGTTCATGTGCTTTAAACAGTTTCTGGTTTCGGTTGAAAATCTGTGAGCATGTAAAATGGGCACCCTCCGTTCTGATCGAGGGGGGTGTTAGACGGCCGCCGGACAAGGACAATTGTACTTAGACAGAGGGCTTTAATGCGCGGTAAAGAAAGATTCACGCAAACCTTGTAACAGATTTCTATTTAAAGCAATGAAAGGAAAGCGGTAGAGAGCCGCAGTTTTGGGAAGAGCCCGTTTTTTGGGAATTGCAAGTGTAGTATTGTATGTGTATGTGTTCTGTTTCGTCTGTTCCATTGTCTCTGCTACGTATCTGTTTGTGTGCGTAGGCGTGTTATAATGCAGTGTTACGAATCGATTCTGTGTTGTAGAGAGTCCGTCCGGTGATGATTGAAGTGTTCCTGAACGTTGCTCAAGCTAGAACACGTTGTTTGATAGTTCATCTGTGGAGCTTGGAAGTGTAACGAATCAACACGGTTCGACTGTGTGTTACGAGTCTCTATAATTGATTGAGTCGGTATTATAATCTGTGTTAAGATTAGTACCGGTAATGTTCTGAATACGAGTAGAGTAATAAGAAGGTTTGCGACAAGTTACTGTCAGTAGGCATTTCGGCTTGAAGTCGGCACACGATAATCTGTAGAGTGACAAGAAGAACTGCGTGGTGTATGCGTGTGAAGTTACCCAGAGTGCGTCTTGTGTATTGACTGTTCGAATCCGCGTGACTTTAAGGCATAAGGTCTAGTTGGCATACCTATCTTCCTTGAAGACGTACGGATTAGGTGATTTTGTTATTGAAGTATCTTTGGCGCATAGAATACGTAACCGGACGGCTAACCTCAGTCCTGAAGTTTGAGTTCCCATACACTGAATAGTCTTCCGTTGTTCAGGGATGGATACTGAGCTAAGGACGGCATGACATTAAGATTGTGTGTTAAATTGGGACAATAGTATAGGGCCTCTGTTTAACAGACCCCTACCACTCCCAAGGACCCACGTGGCTAAGAGAACGATTGCGGTTAGAAGATTTGGAATTGGCTGAACGTGAAGCATTTGAATAGGAAGTAGAGTAACGACTAAACCCAATAGCGGTTTAACAGTGTTTATCTCAAAAAAAAGTTTATAGACCAAAATTTTATACTATGGTCTGTGGGGATGGAGGGGAAGTAAAAAATGAAAATAAAATTATAAATTTTGGGAGGTAAAAATAAAAAACGAAAATAGAATTGAAAAAAATTATTGGGGGGAAATGAAAAAGTATAAAAATAAAATTAAATATGATATATAAAATACAAAAAATAGCTTTTTTGGAAAAATAAAGTAAAATTAAAAAAATGTTTTTGTAATAATAAAATACTAAAAAAGAATAATTTTGTACCTTAGTCTAAAATAAGACTAAGGTTGTGTCTTAGACGTTTGTGGAAGCATGCAAACAACATAAGGAAGAAGGAGAAGCTTGGAGCACAACACACAATACTGAATGCATTACCACTAGAATGTACAAAGATAAGTGACCCATTAGGACAATAGGAATATATACAAGCTAGGGAAAAAAAAACGTCCTAAAGAGGGAAAAGAAGTGCTCCGGTGGTCCTAGTGTGTTCACACATATCACTACCTAAATATATCAACAAATCCCCCCTGGGAGTGATGCAGTGAACAAGGAGTTGGCACTCATGTATAAGGAAGTGCCAAGCTATGTGGAATCAATCCACAAAAGGAAGTAAGCCCAAAGCTTTGCAGAAAGCTTCAAACTTCTCCCTAGGTAGAGCATTCGTGAAAAGGTCTACAATGTTCTCCTGCATGGGCACATATGCCAAGCGGATCTCTCCAGGAGGGAACCTCTCCCTCACATAATGATAGTGCACCTCAATGTGCTTAGTGTGAGCATGGAACACAAAGTTCCTTGCAACTACCAATGTGCTCTAACTGTCAGTGAAGATGATGGTGGCAGAAGACTTACCAACACCGAGATTAGCCATAAGGCATCTGAGCCACACAGACTCAACAATTGTTGTGAAAGTTGTCCTATACTCAGCCTCACAACTAGAAGTGGCCACAATAGGCTCCTTCTTGCTTAATCAAGATATATGTGAGCTACCACACATGAAGCAAAAGCCACTAGTGGACACATGAGTGTCATAGCAACCAGCCCAATCACTATAAAAAAAAGCAAGCGAATTTGGCGGTAGTGATCCCCCCTTGGGATAAAAAAATCCAAGTGTCCAGGTACCACTCAAGTAGCGAAAGATGCACTTAATCGCCTGCCAATGCTTGACACTTGGGCAATCCATAAACATGCTCATTTGTGAGATAGCAAACTGAATATTTGGCCGAGTAATGCATAAATAAATCAAGCATCCAATAGCTTGTTGATAGAGAACAACATCAAATGCATCTCCAACATCATGAAGACTCAACCATAAACCTGTCTCCATAGGAGTCGAAATAGGTTTACAATTCTCAAGGCCAAAACGCTACAATGATGTGTCAATATATTTTGTTTGACACAAAGCTATTCTACCATCAACTTGCATAAATTGAATGCCCAAATAATGATGCAAGTGCCCCAAATTTGACATCTCAAATGAGGCATGCAAATCAGCCTTAAAATCAGCAATATGCTTCTCAATAGGACCACTGAGCAGCATGTCATCAACATAGACCACAATGATTACAAGCATATCATTTGCATGCTTAACGTATAAGGTGCTCTTAGTTGGACTGTTCAAAACCACGTGCAATTAGATAGGCATGTATCTTTTCATACCAAGCATGTGGTGCTTGTTTCAAACCATATAAAGCCTTTTTCAACCTACACACCTTGTTTTCAACACTGTACACTGGTGTTTTATCCCACGTTCAGCCAGAAATGCATTAAAATAAGAACACATATATTCCCCCCCTCGATCAGAATGGAGGGTGCCTATTTTACATGTTGACAGATTTTCAGCCAAAACCAAAAACTGTTTGAAGCACATGAACACTTCAGACTTTTCCTTCAATGGATATACCCATGCATGCCTACAAAAAGCAGCGATGAAAGTCACAAAATAAAGATAATTTCCAAAAGAAGGTGTCTGCATAGGATGAAAGACATCACTATGTACAAGTTGCAATTTTTGAGTAGCTGAACTGAACCATCTTTTGGAAAGGAGGAACGCTGCATTTTGCCCAAAATATAGCCTTCATAAACATGTTTTCCAGGTGCCTCAAGTTTGGGCAAAGAGGAAACCATTTCAGATTTTTGTAAGCATAGCAAACTAGCAAAACTCACATGCTAAAAGCGTGCATGCCAAAGCTTTGCATATGACATAGCCTGAGAATCATGTACTGCACATGCCAAATCATTTATAGATCTTTCATAGTGTATGGCTTATATAACCCATGACATAAAATGCCAGAAGCAATAATCACATCGCCATTTGACAGATCATGAACTGTACATCTGTCATCAACAAATTTCACAACCAAGCCAATCTTGGCTAATGCAGAAACTGATTACAGATTTTTCTTGATCCTTGGCTTGACAAAGTGGAAGAACTACCATCATCAGTAGTCAAAATGATCTTACCAAATCCCATAACAGGATAAGAGGAGTTGTTGGTACATGCAACAGTATTCCTTGTAGGGATAGGCTCGAGTGAAGAGAAGAAACTACATTGTGAGGTAATATGTTTGGTCGCCCCACTGTCAAAGTACCAAACATCTGAGTCTACTGCACACATGCACTGCTCATGAGAAGATGGGTCAAAATTGCAAACAGTAGTAAACGCCCATTCTTCTTCCTGTACAAGATTAGAAGACTCTGTTTTTGGTGTAGAGGCCTCTGTAACAACCATTCCAGCCTCTTTCTTCTTTGCCTCTTTAGCAGCCATTTTTGGACAGTTCTTTATGATATGATCATTTCCTTTACAGTACTTACAAAGCAATTTTTGCTTTTCTTATTTCTTTTCATCTTTGTCTTCCCTCTTCAATTATGCAGAATTAGCAGATTTCTGCTTACTAGTTGAAGAGCTCCATTTTCCTTGGCCCTTCGGACTAGCCAGTAAAGCTTGATCTGCAACATGCATAATGGACATGTTCTATCTGGACTGATCTTCCTGCAAAGAACAGAGACTAACTCCTCAAATGACAAGGCATTTGGATTGCCTTTCATCGTCAACCTAAGAGTAAAAGAAAAACTCTAATATGAATCAGGAAGACCATTTAGAATGGTCTGCATAAGTGAGCTATCTGGTATAGCCTCATGAGTAGAAATCAACTGTTCCTTCAAGTCTTTGATCTTTGTTAGAAAACTTTCCATAGAATCATGTTCATTCATGTGCTCACTCTCCAACTGTTTTCGGAGGTAAGCAACATGAGCCTCATTCCTAGCTTGGTACAATGTGGTAAGTGTATCCCAAGCATCCTTAGCTGTTCTACAAGAGCGAATGTGAGGAATAATGGCATGTTTGACAAACAAAGCTATCGATGCATGTGCTTGGGCATCTCTGCCATCCCAACGAATTTGCTCTACAGTAGGTGCAGCAAAAGCCACAACACGAACAGGAATATGCAGAATATCATCATCTTCGACAGCTTCTGCATCAGCTTCAATACGTGCAGTTGTAACAGTTGTAGGTGTCATAGGACATTTTTCAACACCATGCACAATGTTCCACAGTCCTTTTGCAACCAATACATGTCGCATCATATAAGCCCACAACGGGTAGTTGGTACCATCCAACTTATCCTCAACAGCCAACATATGAAATATATCATTGCCTTCAGCCATGGTCGGTGACTAAAATACCTTGATGCAGAAAATTGATTGTATCTCAAAAAGTTGAACAGGGCTGCCCAAATGAATTCTCCTAAACTTGTAGCAGACTTCGAGATGCTTATACTAATGAACCAAAATTGGTATATACCTTTGGCACAAAAAGACAAAATAGCCTGCAAAAGCACTACGATAGTGCATTTGAAGGTCGAAACGAGTTCAGATCTCGATTTCGGCACCACATAGCGAAGTTGTTTTGATCTCAGAAACATGTTGAGTATGCTCACCAAAATTCATGCGATTCTGAGACTGCAACTGGAGAGGTGTCAATGACGCCCTAGATGAAGCGGCAACCTACTCTGATACCAATTGTTGGAGTTAGACGTCTGCAAAAGCACGCGAACAACACAAGGAAGAAGAAGAAGCTTGGAGCTCAACACACAATAAAAAGAGAAAGCAAAGTATCATACATATCTTGGAGCTAATTGATGTCTCCTTAGTACATGAAAGTAATGGCTGAAAGAAAAATGTATTTTTTCTATGGATGATATAGACGATAGCCTTTCCTTTCAGGATCGTACCCAACAAAAATACATTTCACTACTTTATCATCCAATTTCTTGTGTTTTTGTTCATGCACTAATGCATATGCTAGCACTATGCTACACACATAATAGCCTCAAGCCAGAAACTATGTGGTAAAGGTTGACTCTTGACCATACACCTTGCCATCTCCATGAGTGACATATTCTTCCTTTCAGCAACTACATTTTGTTGAGGTTATATGGCACTATACGCTGATGTTTTATCCCATGTTCATCCAGAAATGCATTAAAGTTAGAAGACATATATTCCCCCCCTCGATTAGAATGGAAGGTGCCCATTTTACATTATGATAGATTTTCAACCAAAGCCAAAAACTATTTGAAGCATATAAACACTTTAGACTTCTCTTTCAGTGGATACACCCATGCATGCCTTGAAAAATGATCAATGAAAGTCACGAAGTAAAGGTAGTTCCCAAAAGAAGCTGTCTACATAGGACCACAGACATCACGATGAACAAGCTGCAATTTTTGAGTAGCTCAAAGTGAGCCATCTTTTGGGAAGGACGAATGCTGCATTTTGCCCAAAATACAGCCTTGACAAACATGTTTACCAGGTGCCTCAAGTTTGGTCCATTTTCTTTTCCTTTCTGTAGATGAGCTCCATTTTCCTTTGCCCTTCTGACTAGCCAAGAAAGCTTGATTTCCAACATGCATAATGGACCTGTTCTGCCTAGACTGATCTTCCTACAACAGAACAGAGACTAACTCCTCAAATGTTAAGGCATTTGGATTTCCTTTCATCATCAATCAAAGAGTAGAAGCAAAACTCTAATATGAATCTAGAAGACCATTCAGAATAGTCTGCACAAGTGAACTATTAGGAAAGACTTCATTAGCAAAAATCAATTGCTCCTTCAAATCTTTGATCTTTGTCAAAAAACTATCCATGGAATCTCCTTCATTCATGTGCTCACGATCCAACTGTTTTCGAAGGTAAGCAACACGAGCCTCATTCCTTTCGTGGCATAAAGTGGTTAATGTATCCCAAGCATCCTTTTTTGTTTGCAGGAGCGAATGTGGGGAATAATGGCATGTTTGATAGACAAGGCTATCATTGCATGTGTGTGAGCATCTCTACCATCCCAACAAAGTTGCTTTACAGTAGGTGCAGCAAGAATTGCAATACGAATATGAATCTGAACAATATCCCCATCTTCAACACCATCTACATCAGCTTCAGTAACTGTAGTTGTAGGTGTAATAGGACATTTTTCAACACCCTGCACTATATTCCATAGACCTTTTGCAACCAATACATGATGCATCATATAAGCCCATAATGGATAATTGGTACCATCCAACTTATCCTCAACATCCAATGTACGAAATACATCATTGCTTTTAGCCATGGCCAGACTAAAATACCTTGATGTAGAAAAATGACTGTATCTTAAAAAGTTGAACATAACTCCCCAATGAGTTCTGCTAAACTTGTAGCAGACTTCAAGGCGCTTATACTGGCGAACCAAAACTTGTATATATCTTTGGCACAAAAAGATGAAATTTCCTGCACATGCATTGCCTTCGAAGGTCGAAACGAGCTCACATCTTGATTTTGACACCACACAGCAAAGTTCTTTTGAACTCCTAATCACCCCGAGTGTGTAGACCAATTTTCGTATGATTTTGAGACTATGACTGGCTTGGTGTCGATAGTGCCCTAAATGAAGCAGTGACCTTCCCTAATACCATTGTTGGAGCTTGGGGTCTACAGAAGAATGCAAATAGCACAAGGAAGAAGAAGAAGAAGAAGAAGAAGAATCTTGGAGTACAACACACAATACTAAATATATAACCAAGAGAATGTACAAAGATAAGTGACCAGTTAGGGTTGTAGGCGTATATACAATCAGGGGGGAAAAACCTCCTAAAGAGGGAAAAAATTGCCCCGGTGGTCCTAATGTGTTCACACACATCACTATCTAAATATGTCAAATTATGTACATTGGTTCATTTCCCAACTACCTGTCTATCTTGATGCTTGCTTTGTTCTCCCAAGAACCTTCTTACATAAGGACCAACGACTCCCTATTTTTTATTGTAGTGACTTTATGGACAACAAACATTTAAATGGAGGGCCATGCATAAGCTTTCGTATATGGACTACACTTCCTCTTTTCCACTTTCGACCTTAGTTTCTCCAAAATGTGCAAAGAAGGAGGGTTCACCTAGACCTTCCATAACACTTAAAAAGCCTTAAAGACTCTTCAAAAGGACCTCTTTGCAACTTGCATTAACTTTTTCCTACAAGAAAATTGTGGGCAAACCACGTGCACAACTTGTACACCCATGTCCTCGGCCACTTGTGCATCGCCTTTGCACCAATTTGCCAAGTTACCACTTTGGGCAGCTCAACAGATAGAAATTGAAAACAATTCAAGCTTGGAAGATTTACCAACTACATGTATCGAATGCTTTTCTTTGTGGTGACTTGGAGGTGGTAATCTTCATGGAGAAAAAAATTGTTTGTTGATTCTGGGTTTTCAAAAAAATATATGTAGATTAAAGAAGGACTTCTATTGCCGAAATCAAGCTCCAAAATCTTTTAGTCAGAGTTTTCATATATCTTGTGAAATGTAGCCGTGTTCAATGAAATTTAGTTGATAATTAATGACGAAGAAGAGATTTAACAAAATTGTGTATATCTGCATCTATATTAGTAACTAGATAATCACAATAATGATGAGGAAGGAGTTAGTGCCACGAATGTGATCCTTTGCAAAGAATTGAAGACATTATATTTTAGAGAAGGAGAGTACTATTTTGGAATCAAATTTATCTATAAGTCACATGCGATTTACTTTATCCAAAGGAATTACATACTTGACATGTTGAAAATATTTGCACTTATAAAGAAAGTGAAATGATAGAGAATGTGTCACTTCATAGATCAATATGGGGATCATTGTTTTACACAAGAATCACAAGGTCTTACATATCTTATCTAGAAGGGGTATTATCATACTATATGCAAGAACCTAAAATACATCATCTTCAAATACTAAAAAGGATAATAAGGTACTTGAAAAGTATTGTAAATGAAGATTGACATTATCGATAGTAAGGCAACATTTTCGACCTATGTAAGTTCTAATTGAGGATATAGAACATTCCATTGCTTATGTGCATACACATAATGCACTTATAAATTATGGAATAGACATTGATGAGTACAAATTTATGCAAAATTTCTTAAAGAAAATATTCAAATACAATAAGCTAGACACTTATTTTACTCATCTAGGTTCCCATGGTGCCTTTTTTGCATCAAGTTTACATGCGATGGATATTTCTAGCCTTCATTATGATAATGAGCATGTTTCCTTTGATGAAGCAAAAAAAAAGGGATTGGGTGGTTGCTATGCAAAACGTAGTTGTTCTTTATGTGATTTGCCCCTTGGTAAGAAGACCAACAACACCAAATTGATCTTTAAGATAAAGTGGAAGCTTGATGGTAGTGTTGATTCTTATAAGGCTATTTTTTCTCTAAGGTTATAATACTGAAAACTGCATTGATTTTGATGAGAACCTTGCTCCTCCGTGTTTTATAGAAATTGTTCTCAACATTTGGAATGTACACAATTGGACATCAAAAATACATTCATGAATGGGGACTTGGGTGAAGAAGCATATGTTTCTTAAGACAATTTTCTTTTTTGTAAAAATGGAATGGAAACATGTAGGTTCAGGAAGACATTTGATGGTTTGAAGCAAGAACCCCATACTTGGTATAAAAATTACATGCCTAGTTATTGGCACATGGATTTTAAAATGGTCTAGTTAAGAGAATCTTGTACATGGTGTGTAGATGATGTAATTCCGATCATTCTTGGCTATGTTCATGGTATGGTGTGCTTTGGTCCTAATGGGATGTATATTATTAAGCTTAAGTATGATTTTCTTGCTACATAGTTTGTGCCATTATTTGCACATTCAAATTATGCAAGTTGATGGAGGCATCGCTTTTTGTAAAATAAACAAAAAGCGATGCATTTGATTTTGGTCTCTATTTGTAAGTTGTTGGATGCCTTATTTATGTATTACAATATGCAATATTTGACTTGGATTTCAATTTTTTGTCTCTTATATTAGTATATGTATGCATATCCCAACTGTCAACCATTGGTTGGAAGCTAAGCATATCTTTTGCTAGTTATTTAATGCTAGATAGATTCGGTTCTCTTATCACAAGTGAGCATCAATATCACAAAAATTGCATGCCTTGGTGACTTTGAATGGGATGGTTGTTATGAAATTTGTGTCACCAAGTGGTTTTTGCTTCATGCTTTGTAGGTCATGCATATGTTGGTTGAGCAAGAAGTAGGCCATTACGGATACTTATAGTTGTGAGCTTAAGTATAGAGAAATTTTCAGTGATAATTTTTAGTGTGGTGTGGATGTCTTATGGATTGTTTGGGTGTTGGTCAAGCTTTTGCCACTTCTATTATTTACTAAAAAATAGACCTTGGTTATTTCAAACAGCCTACAGTTCCATGCTACGACTAAGCACATTGAGGGGCACTATCATCATGTCAATGAGACTCTCTCTATTGGATAGATTAGTTGGCTACATAGGAAGAAAGTTGACCTCTTGAGGTTGAAAGAACCAACCATAATTGCTTTATCCTCCATAAAAGTGAATATAGAACCTTAGCCCAAGTGATTTGTGAAGTTACTAGCTAAAGAAATTATTCAATGATTTGCCTATCTTCAATTCCTATATCTCATTAAAAAAGCAAGAATGATGAAATTCAATAGCATTTTGTGATAGACAAAGTATTTTAAAAGGATGCTCCAATCCATTAGTATGAAGTACCATCGTGGTGAAATCAGAAGCATGGAATTCATCAAATTATCAAGGTTCAAACAAGATCTTCGCATAAGAGAGCTTGAATTATGCATATTTAAGCTCATAGGGAAGTGTTGAAAATGCAACTTAAAACTTTCAGTCTATGCAAGTATTAAAGGCTTATCTTTAGACAATCAAATGCATCTTTGATTCCATGAGTTTCATCCATATACACCCCACCAAGATCAAATCAAATTGGTCAAAATTAACTATAACTTCTTCTTGAGCTGCAATTAGCACCAACTCTCTATAATCAAGGGGTTCCTTTTTAGCTAGATGTTATAAATTTATAATTGACTATTTGAATACACTCTTATTGGGATTTTAAGTTGATTCCTTATGTTCTTGATAACTCTATGTTTACCATCTCGAATCAACAATCCCTTTCTTGCTTGGTTAGTCATCTTTCATTAGATCTACCTCTACATGGAGTCAACCAAAGTTCTTTTTTAGCTGGTGTGCCTCGCGAAGGAACCTTCTTCTTGTAGCAATAACCACTTGTAGTAATTCCAAACACAGTTGAGGCATCATTTTTGTCATTCAAAAGTGTCCAAAGTCTCATTTCAAAATTTGGATGAGTGGTGAGATGAATTTTTGAAGTATGATTGTGTCAGGTCCTATGATAAAAATCTATTTTTCATATTGCTTTGGGATTGATGATTATCCCAACATAGAACACTGAAATCCTCCACAAAGTTTTCCAATTCCTAAGGCTCAAGCGTCAAGAATGAAATATATGGGTCTCCACGTTCTTTGCTTTCTTTTTGCATTGCCTACATGGAAATCCTTTGTCACAATCTTATGGCTCTATTGTCTGTTTAAATATCATTAGGGTAAGGATTTTTTTTCTACTAATGGTGTCAAAGGCCATAACTTGGAGCTTGAGAGCAGAATTGATTCAATTTAGAATCAAGATCAACTTGTTTACAAGGATATAGAAGAGGATAAATATATTACCCTCACTTCCCCATGTGATTCTCTCCTTAAAAAAAACACCAATATATCTAGTTCATCATGTTTGTTGATCAATTCTTGCAAGGCTAATTATTCTATAGAACTCCCTTCAGTTTGAGGGGTTAACAACTCTATTCAGCTCTCAACGTAGGAGGACAAATATGCCAAAGTGGAAAAGTGAATCAAGTTGCCCATGTTACATGTAAGACCCTATGATGCCATGCCCTTCACTTTGCTTCATTACTCTGAAAGGGATAAGACAAGCTCACAACCTTTTAGCACAACTTCAAACAAAGAATCAAACATAGTAGATGTTGTGCCCTTTCCACCTAGAAAAGCCATGAACATAACATTAGTTAAAATTTTACTTATCAATTGGATCCATGATTCCGAGGGTTCAAGCCAACACATGAACTCAATTTATCAATTATTTAATCTTCCATTATTAAGAAATTTAGAATACCACAACCACCCTAGCCTTTGAAAACAACAATTATTCTAATTGATCTTAGGGCTTTTTTCTTCTTGGAGCCTTTATGATGAAATTAATGATGAAACTTTATAACTCTTGTGAAATCAAGAGTTCAAGAATCTACAAAGGTGTTGATCACCATCACTCTACCCATCATGCTCAAGCCGCATTCCTTGCATATGAAAAGGTCGTTTCTGATTCATTAGAAAGTACACTAGCACCTTTATCTATCCAACACATCTGCTTAGAAAATCTATCAACTCTATCCGCCCACCCTTGACAGAGGTATAGCCTCAACTTATGCCTTTTATTATTACTGTCAGGTCCTCTCTCAGTTTTTTGGCTTCCTCTTGGAGGGCTCCAGCTTTTTCAACTTACTCTCAAACTAGAAAGGTCTTCCATACTTCTTTTCTATCTGATTTTCGAGATAGCAAAGCATTTCTATCAATATGCAAAATATTTTATATTTACTATACAACTTTAGCACAGTTTTTTGCCAGCGAACCTGACATGAAAGGCCTCTCTCAATCTGCTCAACCTCCATAGGAGAATGATCTGATGTTGGAGATAGACGTCTGCAAAAGCACTCGAACAACACAAGGAAGAAGAAGAAGCTTGGAGTACAACACACAATACTGAATGTATTACTAGAGAATGTACAAAGATAAGTAGCCCATTAGGGCAATAGGCGTATATACAAGCCGGGAAAAAAAAAAACCTCCTAAAGAGGGAAAAAAGTGCCCCGGTAGTCCTAAAGTGTTCACACACATCACTACCTAAATATATCAACAAATCCCCCATGGGAGTGATGGGGTGAACAAGGAGCTGGCACTCATGTATAAGTAAGTGCCAAGCTATGTGGAAATCACTCCACAAAAGGAAGTAAGCCCAAAGCTTTGCGGAAAGCTTCAAACTTCTCCCTAGGCAGAGCCTTCGTGAAAAGGTCTGCAATGTTCTCCTGCATGGGCACATATGCCAAGCTGATCTCCCTAGCAGAGAACCTCTCCCTGACATAGTGATAATGCACCTCAATGTGCTTAGTGCGAGCATGGAACACAGGGTTCCTCGCAACTGCCAATGCGGTCTGACGGTCAGTGAAGATGGTGGTGGCAGAACACTGGCCAACACCCAAATCAGCCATAAGGCGTCTGAGCCACACACACTCAACAGTCGCTGTGAAAGCTTACATATACTCAGCCTCACAACTGGAAGTGGCCACAGTAGGCTTCTTCTTGCTCAACCAAGATATACATGAGCTACCAAGCATGAAGCAAAAACCACTGGTGGACACACGAGTGTCATAGCAACCAACCCAATCTGAGTCAGAAAAAGCATGCAAATCTGGCGGTAGTGATCCCCCCTTGGGATAAAACAACCCAAGTAGCCGAGTACCACTCAAGTAGCGAAAGATGCGCTTAACCGCCTTCCAATGCGTGACTCCTGGGCAATGCATAAACCTGCTCATCTGTGAGACATCAAACTGAATATCTGGCCGAGTAATGCATAAGTAAATCAAGCATCCAATAGCCTGCTGATAGAGAACATCATCAAATGCATCTCCAGCATCATGAAGTCTCAATCGTAAGCCTGTCTCCATAGGAATGGCAATAGGCTTACAGTCTTCAAGGCCAAAACGCTACAATAATGTGTCAATATATTTCGTTTGACACAAAGCCATTCCACCATCAACTTGCATAAACTGAATGCCCAAATAGTGATGCAAATGCCCCAAATCAGACATCTCAAATGAGGCATGCAAATCAGCCTTCAAATCAACAATATGCTTCTCAATAGGACCAGTGAGCAGCATGTCGTCAACATAGACAACAATGATCAGAAGCACATCATTAGCACGCTTAACATATAAGGTGCTTTCGGTTGGACTGTTCTCAAAACCATGTGCAATCAGATAGGCATGTATCTTCTCATACCAAGCACGTGGTGCTTGCTTTAAACCATATAATACCTTCTTTAACCTGCACACCTGGTTTTCATGTCCTTTTTGCACAAAGCCACGGGGCTGAAAAACATACACTTCTTCATGCAAGTCACCATTCAGAAATGTTGTTTTAATGTCCAACTGATGTACATTCCAACGATGATGGGCTGCAAGTGCACAAATGCTCCGAATAGTAGTCATACGGCATGTAAGTGCAAAGGTCTCATCAAAATCAATGCCTCTTTCCTGCGCATAACCCTTTGCAACAAGCCTATCCTTATAACTGTCAACTGTACCATCAGGTTTACGCTTCAACTTGTATACCCACTTAGTGCCAATGGCCTTCTTGCCAGGAGGCAAGTCACATCCAATTTTTTGAATTCTGTGCTTCATCAAAAGAATCAGGCTCATTCTCATCACAGAGACTAGACGCAGCCATAGCATAGCAATCTGATGCAAAGGAGGCATTATGAGAGCCTGAACGAGTACGATATGACAAAGGTGCATCTAATTTGCTGTCACGCAAAGTCTGCACCAGCAATTTTGGCATAGTTTTTGCCTGCTCAATATCAACTCTCTCATCAACAAGTGCATCATGTAAAACTGCATCAGAAATGGAATGATCTGCATCATCATATGAAACCTGCAAAGGCTGAGAAGTTGCCTCATTAGGACCAGCACTAGATTGTCCACCTCTAAAAAGAGGCATCAAAGTATCATACATGTCTTTGGAGCTAACAGATGTCTTCTTAGTACATGAAAGTAATGGCTGAATAGCATCTTCCACAAAGACAACATCACGGCTAACCAGAATGCATTTAGTCTGTGGATGATACAGACGATAGCCTTTACTTTCAGAACTGTACCCAACAAAAATACATTTTATTGCCTTATCATCCAATTTTCTGCGATGTTGTTCAAGCACTAGTGCATATGCCAAACAACCAAAAACACGCAGATGAGCAACAGATGGCTTGCGGTCATGCCAAGCCTAATATGGAGTGATAGACAGCAGTGCTTTAGTGGGACACATGTTCAATACATATGCTGCACACATGACAACCTCAAGCCAGAAACTATGTGGTAAAGCCTGACTCTTGACCATGCACCTCGCCATCTCCATGAGTGACCTGTTCTTTCGTTCAGCAACTCCATTTTGTTGAGGTGTATACGGCACTGTACACTGGTGTTTTATCCCACGTTCATCGAGATATGCATTAAAATCACAAGACATATATTCCCCCTGTTAAACCGCTACTGGGTTTAGTCGTTACTCTACTTCCTATTCAAATGCTTCACGTTCAGCCGGTTCCAAATCTTCTAACCGCAATCGTTCTCTTAGCCACGTGGGTCCTTGAGAGTGGTAGGGGTCTGTTAAACAAAGGCCCTGTACTATTGTCCCAATTTAACACACAATCTTAATGTCATGCCGTCCTTAGCTCAGTATCCATCCCTGAACAACGGAAGACTATTCGGTGTATGGGAACTCAAACTTCAGGACTGAGGTTAGCCGTCCGGTTACGTATTCTGTGCGCAAAAGATACTTCAATAACAAAATCACCTAATCCGTACGTCTTCAAGGCAGATAGGTGTGCCAACTAGACCTTATGCCTTAAAGTCACGCGGATTCGAATAGTCAATACACAAGACGCACTCTGGGTAACTTCACACGCATACACCACGCAGTTCTTCTTGTCACTCTACAGATTATCGTGTGCCGACTTCAAGCCGAAATGCCTACTGACAGTAACTTGTCGCAAACCTTCTTATTACTCTACTCGTATTCAGAACATTACTGGTACTAATCTTAACACAGATTATAATACCGACTCAGTCAATTATAGAGACTCGTAACACACAGTCGAACCGTGTTGATTCGTTACACTTCCAAGCTCCACAGATGAACTATCAAACAACGCGTTCTAGCTTGAGCAACGTTCAGGAACACTTCAATCATCACCGGACGGACTCTCTACAACACAGAATCGATTCGTAACACTGCATTATAACACGCCTACGCACACAAACAGATACGTAGCAGAGACATTGGAACAGACAAAACAGAACACATACACATACAATACTACACTTGCAATTCCCAAAAAACGGGCTCTTCCCAAAACTGCGGCTCTCTACCGCTTTCCTTTCATTGCTTTAAATAGAAATCTGTTACAAGGTTTGCGCGAATCTTTCTTTACCGCGCATTAAAGCCCTCTGTCTAAGTACAATTGTCCTTGTCCGGCGGCCGTCTAACAACACTAACTGGCTCTAGATTATGCATCGAGTGGCCATTTTTTCTCAATGTTGGAGACATTTTCATGTTTCTCGACACTTTTAGACCATGTTCATCATTAGTTCCCCCGAAATGAAAACCAATTTCCTTCTTTTGGTCAAACCAACTCTGTTTTGTCCATGTGATTTCTCACCATCACATGTTTCACATGGTCCGTTCCCTCGTTATTTTTCTACATGTTCCACATTTTCATAGGCATCAAATGTCTCTTTTCTTTTTTGACTTTTTCTCGATCATCGACCCCACCTTGTCCTCCCTGCCCCTTCCTTGGTCATCGCTAACCCACACCTACCCCTTCCTCCCCCTTGCTCCTTCCGTATTCACCCATAACCCACACCTACCCCTCCGTCCCCCATGCCCCTTCCTTATTCCACCCTAACCCACGCCTACCCCTCCTTTGGACTATCTAATCAATCCGTTCCTCATTATTCCTATTTTCCATTGCTTCATCATCAATTACTCCATCCCTCTTAGTTTTGATGTTATCTTGCAAAAGTTCTCGTTCCTTCTCATTCTGGATTGCTTTTATGTTCGTTTCAAAGTTTTCCAGGGAAGTGTTGCACTGCAATATCTTTGATCATGTTTTTGCTATTTTCTCTCTGGGATGGAGAGCCCATTAGGTGGTGAGAAATTGTTGAGCTGGACAAAGTGATAAATTGGTAAATTGGTGCTAAGTCCATGGATAGCACAGGTAGTGCACAAGTGGTTTTCCCACAATTGTCTCGTAGGAAAAGTAAAATGTAGGTTGCAAAAAGGCCCTTTTGAAGGTTTTTAAGACTTTTAAACTGTTATGGAAGGTCCAGGTGAACCCTCTCTTATGTGACCATTTTGGATAAACTTGTTACCCTTAGTGTCCATGTGAAAGGCCAAATGGCCACCATACACATTTATATATATTCTTTAATAAAACATGTAGTACCATGGTCGGCCACAAACTATAAGTTCGGCCGCATTTTTAACACCAAAAAAGTCTGTGTGTGTGCTCCCTGGGTACTATGTTTTTCTACGTATTCTGCATCCTCTATGCGGAGTACCATGTGTGGCGCTAGGAGCTCAATTTTCTACTCCGAGGATATCAACATGGAGCTCTTGAGAAGGAGAGTGCATTCTGGTGCATCACCATCAAAATACTTCACTGGTATCATAGTATTTTGATGCAAAATCTGTGTTCCTTTTGTGATAGCGAAGCGAGCACCCGCCCACCCACCCAAGGGTTTCTCCAAGGCTTATGACGAAGGAGGTGACTAAGGCATAGACCTTGGCATACCTTGTCATACCTTGTCGTCCGAGTCACCGAATTCACCATTGGCATTGGTTGCGCACGAGGGAGGTCCTCAATGATCAAGGAACATGGAGGTTCCCAATACTTCCCCGGAGGTCAACCATCCCAATACTGTTCCCCCCAGAGTTCGCTTAATCGTGGCAATCTCTTGCCACTAAGATACACTCTTGTGATGCTTGAAGAAGGGGAAATACTAAGGTTCACATTATCTTCAACAAGTTTTGGGCCCTCAAAGCTTCATTCTTTGCTTTCAAAGGCTATTTTTGAAGCATTTTTGGGTGATTTTTGGAGCCATTTTGGAGCACTTTCGTGCATAGTTCTCTTCACAGAGGTCCAAGAACATCAAGAAGAGTGTTCTTTGTACTTCTTTGACAACGAATGTTGAGCTTTTGGACTGTGTTTTCAAGCACACTAGTTAATCTACAGGTTTCTTGAAAGGTTTTAGTTGTGATGGGAGCAGCCACTGCAAGTTATGCATGTTTTTTCAGCCTAAAGAACAGAGTTGAAAAACACTTGTAGGTGTTGTTGGCTAGTGTCCAGGCAATGAATTCAGCCTTTTAGTGCCATTTTATTGCATATATTGAGCACATACACACTATGTATACTTCTATGGATACTGCTTATGTATGTGCATGTGGTCATTGATATAGCAGTTATGTTTTTGCATAAAGCCTTTTATGTTTGATAAAGAGGGTCATGGTGTGGTTTTCTTAACTGGGAGACACCCAGATGTTCGAGTCTCTTCGGTGATGTAGGTGGAAGACTTACTTAGCCTCGCCATAGGAGATGTATGATAGTTGTTCATAGGTCTCGATAAGCCTAGTTGGCTTCTTTTCAGTAATTCATTATATGTAGTGGAGTCTGTTGGAAATGAGGTAGGCCCATAACAAATCTCACAGGTCCCATAAGTATCCAGGATCTTCAACATATCCAAGATTCCATAGGTTCAGGATCTACAACACATATTCTAGCAATCTTCCAATATTGAAAAAATATGAACATACCACATTTAATCATACAAATGATGAGACAAAGATAGAGAAAGGTTAGACACCATGTGTAAAGTGTTATGTAAGCCAAGGCTTACTCACACTATCATATATACCAATGTTCAATGTACAATGTGGGAGCAAAACTCTCAACCACTCTATGTGAACAGAAATAGATGGATGAGTGAATGTACAAATGTAACAAACATATTCAGATGTATGGATAGAAATCTGAATATACATGAGATGTGTGACCTAATAAGTTGTAGAAGAGTGAATATGAGTGACAGAAAGAGGAAGGATCAATCTAAAATTGATAATCAACAAACCCTCATCTAACCTTAGGCTATGGAAGACCCTAAGTTAGACACATGTGTGAAAAGATCACATACATACAAAAGTAACAAAGAATGCTAACAAGTTTGCTGTCAGAAATCCTCAAACTCATATGATCATACCTTCTCGAACACCTCATCCAAATATGCATAAAGTATATACATACTGATTCTCTTGTACCTATGCCGAATAGGACTCCTCTTGATATGGATGCCACTGCCTTCATAAACTTCAAGTAGTACCTGTGTGCATAAAGAGAATATGTACCTGAATTTCTTAACATAAGATGTAAATCTTATGTTAACCACCATCCAATGTCTTTGAAGTAAACCGAAATCTTCATGTAGAAGACAATCTTCAAATACATCATGTGGATGGCTGATCCACACCACCAAGCTGCTAATAGCCTCTCCATAAGCAAGAGTGTGAGCACACTCTTCTTCTCCAAGAAGAACTCCATTATCTATCTATCTATCTATCCATCCATCTATCCATCTATCGATGTATCGATCTATCCATCTATCTATCTATCTATCTATCTATCTATCTATCTATCTATCTATCTATCTATCTATCTATCTATCTATCTATCTATCTATCTATCTATCTATCTATCTATCTATCTATCTATCTATCTATCTATCTATCTATCTATCTATCTATCTATCTATCTATCTACCTATCTATCTATCTATGTATGCATCTATCTATGCATCTATCTATCTATCTATCTATCTATCTATCTATCTATCTATCTATCTATCTATCTATCTAAGTATATATATCTATCTATCTATCGATCTATCTATCTATCTATCTATCTATCTATCTATCTATCTATCTATCTATCTATCTATCTATCTATCTATCTATCTATCTATCTATCTATCTATCTATCTATCTATCTATCTATCCATTCATCCATCCATTTGTCTATCTATCTATCTATCTATCTATCTATCTATCTATCTATCTATCTATCTATCTATCTATCTATCTATCTATCTATCTATCTATCTATCTATCTATCTATCTATCTATCTATCTATCTATCTATCGATCTATCTGTCTGTCTATCTATCTATCTATCTATCTATTTATCTATCTATCTATCTATCTATCTATCTATCTATCTATCTATCTATCTATCTATCTATCTATCTATCTATCTATCTATCTATCTATCTATCTATCTATCTATCTATCTATCTATCTATCTATCGATCTATCTATCTATCGATCTATCTATCTATCTATCTATCGATCTATCTATCTATCTATCTATCTATCTATCTATCTATCTATCTATCTATCTATCTATCTATCTATCTATCTATCTATCTATCTATCTATCTATCTATATATCTATCTCTCTATCTATCTATCTTGTTAAAAATAAAGAAGTAAGGTCGTATATATTTTTGCAAAAAGGATTTTCTTCAAGTAGAAGGAAAATACAAAAATGAAAAATGGAAGCATTTACTTCAGCAAGTAGTGGAGGCCAAAAAAGAATCAATCAAAAGAGAATCAAATAAAAAAACTGAACTGTAAGAGGAGTGACTATCCAATGTAGTGGAGAAGCTATGGAGAAGAGCTCTCAAACTCATCATGAGAGTTTTTGGTCACTTGGCTATAAAAGAGGCAAGGGAGGACACTCAAGAATAGAGAAAGAAGAAGTGGAAGTCCCCTTGTAGCTAGTTCATTTGGTTTGAGTCATTTCGTTCTCTTCGCTCTCATAGAATATGTCCAGCCGCATACCCATTTCTAGGTAGTCTACTTGTGAGAGTCATATCTCTCAATACGTATATTCAATTTTAAACATTCATTGGAAATCTTATCTTGAGTACTTCTTGTATCTAGAACAGGTTTATCAAATTCTTTATGATCTATGAGTTATTTGATTTTTAGTGAAGTCCAATTTTTAGCTTAACTGAGGGGACAGGTAGCCTATTTTGAGGCAAAGAAATGCCAACTCAAAACTGCTCCAAATGGAGTGTTCGATAGATCATTTGAAAGCTATAAGTGTCTAGTTTGAGTGACCAAATTTTCAAGTTCATTGGATTTTTTAGTTGGTACGAGTTTTCATTTGAAGGTTCAGCTGTTGGCAAAAGTCTTGATCTTAAGAAGGTCTTCTACACTTTAAGCTGTGAATAGGAGAGGAATTCTCCAACAATTGGTATCAAAGCATTGGAGTTTGAAGAGGCAAAGCATTGGAACTGACGTGAAGCAAAGGAGAAGCTACAAATCAAGGGGGAGCTTCGTGAAGTCAAGAAAGAGCGGCACAACATACTTGAGGTAAACTTCAATCTTGGAAGTTTTCAATGGCTGACTTAGGACAACAAGTTGAAAAGTTAGACAAAGACAATTTTTAGTCTTGGAGGTATAGAATGACAAATTACCTTAAAGGTAAAGGTTTATGGAGTCTAGTTACTGGAGATGATCCACAACCGGTGGACCTTCAAGATCCCAACATTACTCTGGCACAAATGAGACAATTTGTTGATTGGGACGAGAGGAATCTAAGGGTGATGTTCCTCTTCTCACAAGTTATTTCTAACACTATGATTGGTCATGTGCAAAGCTTAGAAACATCCAAGGAAGTTTGGGAAGCATTGGAGAAGGTGTATGCTACCTCAACAAGGTCTCGGAGGATGCAACTCAAGAACGAGCTCAACAACATGAAGAAAAGCTCAAACCAAGGCATTAGTGAGTATACATTGAGGATCAAGGAGCTTCGAGATCAGCTAGCATCAATTGGATGCAAGATAGAAGAGGAAGACATCATCCAAACAGCCCTTAATGGCTTGAGGAGTGAAGAAAAGTGGATGCCCCTCATCACAAACATTCTTTATAGACAACATTTGATGAGATTATACCAAATCTTGTGGCTGAAGAGGTTGCTCAAGAAGGAGAAGGCAACAAAGGTAAGGATAGCCATAGTCAAATGTTATATGCAGGACGAGGTAGAGGAAGGAACTCAAGAGGAGGCTCGAGAGGAAGAGGAAGAAGCTACAACAACACAAATTTCAGCCAACACAACTCGGAGGACAACAAGGACAACTCAAATGACAACACACATGGAAGAGGTCGAGGAAGAAATAGAGGAAGAGGTCGAGGTTCATACAATCCTCATAAAGGTATAACATGTTATCATTGTGGTAAACTAGGACATTATGCAAATGATTGTTGGCAAAAGAATGGAAGGCTGAATGGAGGCAACCAAAGGAGCCAAAATAACTATGCGAGTACATCAAGTGAAGGAGACAAGCAAACCATGCTTGCCATGAAGCATGACTACAGAAGTGATGATAAAAAATGGTTCATAGATTCAGGTTGCAGCAACCATATGACATGCCAAGGAGATTTATTCACAAAGCTACAAGCTCCAAGTGGAAAAAGATGTGTGGAGACTGGGGATGAAACTCAACATGCAATTGAGCATGTTGGAGATATCAATCTTGGAGACAAGAAGGTATTGGCTGATGTTCTTCATGTTCCTACTATTGCAAAGAATTTGATTTCAGTAGGACAAATGGTAGAGAAAGGATATCATGTTATCTTCAATGAAAAAGGTTGCTTTATAAAGAATCCAAAAGAAGGATTCAAGGTCATTGCTCAAGGAAGGAAAGAAGGTAGGATGTTCACTTTGGACATTCAACAACCACATGGAAAGGTGATGTATATTCAGTTTGGAAACAAGAGGATTGCTGAAATTGATTTGTGGCACAAAAGGTTTGGACATATCAACATTCCCAAGCTCAAGGACATGAGCAACCATGAAGTGGTAAGAGGTCTTCCAAGATTCAATGATGTTGGACTACATGACTTTTGTGAAGCATGCCAACTAGGAAAGCAAACTCGATAACCATTCAAGAAGAGCAACTATGTGGCAAGGAATGTCCTTGACTTGATACACACGGATGTATGGGGACCATCACAACAACCATCAGTGGTTGATAATAGATATTTTATCACTTTTATTGATGATAATTCAAGAAAAGTATGGATGTTTTGCATAAAACAAAAATCAGATGTGTTCTCCATGTTCAAGAGATTTAAAGCATAGGTAGAAAAGGAAACAAGATGCTACATAAAGACCTTGCGGTCCGATTTATTCCGGTAAGAAACCTGACCTTACACATCTCAAAGTTTTTGGATGTGTGTTATGTTCACATCCCTCAAGAACTAAGGACAAAGATGGAGGCAAAGTCAGAAAAATGTATTTTCATTGGATATTCATCAGAGCAAAAGGGATACAGGTGCTACAATCCAGTGACGAAGGAGATACGAGTCTCACGAGATGTGGTATTTGATGAGCTAAGACCATGGTTTGGAGACAAAGGGAAACAGAAGATTCTTGAAGAAGATTGCGAAGATGATGGAGGTGCTATCCAAGAAGAATTTCAGCAAACAAGCACTCAAATGTCAGGTCCAGAAGCTTCTACATCACTTGGAGAAAGCTCAACATGGAAGGGGAGACTAAGAAGTCATTCCTCATCACCAACACCAAGTTATGAAAGATTTGAAGCTGAAAGTGCTACCCAAAATAGTGATTCAAATGCAAGTGAAGAAGAGTATGAAGAGGTGATTACACCAAAGGTAAAGTTGAACGGTTGAAGAAGCAATATTCAAAAGGAAATGAAAGGAGGTCTTCGAGAGCAAGGTATCCAATTCAAAGGCTGAGCTATGATAGGTTTATTGCAAAGCATTTTGCATATATGACACAGGTCGTCAAAGACAAAGAACCGGATGCATATGAAGAAGCATGTACACAAAAAAAATGGCTGGAGTTGATTTAGGTCCTTTGATAATTTTTCATGTGCCTCGAGTAGGTTGGCATAATCTTCTAGGATAATTAAAATAAAGAGAAATGTTGATGGATCTCTAGCTAGGCATAAAGCTAGACTAGTAGCAAAAGGATTCAAGAAAACTCACGGCATCGACTATGAAGAGACTTTCAGCCCAGTTGCAAAGATGGGAACAATTAGAACCTTGATTGCAGTGAGTGCAGCAAGGAGATGGCCATTGTACCAACTTGACATAAAAAATGCTTTTCTCAATGGTGAACTTCAAGAAGAGGTAATCATGAGTCAACCGATTGGATTTGAAGATAGAAAGCATCCAGATTTTGTTTGTATGAAGCAAGCACCACGTGCTTGGAATCAAAGATTGGTTGAGTACTGTTGGAGCAAACCAATCACAAATTGGTGATTATACAGATCTTGGAGAATGCTTATGGTCAGAATGAAGCAAAGGAAGACATTTGCAAAAATGAAGAAGAAGTCAGAATGTTGTTTTGTACACATATGTACATATAAGTGAAGAATCTTGTAAGCTACCATAGTTAAATCCTTAGGATGATAAGGAGTAGAGTCATAGACGCGAGATGAGTCCAAAGTCATGTATATATAAGATAATTATGACAAGAAATGTATGAGAGAAAGTAATAGAGTCATTTTGTAGATGACAATTTTGAGGAAGATGTGTAGAGAGTTTTTTCCCAGAAAATAGCGACGGGTTTTTCTCTGAGTGCTCTCTGTCTGATCATGTGGATCAGAAATCCTTTTGTACACATCTAATTGAGAAGCTAATGAAGCTATGTCTAGAGTTTCAGAATCTAATTCCTCTCCTACTGTGAGAATGATCATTAGGAACATTCATATGTAGAATGTGAGAACTGAAGCCAAAAGTAGCGCACTTTTCCGTCTCAGTATTTTGATCAGATCTGAGTGTATACTGTAAAGTTTTTGATGAGTGAGCACTTAAAATTTAAGTTAGAAGATGAGGAAGCTATGGCTAAAAGCATTTAGCAAAACGGGTTCCAGATTGGGAGAAATCAAGTTAAGAAGTTGACTATGTCGAAGGCGCAACTTCTGAGAGTCATTTTCTGACATGTATTTGATCTTAATGATCAAATTAAACTTTTGGTGATTAGTTTTGAGAACTAATGGCTAGTATGATTGTGCAAAGGTATTGCTAATACTTGTGCATCATTTACTTGAAGAAATTTGAAGATTTGTGCAGGTAAAGAAGTTGATATCTGAAGCAGACTTTCTGAAGTTGACACTTCTTCACTCAGAGAAGTGTTGCTTGAAGTTTTGGTAAAAAGGAACATTGTTTGTGTAAAGTTTGGTTTATAGCTGACATAGAAGTGTTCTTAAGTCAGTGTAGATCAAACCTTTGGAGATTAAAAGGTCTCCAACAGTGGTATCAGAGCTAAAGGTGAAGTACAAGAGAAGAAAAGATAATCGAAGTTCCGACTGGTGCAGATATTGAAGATCTTCCAAATCAAAGGAGGATAAGGACAAATTATTGAAGATAACTTGCAGAAGTTCATAGTACAAGTTCGAAAGAATCAAGAAGGACAAAGAATATATCAAAGGTACACTTTCTCTTCATAAACCATAGTAATTGCAGATACAGAAAGTCAAGGATGGGAGAAAGCTTGCAAATTGATAAGCTAGATAGGGAGAACTATCCAGCATGGTCCATGAGGATGGAAGCACACCTCATGAGCAAAGACCTTATAGCATTTATTACAGGAGATGAAGAAAAACCTGAGTTTGCAGATCCTAGTATTCCTACTAGGGAAGAGCTTGCAATATTGAAGACTTGGATGAGAAAGGATGCTCAAGCAAGGAGTATCATCTACATGGCTGTAAATGATTATCTTCTACCTCACATCAGAGGTTTGGAAAGTGCTACAGATGTTTGGAATGCCTTGGAAGAGCATTTCCAAAATACTACTAAGTCAAGGAAGTCCTCACTATGGGCTGAGTTCACAACATTCAAGAAGAAGAGCTCACAATCAATTTCAGATTATGTGGCAAGGATGAAAGATATTGCAGATAGCTTGGGAGCAGTGGATGAAGACATTGAAGAGGAAAAGTTGGTAAGACAAATACTTACAGGTCTAAGAGGAGATGAGAAGTGGAAGCCTTTTATATTGTCCATAGAATTGTCACTTGATCACTTTACTCCTGACCTTAATCAATTGCTAGGACACATGCTAACCTTTGAGCAGGATCTTAAAGGAGACAATGATAGAAGTACAAGTCAAGCTATGTACTCCAAAGACAAGAAAAAGAATGGCAAGGGAAAGCAATCAAATGATGATGAAGGGAATTCAAATCAAGCTAACTTCACAAAAGGGAAGACAAATTTCAGAGGTAAAGGAAGAGGAGGTAAGAACAAAGATAATGCTAAAGCTTGTTGGATTTGTGGCAGAACAAATCATTTGGCAAATGATTGTTGGTATAACAATCAAAGTGGAGGATACAACAATCAGAATTATAGTCAAAGAGGTAGAGGAGGCAGAAACCAAAGAGGTAATTTCAGAGGAAGAGGTGGTAGGACATCATATGGTAGAGGAGGTGGAAGAAACTTCCAATCTCAGTCCTACAACAATAATTATTACAATTATGCATCAGATCAGAAGGATGACATGACTCTTATCTTGAATGCAACTCATGAATTAATGGGAGAAGATCAAAGAGTGTTTTATATTGACTCAGGGTGCAGCAATCATCTGAGTGGGAATCTATCCTTGATGACTGATATGGAAGCAAGGATGAATGGACATACAGTTCAAACAGGTGACAATACCAAACATAAAGTGGAGAGCATTGGATCAGTGAAGACAAAGAGTGGAAGTACACTTCTGAGTAAGGTACTTTATGTCCCTACTATTCCTAAAAATTTGATAAGTGTAGGGCAAATTGTGGAGAAAGGATATGAGGTAAGATTCACAAATGATGGTGTTTATGTACAAGATCCAAATCAGGGATATAGAACCATAATTGCAGGTAAAAAGGAAGGAAGATTGTTCACTCTCAAGGTCCAAGGTAATGTAGGACATGCATTGTTTACCTATGGGGGTCAAAAGGTATCTGAATTAGACCTATGGCATAAAAGGCTAGGTCATTTCAATGAGAGAGCTATAAAGGAGATGTCAAAGAATCAGGTGGTGCTTGGATTGCCAAACATTGAAGGGCAACATATGGTGTACAAGTGTGAAGCTTGTCAATTAGGTAAAGCACATAAAAATTCTTATAACAAATCAGGGTACAAGTATCCAAATATGCTTGAATTGGTTCATACAGATGTATGGGGTCCCTCAAGGGACTATAGCATAAATGGATCCAGATATTATGTGTTGTTTGTTGATGATGCAACCAGGTGGATTACTTTGTATGTAATCAAGGACAAATCAGAAGTCTTTAAGACATTCAAACATTTCCATGCTTATGCAGAAAGGATCACAGGACAAAAGCTAAAGAGGTTAAGATCAGATGGAGGGGGAGAGTATTTCTCAAAAGAGTTTGATGATTATTTGTGGAATGCAGGTATCAAAAGAGAAGTGACTTGCAGGTACTCCCCTCAACAAAATGGAGTAGCTGAAAGGAGAAATAGGACTCTTGTAGAATTTGCAAGAGCCATGATGAAGGAAAAGAATTGTCCAAATTACTTATGGGCAGAGGCCATTAACACTGCAACATACCTTGTGAATAGGTTGCCTTGCAAAGCTTTGGATGGAGGAACCCCTTATGAAGCATGGTGGGGTAAGAAGCCTAGTCTTGATCATTGTAAAGTATTTGGATGTATTGCATATGCTTATGTTCCTTCACAATTAAGACATAAGCTAGAACCAAAAGCAGAGAAGTATGTGTTTATTGGATATGATGATAGACAAATGGGTTACAGGTTGTGGAGTCCATCCACAAAGCAATTTCTTGTTACTAAAGATGTGACATTTGATGAGCAAAACACATGGTATACAGGATCACCAAATGAGTATACAGGTGTTGAAGAAGTTCAAAGGAAAGGAAAGGCAAAGGTAAAAGTTTGTGAAGAAATTGTTGATGAAGTTGACTCTAGATGTAGAGTGCAGGATCATGGGAATCAATGAACTCAAGAAGCAAATAGAGAAGGAGTTTAAGATAAGTGACTTGGGAAACTTATCTTATTTTCTAGGAATGCAGATTGTGTATACTCAACATGGAGTATATGTTTCACAAGAAAGATATTTGAAGAATCTTCTAGCCAAGTTTAACATGGAAGATTGCAAGACCTCAACTACACCATTGGAGGTAAATCATAAATTAAGCAGGTATGGAGGTGAAGAGTTCAATGACATGAAGAAATATCAGAGTTTGGTAGGTAGTCTAATCTATGCTACCTTGACAAGGCCAGACCTATCATATGCAGTAGGTGTGTTGTCACAATTTATGCATTGTCCAAAGAAGACTCATTGGATTGCAGCCCAAAGGGTACTCAGATATATCAAAGGAACCCTAAGTGAAGGTTTGTACTATGGTTTCACTTCTGACACAAGAATCAAAGTGTTTAGTGATGCAGATTGGGCAGGTGACTCAGATGATAGAAGGTCTACTCATGGATATCTATGTTATGTTGGAGATAAGCTAGTATCTTGGTGTTCAAAGAAGCAACATACAATTGCTTTATCATCCACAGAAGCCGAGTATAAGGGAATGGTAGAAGCTGCAAAAGAAGTCATATGGTTGAAGACCTTGATGAAAAGTTTTGAGATTGATCATAGTACTCCAATAATTTTTGGAGACAATATGAGTTCTTTGTATTTGGCAGCTAACCCTGTTTTTCATGCCAGGACTAAGCATATAGAGATACAGTATCATTTCTTGAGGGAAAAGGTACTTGATAAAGAGATTGAAGTGATGTACACTCCAACAAAAGAACAAGTGGCAGATATGATGACAAAGAGCTTGGATGGACCTAAGCTACAGAGATTCAAGGAGATGGCAGGAGTGAAGAAGAATGGAATAATCACAATTAGTGATTGAGGGGGAGCTGTTGGAGCAAACCAATCACAAATTGGTGATTATACAGATCTTGGAGAATGCTTATGGTCAGAATGAAGCAAAGGAAGACATTTGCAAAAATGAAGAAGAAGTCAGAATGTTGTTTTGTACACATATGTACATATAAGTGAAGAATCTTGTAAGCTACCATAGTTAAATCCTTAGGATGATAAGGAGTAGAGTCATAGACGCGAGATGAGTCCAAAGTCATGTATATATAAGATAATTATGACAAGAAATGTATGAGAGAAAGTAATAGAGTCATTTTGTAGATGACAATTTTGAGGAAGATGTGTAGAGAGTTTTTTCCCAGAAAATAGCGACGGGTTTTTCTCTGAGTGCTCTCTGTCTGATCATGTGGATCAGAAATCCTTTTGTACACATCTAATTGAGAAGCTAATGAAGCTATGTCTAGAGTTTCAGAATCTAATTCCTCTCCTACTGTGAGAATGATCATTAGGAACATTCATATGTAGAATGTGAGAACTGAAGCCAAAAGTAGCGCACTTTTCCGTCTCAGTATTTTGATCAGATCT